>OW240916.1:180215366-180226864 GCA_933207985.1 Pelobates cultripes | reverse complement strand
TGGATGTGTGGATGTCTGTTTGTGGATGTGTGGATGTCTGTTTGTGGATGTCTATTTGTGGATGTCTGTTTGTGGATGTCTGTATGTCTGTTTGTGGATGTGTGGATGTGGATGTCTGTTTGTGGATGTGTGGATGTCTGTTTGTGGATTTGTGGATGTCTGTGGCTTTGTGGATGTCTGTTTGTGGATGTGTGGATGTGGATGTGTGGATGTGTGGATGTCTGTTTGTGGATGTGTGGATGTCTGGATGTGTGGATGTCTGGATGTGTGGATGTCTGTCTGTGGATGTCTGGATGTGTGGATGTCTGTCTGTGGATGTCTGTTTGTCTCAGTGTGTGTTGGAGTGTATTTATGTCTGTTAGCGTTTGTACGTGTGTATGTGAGTGTATGTGCTTCTGTTAGTGTATGCATGTGTATGTTTGCAATTGCATGTATGTGCATACGTTATTGTAAGTTTCTGTCAAATAAGTGAGTCTGTCATTTAGTGTGTGTGTGACTATTAGTGTGTGTCTCTCTGTCAATGAATGAGTGTGTGTCAGTGAATGTGTGTGTCAAATCAGTGACGTCTGTGTGTTTGTCATTGAATGTGTGTGTTACTTACAGTGTGTATCTGCCAGTGTGGGTGTCTGTCAGAGAGTGTGCTTAAAGGGACACTGTAGGCACCCAGACTACTTCAGCTCCTTGAAGTGGTCTGGGTGCAGTGTCCCAGTCCCCTTAAATCTTCTCAGAAACTGCAATAATTACCTGAGGGGTAACTCCAAGTCTAGTGGCTGTCTATCAGACAGCCACTAGAGGGACTTTCGGGTGGTTAGGTGACCAAAAGTCACCTAACTGATGCTGGACGTCCTCACCCTGTGCATGAGGACATCCAGCATCTGCTAAATACCCATAGGATTTTAACCCCTTCAGTGTCGAGTGGGGGAGGGGAGGACATGAGAGGAGGGGGGCACTATACGGAATTAAAGTGCCAGGAAAACAACTTTGTTTTCCTGGCACTATAGTATTTCTTTAAAAGGAGCAGGAAAAGGTGGAGTCTAAAGAGGAAGGGGTGGGTTCTTAATCAGGAAGTGGTGCACCCTTGACATGAAGGAGTGGTAAATTTAGATTAGGGGGGTGCTCTATAGTCATGTCTAGGGCAGCATAAAATTAAAATACACCACTGTGTGAGTGTGTGTGCACGCGTGTGTATGTATGTGTGTATATATATATATATATATATATATATACACACACACACACACACATACATACATATATATAAACATACATACAAGTGTTTTGGGGTTTTTTTGGGGAGAGTTCCCACACTTTTTTCCCCAGGACTTGACCCCTGAAGGACATAACATTATACTTACAAGGATAGAGCAGGCTGACTGCTCTATGAACTCAGCGTCAGTGGTATTATCCCCACCTTGGGATTACTTGAAGTATAAAACTTAAAATTGCCAGGGAAAGTGCATATAACAAAGGAGATTGGTGCAAAAAGGTGACCAAAAAAACTTTAATAAGTTAAACTACACAATATTAAATGTCTATAACGCGGTTCACCTTTACAGGCTTTTTCAAATGGAATAAAAACATTCAACCTGGCTATAGGAGTATATATAGGGATTACTGTGTTTAAAATTGGCGCCAAAATTAGCCAGTCGACCACCAGGGCTTCTCCACTGGACCACCAGGGATGGAAAGCAAAGTCTCCCCCTCACAGGCCACAGGTAAGGAGGGTGGGGGGGATTTACAATATATTTATTTTAATAAAATTTAAAAAAAAGAAGAACATATAAAAAGTTATACTTGCTTTCATCTGCTTCCCTCCCCACCACAAACACAATAACAACCTACACATTGACACACTGCCCCCATACACACATTGCCCCACACACACACAAACTGCACCCCCATACTCACATACAGCACCCCTCACACAAACAATGCCCCTCATACACACAAACTTCAATCATCACACACACTGCACCCCTTACCCACACACACTGTACCCCTCACCCGTACACACAAACTGCACCCCCATGCACACATTGCCCCCCACACAAACACACTGCCCGCCTCACACACACACACTGCACAACACACACAAACACACACACTTCACTCCCCACTGCCTTCCTACACACGTTGCCCTCTTACATACACTGCAAGCCTCGCACACACTGCACCACTCACACACAGTGCAACTCTCACACACACTGCCCCACACATACACTGCTCCCTCACACACACACACTGCACCCCTGCCATACACTGCCCCCTCACACACTGCAATCTATACAAACACACTGCACCGCTCACACACACACTGCAACCTTCACACACCCACACATACACACACCCTCACACTGCACCCTCACACACACTAACTCTCACACTGCACCCTTTACTCACTGCACGCCTCGCATATCGCACCACTCACAAACACACCACTGGTCCTATGCCCTACTACAGCCCCAAATCCCAGCAGACCCCAAGTAGGTTGTCAAACTGTTCTTAAACGGTTTGACTACTTACTCTGAGAGGAGGTCTCGGCACTCATGGCACCATAACCACTACACAGAGCTGTAGTGGTTATTCTGCCTGGATTATTTCTTTAAATAATCTACAAGTGCCCGTCCCGAGATCAGGCTCTGGATCCACCCCTGACTTAAGATACAAATAGGGGCATCAAATTGCACTTGTAATGATACTTTCACAATTCCTTTATTAAAGGGACACTATACACACCTAGACCACATCTCATTGATGTTGTCTGGGTGCAGTGTCTCTGTTCCCTTAACCCTGCTGCTACAAACATTGCAGTTTTAGAGCAACTGCAATTTTTACCTTGCAGAGTTGACTGCCTCTAGTGTCTCTACCAGACAGCCACTAGAGGCCTTTTCTGCAGTTTAATGGAGTTTGACACCGTCAAATGGCGCTGGACGTCCTCACGCTTTGCTTGAGAATGTCCAGAGTCTTAAAAAAAAAACATAGGAAACCATGGAGTCAGAGTTTTCCTGTGGAGAAAGCCTTGGTGTTTTCTGCGCATGTGCATTAGGATTCCAAATCGCAATAACGTTGGAAGAGGAGGAGCCCAATCCAACACCGAGGGATATCTGCACAGCTGGGGTGGGCACTTAAAAGGGGCCAAAAGGACACTATAGTGTGTTCTGTAATATTTTGTAATTGCCTCATTTATTGTTAAAGTTCCCCCTTTATAATATTGTAAAGCACTGGGTAATAAGTTGGCGCTATATAAATGCTCATAATAATAATAATAATAATAATTTAGTAATTCTAAAACTATCGTGTTCCTTTAAGCTAAAAAAAAAAAAACATTTCCCTTGAACATACTTTCTAAGGATTTCCTGAGATAATACTTTCATATTTAAAAAAATAAGCACAAAATAACAATATAACACTCACTATGCAAATAGTTATGTATTAAGGTTCTTGAAAAGAATTCAACAAGGAAATGTGGAAGGCAACTACTTTTTAACTATGTAACTACTTTTAGCTGCAGAGCTTGCACTCCATAAATTAAGCTGGACGATATCTGCATTTTGCATTGCTTGAATTGTGCTTCCAATTCATGACTACTAAGGCAAATCAGTGCATTATGTATTTTAGGATTTGAAATGGTTTATTGAAAGGTTAAGAACTCTGTGCACTGTCAGCACTTAACAGGAATAAAATACTCATTGTTATTTCCAAAGAGGCATGAGGGTAGTACAAGGGCTGAGTGGTTTCATTTGTTATGTTTCATTTCTATGTTTGCAAAAGGACTTCAGTCTTTACACACAGATAATAAAGATGTATGAGAAGCCCCCCTCTTAACCATCCATGCAGCCAGTAGTGTCCCCCGAGGCTGTGGACCAAGTTGTGTGGCTGATATACCCAGAGAAACAGATGCTGTGTGTGTAATTCTAATCCTCCACCCCCCTTCCTCTCCCTGGGCGCCTGCAGCTTACATGCCTTCAATTTGTTACCTATAACCGGAAGGTCAGGGTCCTGCTGGCTACAGCATCAGGGGCCTCTGCGTCCATAGGGGATGAGGGAATAGGATGGGGCTAAGGACAGATACTGAACATCATATTGTAGGAGTGGGGGTTGTATTAATAATGTATTCACTCTTGTAGGCATATGCGACACATTATTCTCTATTCTTGTAAGGGGATTGCCTGAGATTCTTTGTGTACTTTATAATCTTAGAGTTTAAAAATAAACTAGATTTTTTTTTAGAAATAAATCCATACTACCGAAGTGAGTCAAGTGATCAGGGCATTATTTTAAGAAAAAATAATAAATAATATGTGTGTGTGCTCCCCTTACAAAGCCTAAAACTAACCCTAGCCCTAACACTAACTTAAACCACTATAAAACATCTAATATAGATAAAACACAGTGTAGCGTGTAAAGAAAATATTATTTCACACGAGGTAGCCAAAACAGATTTGATGTTTCTTAATCACTGAAGGGATTTATAGATAGTAAAACAGGGGGTCGGACTTTGACCTTTTATAACTTTGTCATAACTTAGAAAACTTGATTGGGCTCATGTTGACAAAAAAAATGTAAGATTTACTCTCTTATTAAGACAAACTGTTCAATAAAACCCATCATCATAACAAGGAAGTGCAAAATGTAGATCAAAATAGTCAAAATGAAAAAAAGCTTGGATATTATAAATTAAAAATCGCTATACCCTTACCAATTATCCCCAGTTTCAGTTAATTGAAAGTGAATATGACTTTTTTAAAATATATTTTTGCACTTTGGGCATTCTTTCACAGTGCTTACACAAAATTGGACTTAGCTCTATATTATATATTAACCTATTAATACTATATTATATTATTATATATTAACCAGTATTATACTTATCATACTATTAATAATTAAGACAGCAGTATGTGTAAAATGTAAAATAATTATATCACTATGCACAATTACAAGGTTTGCCTATCACAAATAAGTCGCAATAATTTTAAAATATTTTTTGTTTCATTTACCTGGTTTACGGTTAGCTCTGCTTTATGTACAGAAAATACAAGCATAGTGCCCTATATGTCACTGGGCTTATTTTGTTAGGCAATGGGTCATGGCTGTAGCTTTCAAGCGAACAGATGGATTTATACAGATGTGCTATAGTACTATCTATTAGGGTGAATCAAATCAGGAAGTCTGGCATTCCTAGAGAACATTAACACAGAGGGTGCTGCAAAGGGGGAGGCTGTAATCAGTTTGCCCTTCTAAATCTAGACGTGGCCTGTGGATGAGTCCTGGTGACATAATTGACTGAAGAGGATATGTGTTCTCTTCATACATGTGACTGGGCTACTGTAATGCATGATAACCTCTCCAGTAGCTGGGCTGCTGTCACTGGTTATAGAATATCTGATGCTAGTGTCATGTCTATTTAGGTCACGCTGCTACGTGAGATCATCATTTCTACACTACATCATCATTTCTACACTATTTCAAAATGATGCATTCTAAGGCCGTATTATTTCTGTTTTTGCCAATACCAACTAATTACTTCTGTAGGTGCGCTTATTTTAAAGAAGGGAATATGCTGCAGTGATCCCATTTTCTGAGTCTGATAGGAGTTGCAAAGTGGACTCTGCAAGTATTGCTTCTAGTGTGGGTATTAGATATTTTCAGAAAGAAATTGAATGAAAAAAGAGTCATATTTATTCAAAATGCATGCTGTTAATAAGGTAAATGGCACAGTTCATGTTACACTCAAACATTACTTGTTTCCTGCAAGCATGGGTGCTTAAACTGAAGGATAATTTTCCAGTCCCCCAGACGGCTTGAGGAGTAGATTTGACTTGTGTTTTGCTCCAAGAATCTTAGACTGGTAAAGACCTATGCAGGGCCAGCCTTAGGGGTCTGCGAGCTGTGCGGTCGCACAGGGCACCATGGACCAGGGGGCGCCATGTGGCCGACACAGCTCGCACATGGCCTGGGTGATAGGAGTGCAGGGGAGCTAAAACAGGTACCCGGGTGGAGGATTTCATTATTCTCCACCCGGGTCTATGAAAAAAAACAAAAAACCGAGGCAGCAGGGGTGGGGCTTATCGAGAGGCAGAGGCAGGGCTAATACATACCCGAAACCCCTGGTAACTGCTGCACAGGAAGAAGGAAGGAGCCCCTGCTTCCCCAACAACCAACTGCTTCCACTCCCCCTTCCAGCCACAATGGAAAGAGGTAAGTCTGTGTGTGTGTGTGTGTGTGTGTGTGTGTGTGACTGTTTGCCTGTGTGTCGGTCGGTCGGCCTGCCTGTGTGTGTGTGTGTGTGTGTGACAGTCTGCCTGTGTGTGACTGTAACTGTGTGTGTCGCTGTAGCTGTGCCGTTGTGTGTGCCTGTGCCTGTATGTGTGACCAGCTGCCTTTAACTGAGTGTGTGTGTACCTATCAGCGTGCATGAGTGTCTGCAGGCCTGTAACCGAGTGTGTATGACTGTCTGCTTGTAATGGAGGATGTGTGACTGTCTGCTTGTGACTGTGTGGGAATGTGTGCCTGTAACTGTGTGTGACTGTCTGCCTTTAACTGTATGTTTGGCTATATGACTGTCTGCCTGTAACTATGTGTGTGTGTGTGTCTGACTGTCTGCCTGTGACTGAGCATGTCTGACTGTCTGCTTATAACTGTTATTGTGATTGTCTGCCTGTGTCTGTGTGTGTGTTTAAGGCAACTTGGTGAGGGGGGCGCCATGAAGACTTTTCGCACAGGGTGCCTAATAGCCTAAGGCCGGCCCTGGACCAATGCACTTCCAAATACCTTCATTTTTTATTTTTTTCCTTTAGGTCAAAAAGAATTAAGATGTATAGCTGATTATTATGAAACACCTGGCTGCCTGCCTGTCTATCTATCTACTTTTCATCATCTATATCCCCTTCTTGTTGCTCAAGTTGATGGAGCATTGCTGTGAATACAGTGTTTGTCAGAGTGTAATGGCCCATTTTATCCAGGCACTATGTGCCCTGTTTCATGATATGTAGGAGAACCTCTACATTTTAATAACTGCTGGGGATTCCACTCATCTGCTTATCTGTTGAGCGGACTTCACATTTCTCTCTTTACACATATCTTGACCCCGAGTTTGCCATTCTATAGCCATGTAATGAAAACAAACACTTTTTTTTTTTTTTTTAACCAAATGTACTACATGTGCAATACTTTAGTTCTTGTGCAGGCATGAGCGAGGAAAGAATATTATCCATATGTAGTAATTCTTGTTGGATACTGTTCTATACTTACATTGTTCTCACTTACAAATAGTGAAAGGTTGGCAGCATTATTAATATATTACATAACATGGTGAAGTAATGTTGTGGATGGGATGGCAATATGTCTTGCAATTGGTGCAAAAGGATAAATCCTGTTTTCTAAGCACAACATAAATCCATAGCTTTGAGGAAAAGCTAGTGTGCGCATGACAGGACGTATGGCCATCCTCAACCCCTCTCCCACCACAAATCTAGCAAACTGCATTCTAAAGGGTCCAAGATGAGTTTTGTTTTCTAATTCTATTGCTAATATTAATTAGTAAGTCAGCTGTCCATAGGATCAGTTCAGTATAAAGAGTATACTATAGGATCAGTAAAATTCTGCTGCTCTCTGTTAGGGAGAATGAGAGCTACTCAGAACATCACTATTGTGATTGTCTGCTCACATCTCTATATTAGCCTTGGTTTATAATCAGCAAATATTTCTGAAAGGAATAAAATTCCAAACTGGCTGCTCCCTTTCTTCAGAAGTGTATTGGAGATACATCCATACACAATCCTCCCTTGCTTTGTGCAATTTAGACTTCTCTTTGCACACCAGATTAGGCTGTTTTTTTAAGATATGGTTTCTAAAAAGGGCAAGAACTTTCCTAAGCATGCATATTTTAACTAGTCTGCTGAAGATATGGCTAACATATAATATGCTCTGTGGCAATCCTCTTTTTTAAAGAATTTAGAATTGGTCAGAATGTTGAAAAGGGAAGCCAATCCTGAAAGCATGTAGTCCAAAACTTTCCCAGTCCATAAAATAAAGTGCAATCATTTTTCTTTAAGTTTTAATTTAAGCTACAGCATAAAGTATTGGTAACAAACATTCCAGTAGGTCTCCCTTCTTTTAAAAAAAATCTGATTTTATTCTGGACATTTTTGCATTACAGATGCCAACATTTCAAATTCTCTGTTTTGCTTGATACATGTCAGATAGCAAGGGCTGCTATAAGAGTACTTTTGGGGTGTTAATTTTTTTGTGTGATATGGAACACTAGATTTTTCTCTTCACTGGCTCCAAAATCTATTTGACCGGCTCCTAAATTCTACCAACATTTGTCATTCTCTGACATAAAGATAAGAATCTAGCCACCTTTTATATTATCAAAGAAAGGGCTAAGTAGAAATAAATCTTAAATGTCTCATGATAACAATCTCCAGACTATAGCATTGTGTAACTTTCCATCCTCCCCATGGTGCCTGTGTGTTCTGTCACTACAACTGATGTGTACATTGGCACAAGGTAGCTGTAGTGTCACCATCCCAACTGGTGCTGACAAGTAATGTTAGAAGTGTGTGATTAACACATTGGGAGTCCCTTGTTATCTTATCGGTTTGCTTTTACTCTGCAGCTAGTCTGTGATACTGGGATAACCTGTGGCTTGTGTCAAGAGGTCTTTGTCCCCAGTGTCATATCTTGGCAATGTACAAATATTGGCTTTTGGGGAACTAACCTGATTACTGCATTAACCTATTGAATTCTGTGTATCTTCACTTACGTCTGCTAGATATTACTTAAAGGGACACTCCAGGAACCCAGACCCCTTCTGCCCATTGGAGTGGTCTGGGTGCCAACTCCCAGCTCCCACCACCCTTAGCCCTGCAAGAGTAGTTATTGCAGTTTTTATAAACTTTTATAAACTGCAATAATTACCTTGCAGGGTTAAGTCCTCCTCTAGTGGCTGTCTATCAGACAGCCACTAGAGAGACTTCCGTGTTCTTAGAATACAAAAAGTGTTTTAACCCCTTAAGGACCAAACTTCTGGAATACAGACATGTCATGTGTCCTTAAGGGGTTAAACAACGCTGGACGTGCTCATGCTATGTGAGGACATCCAGCGTCGCCGAAATCCCCATAGGAAAGTTTTGATTAATGCTGTCCTATGGGGAGGTGTAATGCGCGTGCGCGGACATTGCCACAGCATGCTCATTAGGTCTTCCCTGCGGGCTGAAGTCGGCGGGGGGAGGAGAGTGGGCAGAGCCTGACCCAGCACCGAGGGGTATCAGCGCTGGACTCAGGTAAGTCACTGAAGGGGTTTAACCCCTTCAGCTACATGGGATGGGGGTTGGGAGGGAGAAGGGCACTGAAGGGTCCTGCAGTGCCAGGAAAACAAATATGTTTTCCTAGCACTGGAGAGTCCCTTTAACCCAAAATCTGCAACTAATATTTACTATCATAAAAAAGAAAAAAGAATAAGCCCAAATCCTCTCACATAAGTGAGGAGAGGGCTCTCTGGATATATACCAGTATCTAAAGTAATGGTGTGATCTCTTTTGTGGAGACGAATGTAACAAAAACTTTAGATTCTGGTATATATCCAGGGAGCCCTCTCCTCACTTATGTGAAAAGATTTTGGCTTATTCTTTTTTCCATTTTTTTTTCATACATTAGGGGTTAAGCCCCGAGACCAAAGAAACACGATCCGCCGTACCAACCTAAACTCTGAGAAGATAGCTTCTCGTAACCGGCAGGAAAGCGTACGATGTCTTGGAGAAAAAGGCGCCATGTCAGTACCTGAAGTCGCCGTGTTACAGACTGAAGTGAACCGAAAAAACCTACACGCCCTGCCAATGTCAACCACAACCAAGCGGTACATGAAGGGCGAGAAAAAGGGAAGAACCATTTAAACCAGTGGTAGTCAATCTTTTTCTACCTACCGCCAACTAATGCATCTTTCTTGATGGAAAAATTTCCTTACAGCCCACCAGTTTTCACGCAAATGCGGAATATTTTCTAGAAAGGAGGGTGTTTTAAAATAAATAAATGTACGTACATTTATCTTTTTATTTCTACTTTAATGAGAAAACAATAAAGTAAATTGAAATTACCTTTACTAGTGATTAATGAGATCCTTGAGGTTGATGCTGCGAGACTAAATATTTGATATCTGGTTCGATTTTCGTAAGGAACAAACGAAGGTCTCCTCTTTCGGTGATATTCAGACGATTTCTCTGTTTGCTCATAATATGATTTCTCATCTGTGCATCAGCCCCCCTACTCTCCCTCCTCAATTCCCCTCCCCACCTTTCTTTTCTTCCTTTTTTCTATTTTTTAACCTTCCTTATAGCAATGCCAAGAAGAAAGGCTGAGCTACGCAGCCCACTTACTATTATTAGCCAACAACAATGCTCTCCTTTTCCGTTTTCTTTTCCTTCTTTCTCCTTTTTTACAAGTACTCTACTCCTTCTTTCTCCTATTCTACAAGTACTCTGCGCCGTCTTTCTCCTTTTTACAAATACTCTGCTCCTTCTTTCTTCTATTCTACAAGTACACTGCTCACAGACAAACACACATACTTACAGACACACACACACTCACAGACAAACACTCACACATACACTTACAGACACCCACACTCAGAGAAACACATGCACACAAACATACACATACACACACTCACACATACACTTACAGACACTCACACATACACTTACAGACAGACACACATACATACTTACAGACACACACATACACTTACAGACAGACACACATACATACTTACAGACACACACATACACTTACAGACACACACTTGCAGAGACACACACACACACTTGCGGACACACACACATACACTTACAGACAGACACACATACACTTACAGACAGACACACATACACTTACAGACACACACACACACTTACACACACTTACAGACACACACATATACTTACAGACACACACACACACACTTACAGACACACACACATACACACAAATTATTCATATTAAATGTCCACCCAGCCTCCCTACCTGGAGAGCTGGTGTGGATCTGTCCCTGGGATCCAGTGGGGCTTCACTAATCCGAGGTGGTAGGGATTTCAGATGCTAAATCCTCTTTTTTTGGTGTAAGATTTCAGTGGCTGGCAGGAGGGAAGCACTCCCTCCTGCCAGGCCACCTTCTGGACCCCCCGGCATGGCGTGCGGCAGTGGTAAGATCAGACGCAGCGAGGGAGCTCTAACCTCTCTGCTCCCTCGCGCAATGTTTTCTGATGCCGCGGGAGACCGGAATATGACGTCATATTCCGGCTCCCGGCATCAGTAGACAGCCCACGAGGGAGCAGAGCAGAGAGGTTAGAGCAGGTCCGGCAAAACCGTCCAGGTAGACCGTACAGCAAGATGTCCTATATCGATGAAGAGTCGCGTCTGGGTCCCAACGCGTGGAAAACGAGAAAGATCTCTTCAGTTAGTTCTGGTATTCCTAAATGTCCTCAATTCCTCCCAAC
>OW240916.1:180125727-180205629 GCA_933207985.1 Pelobates cultripes | reverse complement strand
CTGGTCAGCCCAGGGTATGTCACAAGTGTGGATCGTACAGGCATTACAGCAATGCCTGTACGGTCCTCAAATGCACTATGTGCGGCGCTGTGGGGCACCTCCGGGACAGCTGCAGGGAGATCCGGTGTCATCTGTGTTCAGAGATGGGTCACACGTACCGCACCTGCCCCGAAGCCCAGCACAATGTAGAGTCCATCTGGAGTCAGGAGCCGGTGGAGATGGACTCTGCTGGGTTAGGGGTTCAGGTAGCATCGTCATCTACAAGGCCCATCTCTGGCACAAGGGTTTCCCTGCCCCAGCAACAACCCATTCTCCCCTCGGTCTCTGTAACATCTCAGGACCCTGGGAAGGCCACAAGTTCACGTCCCCTCACGAAAAGTGTACGTAGAGAACGCACTACCTCCACAGCCATTATGGCTCCCCCTAGACCCCCTCCCCCTAGGCCCCCTCCTCCTAAATTCTCCACGGTGAAGGTTACCCCCACTGAAAAATCCCCAGATGCACGTCCCTTAGATGCACAGTCCCTAGAGTGGAGCACGGTGAAAGGTAAGAAACCCCCCCCCTCCAAGACCTCGACGCTGCCCTCACCCCAGAAGATCGCCATACCCCCTGCGGCGAAACCCCCGAAAGGGGGAGACGCCACTTATAAGGGTGGTGTGGCACGGGCGTCATCCTCCTCTTCGGGCTTGCAGGAGGCCCCGGTGCCCGTATCTAACAGGTACGAGGCACTGTCCTCCAGTTGGGCCGACTGTGAGTACGAGGAGGAGATGGCGAACCTCCCCGAGGTGGTGGCAGGGGTTGAGGTGGGACAGGAGGTGCTTCTGAGAGACGACGGGCCACTGTATCCCGGAGTCTCAGTGAAGAGGTTCCTCGGTTCCGACACGGAGGAGGAGGGGTACCGCAGAAGGAAGGGAAAGTCTCCTTATACTTAATGCCCTTATGGCGACTTTTCCTGTACTCTCTGTGGCTACGGTGAATGTAAACAGCATTAAGTCCAGCAGGGCCCGCTTTTTGGTTTACGACCACCTCAGCCGGGCTCCGTACAATGTCATCTTGGTACAGGAGACCCGGCTGGAAACCCTCGCGGCCCTGCACGCTGCAAAGCGGGACTGGAGATGGGGGCCCTCCTACTTCTCTCTAGCCACAGAGAGATATGGGGGAATCGCCATCCTATTTAAGGACGTTGATGTTAGCATCAACAGGGTTATTGAGTTGCAAAAAGGACGGTGTGTGGTTTTAGATGTCTCAATGGGCAGGCAACCTTTCAGGATAATTAATATCTATGGCCCCCAATCTAAGTGGGAGAGGAAACGCCTGTTTATTGAGATAGAGCCTTACCTTTATACATCCCAGCAAATCCTGTTTGGCGGTGACTTTAACACCATAACTAGGCCTCAAGACAGGAGAGACGCCACTCAGAGGCTGGGGTATGACTCCTATTTTTTAAATAAGATGGTTAGTCAGGCTGGATTGGTCGATATGTGCCTTCATCACACTCCCAATCCCACGGGTGGGTACACTTATCACAGAGGTAGCTGTCAGAGTAGGATAGATAGGTTTTTCTTTAAGGAGAATTTCCCGGTGGCGGCACCCGTGCTTACACCGGTGGAGTTCTCCGACCATCACATTTTGTCTTGCGAGTTGAATGTCTATAGTACCCCACCTAAGGGTAGAGGGATCTGGCGGCTAAATTCAGACCTCCTGGTGGAACAGAGGGTTCAGCAAGCCTTCATGGAATTCTTTAACGATCAGATGACATTGGCCGACTTAGGCCAAACGAAGTCTGAGTGGTGGGAGATGGTGAAGGCCAGAACTCAACGGCTGTTTCGCAATCTCGCCCGGAACATGCAGTCCTCCAGGTACAAGATGTATCTGGGCTTGCTTGGGAGGTTAGACATCCTGATCTCACAGGGAGGTGACCCCGA
Organism: Pelobates cultripes; assembly: GCA_933207985.1. NCBI lineage: Eukaryota > Metazoa > Chordata > Amphibia > Anura > Pelobatidae > Pelobates > Pelobates cultripes. The sequence goes on along the minus strand of OW240916.1, from coordinate 180,203,704 downwards.
GGACATTGCGGCAGTTAAAAACCTGATGAGGAGTTATCAGTATGACAGGTACGCCTCCCTTGTAAAAGAGAGGGATCATGGGTCATACCGCTCGCCCGATCCTTATCTTAGCTGCAAGCGGAAGGAAGGTACCAAGTCCATCCCTAGTCTGCGGGGCACCGACAGGACCCTAGAGGAGTCTCCTCGCGGGATTCTGAAGGTGGTCCGCGACTACTACATTGAGCTCCTCGGAAAGGGCAGCCCCCAATGTAGCGAGGAGGGAACCTCCCACGGGAGAAGGGTGGATGACTTCTTGAGCGAGCTCACGCTCCCTGAGCATAGCGACCTCTCTTTTGACGAGTTGGTCAGCGAGATCACCATAGAAGAGGTTACAGAGAGTATCCAACAGCAGAACAAGTGTAAGTCGCCAGGTCCTGATGGTCTGACGGCCGAGTTTTACCAACAGTTCTGCGACCTCTTGGCCCCTCATCTGACCGAGGTGTTTAATGAGAGCTTGTCTCAAGGATTATTGCCACCCTCGATGAGGACTTCTGCCCTGATCTTGCTGTCCAAGCCGAACGTGCTCGACACAGCGGATGTGGGGAACTGGCGCCCCATATCCCTGTTAAATGTCGACAGGAAGGTCCTGGCAAAGATTTTGATGAAACGAGTACAGGGCCTAGCGAGGCGTGTCCTATCCACCTCCCAGTACTGTTCAATCGAGGGCAGAACTGTCTTTGATGCCGTTTTCGAAGTCAGGGAAGCCCTCGAGAAGTGCAGGGACGGAGAAAGGGGGATATACCTTCTGGCACTTGATCAGTCCAAAGCTTTTGATCGAGTAGATCACCGTTATCTGTGGTCAGTCTTGCGGAAGTATGGCTTGCCGGGAAAATTCGTCAATTGGATAATCACCTTGTACAGAGGGGCCGAAAGCTTCGCTCTTGTGAACGGGTGGAGGGGCAGGACGTTTAGGATCCGATCCGGGGTCAGGCAAGGCTGTCCTCTCAGCCCACTCTTGTACGTGTTTGCAGTCGATCCCTTCATCCGAAGGGTCGAGGCAGGCACGTTACAGGGAGTGGCCAGGGCTCCGGAGAGGCCTTTACGGGTTGTTGCCTACGCTGATGACATCTCCATAGTGGTCTCCAATACTCGGGAGGCCACGGAGGTGGATGATTTAATCCTAGCGTATTCTGCCGCTTCAGCCTCTCGTGTCAACAGGGACAAGAGCGTAGTTTTCTGGTGCGGGAAGGAGGGGGACCAGTTCCCTCTTCCAGACGGTTTCCCGAGGGCCCAGCCTGAAATTAAGATCTTGGGGGTGGTGTTCGGACCAGGGGATCTGGCTCTCAGGAACTGGACCGAGCGGCTTGCCATAGCTTCTAACAAGGTGGAGGAGAGCCACAGGTGGAAACTGACGTTCAGAGAACGGGTGAACCTAATCAAAACCTATGCTCTGACCGTATTCGGCTACGTCAGTAACATCTTCCTTTTGCCCAGGTCCCTCCACGCTCGGATGTTTGCGCTGTTCTTCCACATGTTGTGGGGGAACAGGCTGAACCTCATCAAAAGAGAGGTCACTTACCTGGCCAGAAAGGACGGGGGTCTGGCCATGGTCAACCCCATCGTCTTTTTAACTAACAACTTCCTGAAAAGGAACTTTGGGGCTCTCCTGAAGGATGAGCAGCCTGGCTGGGTATGTATATTCAGGGAGTGGGTCACACCTTTCCTGGTGGACTGGTTTCAGGGTGGGAGGGTGAAGAGCATGAGAGTTCGGCATTCTAGCTATCTTCCGTCTTCGGTCATCGAGGGAGTGGGAATTCTGCGCAGGTGGAACGTCACGGTGGAGGAGGTTCGGGACACTCCCAAGAAGCTTCTCGACGGGAGGGTCCTGGCCACCCACTTTGGCATTCAGCTTGCTTTGAAGGACTGCCCGCCAAGTACTCTCGCCTCGGGGTTGAAAAACATCAACTCCAGGCGTCTTCCGGAGAAATACCGTGACGTGGCGTTTCTCTCCTTCCACGGTAGATTTTACGTTCGAGGGAACTTGAAGTACAGGAACATAACGGATCGTGGTTGTCCTCGGGTGGAATGTTCCGGGGAAGTGGAGTCCATGGACCACTTCCTCCTCGAGTGCCACTTTAACGTACAGGTCTACAAAGAGGTCTCAGCCGCCTTAGGCATCCCCTGCTTATCCCGCTGGACTTATGCGGAGTGGGCGTACGGGACGTCCAACTCAAGGGGGAGGGCTTTTGATTTGGGCACTCTTTATGTAGTCAGTTCAGTGGTTAAGTATTTCACTTGGATGGCAAGGTGTCAGGTTTCCCTTCAACGTAAAGACCTTTCCTGTCAGGTGGTGGTAGCAGACATTCTGAGGGCGGTTCGTGGGATCTATACCACCGAAAGGGCCTCTATGGATCCCACCATTTGGCAGCGTTTGTGGCGAAATCTCAAGGTCCACCCGCCTTGAACCGCTCCATGGGCGCCCTTGTCTTGGTGAAGGGAATTCCAAATCTGTCTTCACCTTTCCCCCGTAGATTTTGAACTGGTTTCTCTTTTCATGGAAGGCTGCCACCTTTAGCAGACGAGTACCTTCCTCTGCGTCTAGGTAGTGCAGTGTAGTTAGGTTATGGTTATGGTTATGCACAGGTTATTTTTGGTATTGTTTGGGTTAGGGTGGGTTTCTGGTGTATGGACAAATTGAAAAATTTACTTTGGGTGGGGAAAAAAACCAAAAAAAAAAACCACTGGGTTTCTTTATGGATGGAGGGATGGACTCCTTGAGGGTGGTGTACAAACTGGATTTCATGTGGGTGGTGGGTCTATGGACAAAATTTTGATTTCATGTGGGTGGTGGGTTTGGATGTGATGAACTGAGAAAAGGACTCCATTTGGGTGGTGGGTTTGGGGGATGGACGGAGGGATAGACTCCATGAGGGTGGTGGGTTTTATGAATTGAAAATGGACTCCATTTGGGTGGTGGGTTTGGGTTTAAAGTTTGGGTTTAAAGTGTAGGTGGTGGGTTGGTGTTGATGGACGGAGGGATGGACTCCATGTGGTTGGTGGGTTTTATGAACTGAGAAAAGGACTCCATGTGGGTAATGGGTTTGTTTATGTTTATGTGTGTGTTTTATTTCACGCTTGGTTTATGTTTGTGTTTAGCTGGCTGTGGACTCGAGGTCAATTGGGTCCCCCTTGTCCCCCCCTTGTTATGTAAGAGCTCCTTCAGGAGCATTTCAGCCTTTTTTCTCCCTCCCCAAGGCTCCATGAAGTAATGGAGCCCCCCGCCTTTTAATTTATCCCCTTATGATTTAGTTCCCCCCCCTTTTCTGTTAATCCCTCTCCCTGTTATTCCCAGTTATTTAATTTGGTATAAGTTTACTCCCCTATTAGTGCCCCTTCCTGAGTTTTTATTTAGGTATTTATGTTTAATTTTGGGGTATTTATGTTTCATTTGGTATTATGTTTGAATTGGGTATTATTTCAGTTGATTGTTTATTATTGTTATTTTGTTATTTATTTTGTTATTCTGTTTAATTTTGGAAGCATTTTACAAAACTAAATAAAATAAAATACTGTCTCCCCCTGGTACATTAAGCTGCCGCTGGGGAGAGGGGGTAACAAGCTCCTCTCCTATACATACTTCCAGCCGAGGGGGAGGGAGACCGACTGTCTCTGCTCCCAATACAGAGTCCTGCTGCTGGGGAAAGGAGACTGGGCTCAAACAACTGACACACACACACACACACTCACTGACAGACACAGACAGAAGAGCTGGTGTGGGTTCCGGTGAGAATCTTTGAGGTATAGTAGGGATCTTCTCCTTGGGGTTTAGTGGCTTCTGCAATCTTCCGGTTCCTCACTGATGTTGGGCTGGAGAAACGTTGTATTTTAACTTCAGGCATCACTGCAGGATGCGCGAGGGAGCAGTGAGGAACAGGAAGAACATCAGCACTCCCTTGTTGCCTCCTCTCTCCTCCCCCTGTAATATTTCAGCAGAGTAGGCTGACACTCACTGACAGTTAAACACAGTCAAACACTCACTCACACACTCACTGACACACAAATCAGACATCCAGCCTCCCTACCTCCCTTGGGTTCAGTGTGGGGCAGCTCCTCACTCCTCCAGCGCGCTGTTTAGGATGCTGGGGCCGTCATATTCCGGCTCCCGGCATCATAGAGGGTGCATGAGGGAGGAGTGGGGAGCTGCAAGAAAAGCCTCCCTCACCGCCCACACTGCCGCCGCCGGCATCCTGTCCTCCGGCATTCGTTGGCAGAGCAGGCACCTGCCATCAGGGTAAGCCTGCCACCTCCTGGGCCCCCTGTGATAGGGCTTCTCTCAGCACCCCCATTTTCAGGCGCATGGAGGATCTGCCCGGCCCTGAGTGGTGGACGGCTCTAGAGCCGTTCGCCCAGCGCTGAGGCCCAGGACAGGGGGAGCCAACCAAAAAATATCCTGGTGGGTGTCCCTAGCGGGTCGGTGCCCTAGGTGAATGCCTAGTTCGCCTAACTGTTGCGTCGGCCCTGCTCACACACACACACTGCCCCCCCAAACACAAACTGCCCACCTCACACACACACAGTGCTAAAAATCGAATTACTGTGGCACTAGTGGGTTGTAAGGATATTTTACCATCAACAAAGGTTGACTACCCCTGATCTAACATAATGGATGTCGGTGTGCTTTGGTGGTTGTGTTTTTTTTGGGGGGTGGGTGGGTGGGTGGGGAGGGGGGCAGCATTTCATCCTTGGACCCAGGCAGCACAATGTCTTGGGCCGGCCCTGCATGATGGGCATACATGCCTGGCTAATAGCCTGTTGTGCTAGCCAGTCCACCACCTTGTGCTGTTTATGTATTGAACTTTATAGAAGCACTCTGCCTAGGATAGATGTGATCTACATTAGCTTCATGCAGGACACACATACTTACCGATTTGTTGACATTATATTTTTCTTTATGGATAGTGTCGAGGAAATAAACTCAGTTCAATCTAGAATGGAGATTTTCATTTCTACTTAGTTATTTTACAAACTTTCAAAAATTAAACTTTTGATTTGGATTATAACATTTTGCTACATTTCCATTTTAAAAGAAGATCAAGAAATGTACATAAAAATAGGTGATTATTTTGCATTAATCGAAAGGATCCATAACTCATTAAATTTCAACCTGTCAGAGGAAAGCAAAGTAGGAAGCAAATATAACCCCCATAAAATATAAAGTGAAATGGTGAGCCTATTTCCTCTTTGTGAGTACAGTCAAGTATCATTGAAGAGCAAGTTCTACTCAATATTGCTACTTTGTCCAACGTTTACAGGATATGTTTTAAATGTATGTTTGCTTACAAAATGTACATGTTAGTAAGGAGAGATGCAAGGAAAAAGTGGAATAGGCAGTCATTTCAAATATATATATATATATATATATAAAAAAAATAATTGTAGCATGTTATTTTGAGTTTCTGCAAAAGAGAAATATGGGTTGTATACTGAAGAATCAACAGTTACACCACTTGGTAGTTTACTGATTATTATTTTATGGCTTCCATCTCGGTGTGCATGTTACATGTTCTAAATCTTTGTAGTTGGAATCTGGTCTTTGCGTCCACATTTGATGAGGATAATCCCTGAACAGCAGAACTCACTATCATTTAATTATTTATAAAGTATCAGGAAAGACTGAGAGTCCTATAGATACAGGAAAAGTAGATCAGAACAGATCTACTAACCAGAAACTTTAACTTCACCTGAAAATATGAAAAAATAAAGGCTCCTACATGAAAATCTGGTGTGCAATAACCAATAAAATATTAATAGAATGATAAGAAAATGCTCAAAGAAAGGTAAAACTGAAAAAGAACTCCATAAATAGTACTCTAACTGCTCAGATTACTCCAAGGCATGTCCCACATATGTTGCCAGACAATGCATTAGAGTGAAGGCAGGACAAGCTCAGATCCTCCTCTGTCCGTAGTCCACACACAGCAGCTGTCAGGAACGCCTGCTGATTTAATGCGAGGAAACTGCACTTAGCTGAAGGGCCAGCAGGACAAGACTGAGACCAGATTAGAAGCCTTGGTGACAGGAACTGGGACTGGCATTTCTGTACATAGTCTGATCTGGGTCATCTTAACTCCTTCACTGCAAAGCATCATTGTAAGGAGTGGACCAAACACAAGCAAGCATATCAATAACAGGGAAATTTAAAAATATAAAAATGTAGGTCAACAAAAGTCAGGCTTTGAACACTTGCATTTGTTGCTGTAATACCAGGGTACAATGCAAATGCAAAAGGTGAAACAATTACTTTTTTTGCTAATTTAAAAAAAAAAATAAAATAAAAAGCTGTGATCCCTAATATGTGCTGTAAAAGATGCTATAATAAAATTTGAATGGGATTAGAGCTAGCAAGACGTCTGACGGTATTCTTGATAAGAGACTTGTGAGATTGCAAGTTCCATTAATAGCAGATAACTTATATATTGCACAAAAATATAATCATGGTGATATTCTGGAATCCGTAGCCGTGTTGTGAAATAGAGCTGGCAAAGATAGGACAAATCACCTAAAGCGATCTAATTTTCCAATTCTCCTACTGACAGAACATCTGTCTAGAAGGACTTGCAAAAACAAAACAGAGTTTGCAGGAATCTGTGTCCTAGCAAAGCTAGTGGGTAGAATGGCACACATTTGGTGATGGTCCTAAGAAACTGTAAATGTTCAACTTCAGATAGTCTCCAGTAAAACCTACTGGAAGACTCTCTTGCTGCTTTAAAGGATAATAGGAAGAGGAAGGCCTCTTTCTGCTGCTTTTGAAGCTGAAGCTCCTCTGATAGAATGGCCCTTAAAAACGTCACATCAATACCTGCTGCAGACATGGCAGCCAGTATCCAACCCCTGATTGTGTTAACCTTAGCTGGCCAAAAAGGTTTCCTGGAAGTGACAAATAATTGCGTAAAGTCTTGCCTGACTGGGGCAGAAAGATTCAAGTATGAGTTTAGCAAATTAACTAAATTTAAACTTGGTTCAGCAGAATCCTGTACCAAAATCTAGTTTTACAGGACCTGGGAAAATATGAGAAGTTTTCTGTCTCCCTTTAAGGATGACATGAAACCCCCCCTGGATGTCAAGACAACCATGGTTCGATAATATTTATCTGTGTTAATTCTGAGCCTCTAGCTGCCAGAGCTAAAGCCAGAATGGATGCTAATTTAATAGCCGTCCATCTTGGGTCAATCTAGCCATTGTCCAAAGTATTAAGGTAGTTTATTAAAAGATCCACATCCCAAGTGGAAGTGTATCTCAGAGTAAAAGGAAGGCAAACCGATAGCCCTTCTAACAACCTGAGGTAAAGAGCATCGTGGGTCAGATTAGGGATTAGACAATTTAATGCAGAAGCATATGTCTTGATTGTACTGACAGCTAACCCCAAGTGATATTTGAGGGTGAGGCATTCCAGAGCTAAGGAAATTGTGTCAGATTCATCAGAAAGGGAATTGAAGGAATCTTCTTCGATCATCTGTTGGTATCTACCCTGGTCCTGCGCCGTAATGAAGAATTACCTATGTCTAAAACCCGGTCAGACAAAAGTGGATGAGTTACCGGGGCTGCGATCCACATAAGTTGGGGAAGCTTGGTTAAGAGAACCATGGTCCCCAGAAAGCAATCTGCTGTCCAGTCTAATGGTACCTGATTAGAGGTTGTATCAGGGGGTACCATGGTCTGGGGGTCCAGACAGGGTACACTAAAACCCTGTCCCTGTCAACTTCCCCAACACTTTCGTCAGAATAGATGGAGGGGGAAATAGCTTAAAGGCCAGGAATGTCCGTCCATTGGAAGGACATTGCATCCATCTTCAAAGCTCCTTTTGCCCAAGTCCTGGTTACAAATTTGTGAGTCTGAGCTGAGGTCTGGGATGCAAAAAGATCTATCTGTCTTTTGTCCAATCTGCTCTCTATCAGCTGAAATAAGGCAATCTTTAATTGGACTGTGGCCAGGAACAAACGCTGGTGGGACAGTGAATCTGCCAGCTCATTTGCCCCTCCTGGTACATGAACTGCCCATATTCGGACTTTGTGTACTAGAGCCCAGGACCACAGATCCAGACCCTCTAGGTAAAGACCTTTTGACCTTGTGCCATCTCAGTGGTTGACATAAGCTACTGCTGTCCTGTTGTCCGATTGAACCATTACCGACACACCTAGGGGGTTCAACGGAACAAGACCTTTTGACCTTGTGCCATCTCTGTGGTTGACACAAGCTATTGCTGTCCTGTTGTCCGATTAATCCATTACCGACACACCTAGGGGGTTCAACGGAACAAGGCCTTTAAGGGCTAATCTTATTGCTCTCAACTCTAGCACATTTATGTGAAGAAGCCTTTCTTGAACTGACCAAACTCCTCTTATTATGCTTAGGGCAGATAGAATGCACCCCATCCTTTCATAGAAGCATCTGTCGTCAGGGTTAACTTGAAAGGCCCTTCCAAAAGGGGTAAAGAAAGTGGAATTGCCCCCTCCAATATATCGTTTAGCTCTTTTCTGACACTCTTGGGAAGGACCACCCTTGACTCCCACAGGCTACCGTGTCTCAGTAGGTCTCCTAGAAACAGCTGACTCCGTCTGCACAGCAAGGGGGAAGCATTGTAAACTGGTGTTAAAGCCATCAGCCTCCCACTAGTCTTTGCTAGTTCTCTTAGAGACCATCTGTGCTTCAAAAGAGCTGAAGTTAAGTGGCCTAGAATTTTTTCCCATTTGTCTCAGGGAACCACCAAGGTGGCGATCAGAACGTATTTCTGCAGATTTACTATAAATCTCCTGCAATAGGGAAATTAGATAATCTCTCCGCTGAACAAGAGAATCAACATCTGGATTCAAAAACAGAATGTTGTCTAAATAATAAAGGCATAGGAAACCTCTTTGTCTGACATGGGACATAATAATATCTTTCATTATATCCTGGAAAAGGTGTAAGGTGCATTGGATAGGCCAAACACCATTACAGTCCAGTGATATATCTGTTCCTTCCAGCGGAATCTGAGAAAGCACCTGTGCTTCATAGGTACTGAATGGAAAGCATCTTTGAGGTCTAATTTTATGCAGAAATATTTTTTCTGTGCTAGGCCTGGGAGGTATGTTAAACCTTCCATTCTGAATCTTTTCCTCTGTAGGAAAGCAGTCAAAGCCTTGCCGTTCAGTACTAGTCTCCATGTGCCGTCTGATTTTGGAATGGGGAACAGGGGACTGGTGCAACCTGAATTTTACATATCTGCCAATTCTATTTTTCCTTGAGCTAGTGCCAGGGAAAGAGAGGCATCCAGAACTGGATTTCCCTCTCTGCACAGAGCTTGCCTCTGGAAAAGAAAACCAAATGAGGACGAATTGTAAACCCCTTTTGAAAATCTGAAGCATTTGTATGAGGTAATATCTGACTAGTTTAGAGGGATGTGAGGTAAAACACTTACTTGACTGCATGGGTCTTCGTTTTCCTGATGAGCCACCTCTGGCATGGGCTCCTCTACTGCTGCCTGAGGGTCTTGACTTTCCCCCATGATGATGAAAGTGGACTTGCTGAGAAACTTCCCGGGATGAACCTGTAAGCCTATAGTAACGACCCTCAGTCTGAAAGGGTTTCTTGTAACTTGGTGTTAAGACACCTCTAGTGTCTTTAAGGGAAACCGCCGTTTAGTTCACCTTCCCCTTTCGCAATTCCATAAACCGTTCGTATTAATTATAATCCATGAACCAATACCAGGGGAAGTAGTAATCCCCCGAACGGGATCCGTGAAAGGCTCCAAACTCCCGAACGGAAATCCATGAACTGCTGCTAGCCGCCGAACGATATCCACCAAGCGGCTTTCGGTTCCATCCAGCAGTCTCTAAACGCAACAAAGAAATCCCCCCAATAACGAGACAGAAGCTACGCATTGAGGGTCAAACAGGATCTGGCTTTACTGTGGGCTACCTGCCCGTATTTATGCAGGTCTCCCACTTGGTGGACACTCCCCTAGGGGACCAAATGGGAGACTGGAATTACAGATGGACATAAAGACATTCCAGACATACAGCTTTTACCCACAATGCACTATGGTTTCCTCCCCTCTGCCCTGGAGATAATTGAGAAGTAATGCAATTATCTCCAGGACAAAGACAATCGCCATCTTGAATATAAAACCAGAAAAGACATAAAAATATATAATTTTACAATAACCGAACATTTCCCATTCGTATCACATATCCCCAGATAGCCTGGATCTGAGTGCATATTATTGGTGAATAGCGCTCAGATCCCACACACATAGTTCAATCGCCATGGAGTCAAAGTTCTTACAGTCTTTCGGTATGCGATTGACTCCATGGGAAGGCTATCTGGGTTAAGTCCTTTCGTGTGTTTCAAAACTCCCGAACGGCCGGTGTTCGTATGCTTTCGTGGAGGCAGCCAGGCGTTCCGTTGTTTCAGCGGTGTTCGGCAGAAAAAGTGTCAGTTTTTAGTTCCATGAAAATAGAGCCGAACACCGCTGGGCTTTCGCGTGGTTTTAAAATGGCCGCTGCCTCGTGGTCGACATACGAACGACGACCACCCTGAATTCGGTTTAATTGAGAAGTGTCTGCGGTTAACCACAACGTTCTAATTGGGATCAATAGGTTAACCAGCAGCACACTTCTCTCCTGGGTGGCCATCCGTTCGGTAGTTTTGTTCGGGAAAAACGGTCATTCGTATGGCTGGGCTATAGAAAACAGCCATTTACATGAACGGGGCAGAAACAGACGAATCCACCTGCAATAAACAGACAGATGGTTCTGTCACACGGCTCCCTCCTTGTGGGACACTCCGGCAGACCCGGCTTGACCCTTTGGCGGGTCAACTTGGGGATGACCGGACTAGGAGGTGGTGGAGACGTCAGTTTGTCGGGATAACCCATCTGCATTCCCGTTCAGCTTACCGGGTCTGTAGCTGATAGTAAAATTGTAGGGCTGCAATGCCAAGCTCCATCTCAGTAGTCTCCCATTGTCTCCTGAGACCCGGTTAAGCCAAACGAGTGGGTTATGATCCGTCACCAGGGAAAACTCTTGCCCATACAAGTAGGGACTTAACTTTTTCAATGCCCAGACCAAGGCCAAACACTCCTTTTCCACTGCCGCATAACTCACTTCTCTGGGTAACAACTTTCGGCTGAGATATGCGACAGGGTGCTCTCCTCCATCTTCCCCGACTTGGCTCAGCACAGCCCCCAGTCCATACATTGAAGCATCTGTGTGAACGAGAAAGCATTTGCTAGGGACTGGGGCAGCCAAGACAGGGGCATTCACAAGAGCCTGTTTCAGTGCCTGGAACGCAGCTTCACAAGCCAGAGACCACAGGACCTGCTTAGGCAAGTTCTTCTTTGTCAGGTCTGTCAGGGGCTTAGCAATAGTGCTGTAGTCAGGGACAAAACGTCGGTAGTACTCTGCCGACCCCAAGAAGGCCAATACCTGGGTCTTAGTGGTAGGTGTGGGCCAGTTAGCCACTGCCTCTACCTTGGCTGGCTCTGGTCTCTGGCTCCCACATCCCACTCTGTGACCCAGGTACTGTACTTCAGCCATACCTAGATGGCACTTTTCTGGCTTCAGTGTCAGGCCAGCGGCCCGAATCTTATCCAGTACCACCCCTACATGTACCAGGTGTTCCTCCCAGGACCCACTGTAGATCGCAATGTCATCCAAGTATGCACAGGCAAATTCTTGGAAGCCATCCATAAGTCTATCCACCATCCGTTGGAAGGTAGCCGGTGCATTTTTCATCCCAAAAGGCATGACCTTAAATTGGTACAGGCCAAATGGGGTGACAAATGCCGACTTGGGGATAGCATCCTCAGCCAGGGGGATCTGCCAGTAGCCCTTACACAGGTCTATGGTGGTCAGATAGCGCCCCCTGGCGATACGATCCAGCAATTTGTCTACCCGGGGCATTGGGTAGGCATCAGTGGTGGTCCGCTCGTTGAGCCGCCCGTAGTCCACACAGAACCGGGTGGTCCCGTCTTTCTTGGGCACCAGGACTACAGGCGAGGTCCAAGGACTGTCGGAGTGTTCGATGACCCCAAGTTGGGTCATCTCCTGTATCTCCTTCCGCATTCCTTCACGGACTGCTTCAGGGATACGATAGGGGGGCTGTCGTAAGGGGGCCTGTCCAGGAGTCTCTACCTTATGCACAGCTAGGGTAGAATAACCTGGCTCCTGGGAGAACGTCGCCTGCTTCTCCCATAACAACTGCTGCGCCTGTACCCTTTCTGTGGGGTTCAACCTGTCCCCTAGCTGTACAAGGGTAGTGAGGTCAGTCTGGGAATCCCTTTCTAATAAATTGGGAAGGGGTAGATGCTCAGAATCATCCGCAGCTGGGGCACATACTGCTGCAATGTTCTCAGGTCTTTCCTGGTACTCTTTCAGCATGTTCACATGAAAGGATCTCTGAACCCTTTCATCTGTACAGCTGGCTATCAAGTAAGTAGTATCGCAGATCTGCGCTACTACTCGGTACGGGCCCTGCCAAGATGCTTGCATCTTGTTTGCCTTCACAGGTTTAAGCACCAACACCTTTTGCCCAACCTGGAAGACCCGCTGTCGGGCACCCTGATCGTACCATCTTTTCTGTCTCCCCTGGGCCGCCTCGAGATTCTCCCTTACCATCAGGGACAGTTTCTCCATGCGGTCCCGGAGTTCCAGAACATATGGCACTATGGGGGTCCCCTCCTGCTCTGTCTCCCCCTTCCAGTGGCCCCGGATGAGATCTAGGGGTCCGCGGACCCTTCTCCCATACAGCAACTCAAAGGGGGAGAACCCAGTAGATTCCTGAGGAACCTCTCTGTAAGAAAATAACAGATGAGGCAGGAACCTCTCCTGTTTGAGGGTGCCATTAAAGCGCTCGCAGAGACCGTTAGTCTGTGGGTGGTAGGGTGAGCTAAGCAACGGTTTAATGCCACACACCTTCCCCAGCTGCTGGGTGAGCACAGCGGTGAATTGGGTTCCCTGATTGGAGAGGATCTCCTTAGGGAACCCGACCCTAGTAAAAATTCTAACCAGGGCATCAGCAACCGTCTCTGCCTCTATATTAGACAGCGCTACTGCCTCTGGATAGCGAGTGGCATAGTCCACCACGGTAAGAACATATTTCTTACCTGACGGACTAGCCCTGGCCAGTGGACCCACAATGTCAACAGCTATGCGGGAAAAGGGCTCCCCTATAATAGGCATCGATAATAATCTAGCCTTAGGGTGGTCCCCCCGCTTTCCTACCCGTTGACATGTGTCACACGTACTGCAATACATCCGCACAGCCTGGTTAAAGTTTGGCCAAAAGAAGTTCTGTGAGATCCTATAGGCCGTGCAGCGGGACCCTAGATGTCCAGCTAACGGAACATCATGCCCTATCTGCAGAATCTCCTGCCGGTACTTTGCAGGTACCACTAGCTGGCGATTCGGCAGAGGGGCAACACTCTTCTGGGAAGGCTTAGGGATCCTATATAACCTGTCCCCCACCCACTCATACCGCTCCCCATCTACTCCTTCCTCTCCAGCATCTGCCCTATCTCTGTACTTTTGGAGAGTCGGATCTGTCCGGGTTTCCCTCCCAAACTCCTCTGGGGAATCCCAGCTTAAGGGGACCTGATCTAAGGTACCAGAAGGAGATCTTACCTGGGTCTCAACAGCAGGTGGGCCGGTTCTAGCAGCACGGGTCTGGGCACGAGTAGTCACTGGGTTAACGTCCGCAGGGCCCATCGGGGCATAGGCTGAAACCAAAGGGGCCAAATCATTCCCAAGAAGAACATCAGCGGGCAAGTCCTTCATAACCCCCACATCCACGTGTCTAGCGCCCACTCCCCAATCCAAATGAACCCGGGCAACAGGTAAGCGAAACACGGCACCTCCTGCTACCCTCACTGCCACAGTGTCCCCAGTGTGCTGGTGCTCCGAGACCAGGTTCTTTGGGAGCAGTGTCATAGTGGCTCCTTTGTCTCTCAGCCCGTTCACCACCCTGCCATTCAGTTTCACCGTCTGCCGATGTTGCTGGCGGTTATCCTGATGAGCTGCTTGCACTGGGTCAGCCTCGTGCAGAATGCCCCAGAACTCCTGCTCTATGCAGTGAGCAGCAGGCTGAGGTGGTCGCTGGTTCCCGTTGGCTGGTCTCCTCCAGGACTGAGCTTGGTTGGCGCTGTTCAGTGGGCACTCTGGACGCTTGTGCCCCAACTGTTTGCACCAAAGCACCGGATGGGCTGTGAATAATCCCAGGCATTGAATCGGGCAGGCTGTATATAATTGTTAGTCGGTGGTACTGCTGGGGTGTGGTGTACTGGGGGTTGGTAGGCTGTAGGTGCTGGAGTTGCTGCCGGCCGGTTTTCCATTCTGGCAGGGACCTTGGTGACTGTACTGTCCAGCCTACGAGCATCTGTATATTCGTCTGCCAGACGGGCGCCTTGGGTAGGGTAGAGGGTTTTCTATCTCTGACCCACTCCCGGACCCCGGTAGGCAAACGGTCAAAGTAGTGTTCCAGCAAGAACGCCTGTAGCACCTCCTCCACAGTTACCGCTTGGCATCCTGCCATCCAGTGGGCTGCGGTACGATGAACTCTGCAGGCCCATTCTACATAAGAGTCACCAACCTGCTTGTTGGTTTCCCTAAATCGCCTTCTGTACGCTTCTGGGGTCACTGCATACCTGGCTAGGAGCGCATCTTTCACAGCCCGGTAGCTGATGATTTCCTCCTCTGGGATGGCCCGAAACGCTTTACTAGCTTTCCCAGAGAGGATGGTGACCCATTCATCTGCGGGTACCTGGTGTAGGGCACACTGCCTCTCAAAATCGGCCAGGAACCCATCAATCTCTCCCTCTGTTTCCACAAAATTTTTAAATGCAGCAAAGGGTACCTTTTTTCTACCAAAATTGTTATTGGGTACCTCTACTGCTGCAGCTCCTCTTTCCTGGAGCGCTTGGTGTGCCATCACTGCTGCCTGCACACGCTCCACGATGTCTGCTGAGGGGTTGGGGCCAAAGTGTGCCAGCCTTATTTGCACTGCCCGGTTAAATCCAAAATGCTGGGCACATTAGCTCTCTCCATTCCCGTTGTCGCATCCATTTCTACCAGCAAAGCAATAATCTCACGTTTCTTTAAGTTGCTTGCTGACCGTCCTCGGCGTTCCAGTATGTCCTTAAGAGTAGCACGTCTTAACTCCTCATACTGCATTTCCTTTGCTCAGTTGGGATGTGTAGCTGACCTCCTGTGCTGTGGGATTCATCCCGTCGCTTGCCACCAATTGTTAAGACACCTCTAGTGTCTTTAAGGGAAACCGCCGTTTAGTTCACCTTCCCCTTTCGCAATTCCGTAAACCGTTCGTATTAATTATAATCCATGAACCAATACCAGGGGAAGTAGTAATCTCCCGAACGGGATCCGTGAAAGGCTCCAAACTCCCGAACGGAAATCCACGAACTGCTGCTAGCAGCCGAACAACGATATCCACCAAGCGGCTTTCGGTTCCATCCAGCAGTCTCTAAGCGCAAAGAAGAAATCCCCCCAATAACGAGACAGAAGCTCCGCATTGAGGGTCAAACAGGATCTGGCTTTACTGTGGGCTACCTGCCCGTATTTATGCAGGTCTCCCACTTGGTGGACACTCCCCTATGGGACCAAATGGGAGACTGGAATTACAGATGGACATAAAGACATTCCAGACATACAGTCACAGCTTTTACCCACAATGCACTATGGTTTCCTCCCCTCTGCCCTGGAGATAATTGAGAAGTAATGCAATTATCTCCAGGACAAAGACAATCCCCATCTTGAATATAAAACCAGAAAAGACTTAAAAATATATAATTTTACAATAACCGAACATTTCCCATTTGTATCACATATCCCCAGATAGCCTGGATCTGAGTGCATATTATTGGCGAATAGCGCTCAGATCCCACACACATAGTTCAATCGCCATGGAGTCAAATTTCTTACAGTCTTTCGGTATGCGATTGACTCCATGGGAAGGCTATCTGGGTTAAGTCCTTTCGTGTGTTTCAAAACTCCCGAACGGCCGGTGTTCGTACGCTTTCGTGGAGGCAGCCAGGCGTTCCGTTGTTTCAGCGGTGTTCGGCAGAAAAAGTGTCCGTTTTTAGTTCCATGAAAATTGAGCCGAACACCGCTGGGCTTTCGCGTGTTTTTAAATGGCCGCTGCCTCGTGGTCGACATACGAACGACGACCACCCTGAATTCGGTTTAATTGAGAAGTGTCTGCGCTTAACCACAACGTTCTAATTGGGATCAATAGGTTAACCAGCAGCACACTTCTCTCCTGGGTGGCCATCCGTTCGGTAGTTTTGTTCGGGAAAAACGGTCATTCGTATGGCTGGGCTATAGAAAACAGCCATTTACACGAACGGGGCAGAAACAGACAAATCCACCTGCAATAAACAGACAGATGGTTCTGTCACACTTGGAAAGCTCTTCTTTAAATCCGAGAAAGATCTCCTAGCCTTATATCTTCCTTTCACCTCTTGTATAAAAGAAGAGCTAAAACAGAAAGGAGTCTTCTAAATTAGGAAACTCGTTGGATTTAGGGGCCAAGTCAGACATCCCTGCCGTGTGCAGCCAGCAGGTTCTGTGAATGTTAGAAATATAATTGAATGATTGAACAATAATAGGCACAGCTCTGCCGTCTTAGAAGCCAATAAAGCTGTTCTAGAAGGTGTAGCGGAGCTGTAATAATAAAACCAATATCTCCACTGGTGTTCTGTAAAGTATGAAAGAAAGCGTTGTTCAGCAGAATAATCCCAATCCCCCAGTAACTGTCCGACACACAGTTCTGGGAGTCAACTGTTTAATGGGAAAACCAAAGAAAAAGTTACCTGTGCTCTCTCCTAAATCCTTATGTATATTTAAACAAATGGAGGTCATTTAGTTACTCCAATGGCCATTGGAGGGAAGGCCCGCCTGCCAACATCAAGACAGACCCCCCCTAGGCAGGTCCTACACTGACCTTTTACCTTGCTTCCCTGAGCCTCTGGTGAGACAGAGAGGGGTATTTCTTATATACAGCCCTATATACTTGTTTAATGGGAGCCATACACAGCCTTTTATGTGTCTCCCTATGTGTCTTCATGGGGCATTTCCCCACTGGAGGAGACTGTTATAAAGTACACATAATTACATTAACTCTCAAGTCCAGGACATACACATTAATGAAAACCCAAAAACATACATTAACAACGAGGTACCCCCTCAAGTCCTATATCCCTGGATAGCCTGGATCTGAGTGCCCAACATATCCAGAAAGCGCTCGGATCCCACAAATGCAACCAAAACACCACAGGCGTAAAATTTAGAACGACCGCATGCGAGGCACCTGCCCAAAAGAGTTTCATAGATTCAGGCTGATCAGTCGGTCTCCTTCGGGGGTACAAAATACAATAAAAATTACAGTTAAGTACGTAAGCTGGTAGTGTGCCCCTCGTTCGGGAATATGCTCCCACCGAACCCCTTCAGTTCATATACATTTTCCCGAACTTCGATGGAGGTGGAGGTGGAAGTTCCAGTGGTGTTCGCACCTTCGAGTGTCCGATTTGAGTTCCATGCACTCAATGACCAAACACCGCTGTAGGCATTCGCGACTAAAGATGGCCACCACTACGTGTTCGCACATACGAATGATGGCCACCCAGCCGACAGATTAGAATGTTGCAGTTAACAAGGTCAATACAGTCAACTGGTAGCACACAACTCCCCGGGGTGGTCCAACTGTTCGGGAGCTTGTTCGGTATACGAACACCACACTTATAATCTGTTCGGTGGACCTCAATTACCGAACCAGCTAAGTCCACAATCCAAAAGAAGGGACAATAGTCCAAGTAGGTGGCTGGTTATGAGAGGATCTCTCCCTTTCTGCCTTATCTAACATAAGCAGAAGGGGGCCAACAGCATCTGCTATTTTGAACTGTATATTGCGAAATGTCTGATCCATGGGATCCGCAGAAACACTGCTTCCTGTAATGGATAACAGTGCTGGATCAATTTCAGGAGCCATTAGTGCCTGAATATCAGGGATACCAATATGGTTTCTAAAGACCGAATCTGAAAGCGAGTTATGCAAAATCCCTGACTTCTGGAATGGAACAATTTTAAAGGGAGCACTTTACCTAAGCTGCAAGCTGCAGATCGAACCACCTCCTCAGACTCCCAATCAAACTCAGGTGATCCCTGTCTGGACCGGCTTAGGGAGGATGAATGAGCAAACACTCTTGAGGTGGACGGTGAGGAACTTACAGCACTCAAACAAGTTTTGTCCTTTTTGTTTGAAAACTGCTTAGAAACCTCAAACGAGGGAAACACACGTTTAGCTTTTGGAGGCACTGTCCCTTTAAATCGTCGGCTACTTAAACGAGAGTGAGGGGAAGAGGGACCAAAATCGTATTCATCATCAGAATTTGAAGAAGATTAAAGGCAACCCTTCTTTTTTCTTTTACACATGACTGGGACCTTATCCTCCTCAGAAGATAGGTCCCTGGCAAGTAAGGCTCTCTTGTGGAGCCTTTTAGCGTTGATGGGGCTGTGTCTAGGAGAGACAACCACCATATCTGTGGCAGGCATAGAAATGGAGTCCTCCATTAACATTGCCATTTTAAAATCTGAGGTGATCAGGGCTGCCATGAGCTGCATGGCATGGCTGTCCTGATCACCTGATTGGCTAGAAACATTGTTGCTGTGCAGGAGCAAAGCACGAGCGTTTTTAGCATGGCAAAATATTTCTCTAGCTTCGCTAGGTGGTTATGCCTCCCGGAGGGTCATAAACTGGTGTCACTGCAGAGTAACACCAACTTCTGCATATGAATGTAGTTGAAAGGAAAAATAGTAAATGCCATTGTAAAATGTTTTATGGCAAATACATGAACATACATGAACATAGACAGTAACACCCATTTACTAGTAGCACAAAGATGGGTAATAGTCAAGAAGTGTACGGATTGCATTTCTGAGGTATTTCATTTTTTTTTTATAGTCGTATACTTTAGTTTTTACAGAATGACGTGTATCAACCAATAAAAAAACAATAGCCACCTTAAAGAAATACTCCATTGATTAGTTTTTTAACAATAAAACCTGCGGTTTTTTTTTTCTGCAGGTTTTCCCTCGGAGTAAATGAAAACAAAATTGCAAAAGCTACATGCCTAGTGTCTGCAGTCTTTGCAAGTCTTCTCCACTTTAACCCAGCCCACACTTTAAGTCCTTGCCGGGAAACACACTAATCACAGACTTCTCAGCGAGAAGCATGTGTACTTCTCACCTGATCATAACTTTACTATGCTTCTCAATGTGCTGTAATGCCGTTTATTGAGAAAGGGAAAGGCAGGGGAGCACTATCCAAGCATGTAGGCTGCTTCCATTAACATTCTGGAGCTAACAGACATGGAAGAAAATCGCCAGGGAGGTGATTTGGCCCTTAATAACATAAGCGCCAATTTCTATAAAATTTGGCACTTTTGGGGGCGTGGTCTGACTGCCGACTGTGATGGCTGCCTAAAGTCAGAGCTCCGTACCAGAAGCTCACGAAATTGCACTGTAACCTGCAACAACTTACAACAGAAGCACATAAACCCGACCCTAGCATTCCCCAGGCTGACCGGTTTAACCTACCACGGATGTCCAGCCGCAAACCCACCAAAAAAGGCCCCAAGGAGGCTCTATCAGTGGCAGAAATGCTCACGACTCAGAGGCCGTCGCCATGTGGCACTGTGGCCGACACAAGTCTCAGTAATACAGGCTCCCTGGACGCCGCCGCAAGCAAAGCCCCTGAAGCCTCTAACCGCGCCACCCTCCAGTCGCTTGCAGAAGTGAAGTCATACCTGGCGTCAGAAATTAAGCACACAGCGGCGGAGGTGAAGGCCAAAATTGCCGCCATTGGGGCCCGCACAACGGAAACGGAACCCAGGGTGGCACGGATGGTCACAGCACAAAATGACACCGCAAAACTTACCAATACCCTCCAGCAAAAAATCACTGACTTGGAGATAGAACTGGAGGACATCTCCAACAGATCGCGACGTAACAATCTGTGTATAAGAGGCCTGCCAGAAACAGTGAAGGAGGAAGACATAGAATCTGTGCTTATACAATGCTTTCGCCAAAGCCTGCCAAACTTACCAGACCACCTATGGCTGGTTAATAGAGCACACAGAGCCCTAAGGGCCAGAGGCCTGAAGACCAGCCCACCAAGGGATGTCATTATGAAATGGCCCTACTTCACAACGAAGGAGCCATCCTAAGGCACAGCAGAATGCGACCATTCAAACATGAAGGGGCTGAAATTCAACTGTACCAGGACATCGCTCCAGCAACACTCCTTCGCAGACGGGCATGGAAACCAGTTACGGATCTACTGCGGCAGAAAGGGATTCGATTTTCATGGGGCTACACCTTCAAGATCATAGTCTTCCAAGGCCCTACACTAGCAATATTGCTACCCACTACAAACATCCGAGACTTTATGAAGGACTTGGATATAACGGTTCTGGATGACTTGCAATTGCCGGCAGAACTGCCACCTTTACCTGAGAGCTGGGAGGACCACAACTCCCGACCGGCCTGAAACGTGGACATATAGTAATGTATTTTACAAACCCTAACTTACACACGTTAACTAACACTCTATTTGTTTACTTCTACGTTGTTGCTTTAAGTTGGTGCCTATTGGCATGGAGTTACTATTAATATAATGCTTATTGTGTTACCACTGGGGCTCAAGGGGAGGGAAACAGAGGTACCATAGGCCTACTGACCACCAAAACCTGGGAAGAAGGGGGGTTGCACATAGGCAATAATGCCTAACCGCACCTGAAAATAGGAGCTTACCACACGCATACCCGCTAAACACCACGCTTGTATCACATTATACTGTATCTATATGGGAAAGAGATTACCATTACTGCCTGTAACTATGATATAGAAGATGAAAGGTTGCCTACAGAGGGGTGGGGGGCCCCCCCCCAAAAAAAACACACTTAAATGTGATTATACCCATTGAGCTGCATGTTATGTGTGGAAGGGGAAGGATGTGGGAAAATGACGCATACCACATTTAGGACGCACAATCAATGCACTTAACTGCCTTATCAGCTTAATAGTGCAACTACTAAAAGAGCGGGAATTTCGGTTCACGAGACCTGGGACACCCGCTTAAACTTGGGCGAGCGACATTACAATACTGACGTGGAGGGGCCCGTCCCGATGGTGACGTCCCCCCTAGAAGCCACGCCTCCACTGGCACAAGGCCAAGCAGGTACCATAGGGGAGGACACAGACATATAATAGCAGGGATAGCCCACACAGGTACAACCCCGGAGCACGACGCCCCCACGAGACCACTAAACTAAATGAGCCCAGACCTGTAGCTAACTACAAGGGAACGGATGTCACAGGCATCCCCCCTGATTGCACACAGCGTACAAAGACTGACAGAGGAAATTCGACACACAATTACAGGGGTAGAGACCTCGAGACACTGACGACAACCCTGCCCCAACATAATAACCGTGGACCCCCTCCCACCCCCCCCACCCCCACAGAATGTACAATCACACACGAAAATCATACATGAAAAAACCCCCACCAGACTTAACTGAGACAAAAATGCAGAATGTCAGATCAGGCAGGAACGAAACAGGCGGACACCCCCCTCCCCCACCCATTGACCAGAAAGCACAGGTTGTTCATACTTTATCTGAGCCTCGCTAGGGTACATACCGGCTGAGCTTCCCCCCGTTAGAGGCGACACCCTCGGCGCGGCGGACGCCCACCCCCTATAGCTCCTGGCGACTGGTAAGACCCGGATAAATTTACCGATTGATTTACTATATTGAGCATACAGTGAACCTAGATTGTTCACAACTTTTTTTGGCTTGCATATTTAACTTGTACATCTGCTTTTTCTTAGGTTGTATACCCACTACAACCTCTCACTTTTCTATCTCTACCCCTCTCTACCCACTCTCCGCCCACCCTCCCTCTCCCCCCTCCAGCTTCTCCCACCCACCCTACCCACACTCCCGGATCCTGGCACAGGCTAGGCCTCGAGGACACACTCGCCGGGGTGGGCGGCACGGGTCCCGTCAAGAACATGGAATAGACTGACAACCTGTCTCAAGTTGGGTAAGCCGACACACACTACTCCACAACGAGACATGGAATTAAAAATAACCTCACTGAACGTGAACGGGCTAAATATACCCACTAAACGCAGACTACTTTTGAGAGAAATACGATGCCATAAGGCCGACATCACATTTGTGCAAGAGACACACATACCACATAGCTCACGAATAAGCCAAACAGACCACATATACACAAGAGCATACGCATCACGGCCCCTTATAAAAAAAAAAAAAATGGAGTAGAGATACTCATACATAAGAAATTCCCTATACAGGTCACTAGCGTACAAACTGACTTGAAAGGCCGGTACGTGGTACTGTCGGGCACACTCCACTCCAACACCTACCACCTTGTGAATGTCTATGCACCAAACTCCCCCAAACCAGAGTTCTGGACAGACCTCGAAACAATGGTACACACCCTCCCAAGGGGAATCTTGATACTGGGAGGGGACCTTAACGCGACACCCTGCCCGGCGTCAGACCGAGGAGGAGGACAGGACAAACTTCTGCACAAATTCATACTTAACACAGGACTGTTGGATCCGTGGCGAATCCAACACCCAAGTGAGCGTGACTACACGTTCTACTCTGCTCCCCATGCCACCTACTCCCGCATAGACCTCTTCCTCACGAATCGGCTGGGCATGCAATGGATCAAGACCACCGCGATAAACTTAATCTCCTGGTCAGATCATGCAGACATAGAGATCACTCTAAAAACCGCTGGGACCCACACACCCTGGAAGTGGTGGATGAACGCCTTCCTCCTTAAGAACCCACAGATACAGGAGAGTATTAGGCAAGATATCGCACACTACTTTCAAACTAATGATACCCCTGACATCTCCCCAACAACCCTCTGGGCGGCCCATAAGCCTGTGATCAGAGGCCTCCTCATAAAACTGGCCATGCACCATAAAAAGAAAAAATACGAAAGGCTAATGGAATTACAAAAGCAACTACACAAAACGGAACTGCAACACAAACAAACAATCACACAAACCACAACAAGAGACCTACATGAAATTAGATGACTGATCAGGGAACTGATGGTTGACGAAGTCAGCAATGACATACGCCACACGAAAAGACTATTTTATGAGAGGTCCAATAAAATGGACACTCTCCTAGCAAAAGCCTTACAACCCAAAACAAATAAGACCTCACTAATAGCCATCAGAAACAAACAAGGAACGATCCTTACCAACCCCACAGACGTCAATGACGAGTTCACACAATTCTTTGCCAAGCTATACGACCACTCTCCTACCCTAAGAGAAGCCAACAATGAGTACATGGAAGAGCTCATGACATTCCTAAACAAGGCTCAACTCCCGAGACTCTCCACAAGCCTGATAGAGCCTCTAGGAGCGCCCATAGAACTGGCCGAAGTAGTAGTAGCAATCGCCGGGCTCAAGGGGAACAAGGCCCCGGGACCTGACGGATTTGACAGCGCATATTATAAGACCTTTAAAGAAGAACTCACACCACACCTAACTAAAATGTACAAACAATGGACAGAGGGAGAAACACCACACCAAGACCTCTCAACAGCGGACATAACCATTATCCACAAACCAGACAGAGATAACACACATATCACCAACTACCGGCCATATCCCTCATAAATTTGGACCTCAAAGCATACGCTAAACTGCTAGCCAACCGACTGAATCCACTTCTCACCAGATACATACACACCGACCAAGTGGGCTTTGTCCCCATGAGACAGTTATATGAAAACACACGGAGAGCTGCAGATCTCATATGGAGGGTCTGGAGGAAGCAAACACCTACTCTGATCCTCTCCCTGGATGCGGAGAAGGCGTTTGACCGGGTCCTATGGCCTTACCTTTACATGCTACTACGCAAAATGCACCTACCAGACACATTTGTCAATGCAGTTCACGCCCTATACACAAACCCCATAGCGCAGACACTGATACCTGGAACACACCACGCCTCTTTGCCCTCAAAAATGGAATGCGACAGGGATGCCCCTTATCCCCCCTTTTATTTATCTTAGCCCTTGAACCCTTACTAAAACTCATAAGGGAACACCCAGGGATAAAAGGCGTCAGAGTAGCGATGGAGGAATTTAAAGTCTTGGCTTACCCTCACCGACCCGAAAAACTCTGTACCAAGCCTCCTCGACCTATTAGAAGCGTATAAACGCATCTCGGGGTACAAGATAAACGTTGATAAATCGGTGGGCATGCCCCTTGGGGTATCCGACCCAGACACTAATTGGCTGGCTCAAACCTATAACCTGAACCTTAGCCGACGGCCAATTAAATACTTGGACGTCGCACTCCCATCCAACCCCAACGACCTATACGCTGAAAATCACAAACGCTTGTTGACAATCCTGATGAAAGACCTAGCTAAATGGCATGACAAACCCATATCGTGGATAGGAAGACTACACAGTATAAAGATGAACTTACTACCAAGCCTCCTGTTCCTCTTCCAGGCACTACCGGTACGGGTCACCAAGGGAGACCTCAAACCACTCCAAAATGCCATAGACAACTTTATTTGGGCCGGGAGGAGGCACAGGATTGCGAGACAGACCCTGTACACACCCAAAAGCAGCGGGGGACTGGGACTTTCCAACCTTCACGCTTACTACTTATCGGCACAATTAGCCGGATACCCACAGGTGGGTTGACCTAGAAACCCTGCTTATGAGCACGGACCTCCCGCAATTTTGGATATGGGTCCCCAAACTTGACAGACCGACGACCCCCAAAACCTGCCCAGCAATCCTGAACTCAATCAGGATATGGGATTCTATAGCCCACAAATACGCTCTAACACATCCAGTATCACCACTCACACCATACCTACGCAACAACGCATTCCCGCCCGGCCTGACAGCTAGGGACTTCAGGGGCATCGAAAACACGGGAGTGCAACGATATCACCAGCTATACTACACAGGCACACTCAGAACTTTCGAAGACCTAAAAACACTAGCCCCACTAACCACTAAAGATCACTTTAGATACATCCAACTCCGGGATTTTGCCGGAAGTGCACAAGTGCGGACAGCCGCCAATGCCAAGCTAACCTTCTATGAAACACTATGCATGTCTAATGGACCACGTGCCGGCCTCATCACCCTCCTTTATACACAACTAAGCGCACCAGCGGATAAGACCTACACCCCCGCATATGTCACACAGTGGGAAACTGACCTACAACAAACATTAGAGGGGGGTGAGTGGCAGGACATAGGGGAGGCAGCAGCAAAAGCATCCATATGCGTGTTACACCAAGAACAATGCTACAAAATGCTTATGAGGTGGTACACCACCCCGGTTAAGCTGTACCGCATGGGCAAAACAACTACTGACACATGCTGGAGGGGTTGTGGGGAGAAAGGCACATATGTCCATATGTGGTGGATCTGCCCCAAAGTAGCGACCTTTTGGGAGGAAGTAGCCCGCCTACTGACAGCAGTGCTATGCAGGCCAATAAGACTGGACCCCTGGACATTCTTAATAGCTAGACCTGTTGACACCCTGTCCAGTCATAATTGTACCCATAACCGCTATTTGATTCACTCAGTACCACCCACTCACATGGGCCAGAAAGAGCCATTCACCAGCCACATTAATTGTATCGTGTCCAGCAGATCCCACCTCTTGTTTTTGTATTTAAATTCCCATCGCCTCATGCAGCAAGCAGTAGTGAGAGAGCGCAGACATGTTTGTTATTTTGTTGGCAGTGTTGTGACCACATACAGCCAAGACGTTTCACATTTTTGGCTATAATTAACCATGCTTATATAACCATGCTATATTTTCTGCCGGCATTGTGCAAACTTGGCAGTTACACTGGGAGAAAACATATGCTGGAAATGGTGACTTACACTAGGAAGTCAGCCCACGAGCCATGCTTGTAAATCGCACTGACTTCCGGGCATAACTAATTTTATATGTTATTAATGGACACTAGTAAATCAGCCCCCGCCAGTATACCTTTTTTATTTTATTTATTTTTTACCTCTTTGATTTTTGGAAACGTATCCTTCAAATTCATCATTTAACCAATCTGATCCCGAAGTAATAAATGCATAAAAACATATTGATTATTCATTTGCAATAATTAGAATTCCAACTATGATTGGCTCACAAAATTTAGCACGACTACACTGATATATTTAAATGGTACAATACTGCAGATTCTGCTTTTGCTTTAAAAAAAAAAAAAAAAAACCCAAGCAAAATAATGAATAACAATACATTCTTTCTTATTCCTTTTTTTTGCTCTTCTCAGTAACGTAATATTATTTGTATGTTGTCTTATGGTTGCACACTATATAATGTAAATATAGAAAATGAAGATATGTTAAAAAAGGTTTGTACACGTTTTGGAGGAATTAACAGAGTTGTGTAATTGAATGGAGCAGGGGAAGATAAAGCAGATATTGTTAGCTGAGCAAGTCTAGAAAAAAGGAAGCTGTTATAAAGAAGAATAGTAGTTTGATAAAACCAACCAAGCAAAACATTTAATATAATTTCATGTACAATAACAACTGTTCATTCGTAACTATTGCTCACCCACCAACCTATTATGTCTCTGTTTAACAAAGGGCATTCTGGTTGCATCCAGTTTTACTTCTGGCTTCCTGAAGATGAAAACAATACAGGAAAGCAACATCTGTAATATTTAAGAACAATGTCCTTGCATAACAGGAAGTTATAAATATCCTATAATAATAATGGTCTCTTCTCTGCTTAATACATTACATAGACATGTTGCATATGTATATGCAAGCACACGCTCACATATTTATTAATTTACTATTATTATGATTATTTATATAGAGCCTGTACAATAGGTGGATAACAAGTATTTGCAACAAGACAAGTTGGACGTACAGGAACTGATTTTGCAGTGGGCCCTGCTCAAATGAACTTACATTGTAAGGGGAGGGAGGTAAAATGTCACTAGAGGTAAGGGTAAGATGTGTTTCATGGAATGGGACAGTAGGTTGCTAGGAGAAGTTACAGTGAGGGCTTAGTTTATTAGATGACACAGTTGCAGGAGAGAAGATGGGTTAGTGAGATGTTGGGAGGGAAAACTATTAACAGTTTAAGTGACATGCCTTTTTCAGTGATTTTTTTTAATGCATAGAGACTGGGTGAGAGCCTAATGCGGTCTCAGAGAAGTCTTGAAGGCGAGAGTCAAAGGTGAGAGTATGTACAAAGGTTTTTGTCTTATGGAAAACCAATGAATTGGAAACAGACAGACACAGGAGTAGTAGTGTACAAATGAGCAAAGACGAGAAGTTCTGTTTTGGAGAGACTGAGTTTAAGGAAGTGAGGGTTAAGGTTGCTTGCTTGGAGGGTGCATGAAATATACCAGAGGAGAGATTAAATATATTAGTGAGAGGCAGAGCAAGAGAAGGAGGTCTGGGAGATTTGTATTTCACTGAAGCATAGAGTAGCAGGAGTAGCGCTATCAGGGCCAGTCTCAGTGAGAGTCAGTAGGATGAGAGAGTGTGAAATGAAGCGGGCATGTATAGCTGTAGACAGGATTTTTTGGTACACAAACGAAGATGCATTTTGCCCCCCCTCTGCCCCCCCCAAAAAAGCATCTTCACCTGTGTGCCTCTAAAATCCCCCTTTTGTGTTTCGTTTCCCCTTTTTAAAATGTCTTACCCTTTTTATTGTATCTTACCCCATATTTTTACCCATTTTGTTTCTTACACTTCCCTGTCCCTTAGTGTTCCTCTTTTCTCTCCCTTCACTTTTCCTCAGTGTTTCTCTGCTCCCCCATGTCCCTTAGTGTTCCCCTCCCTCTCACTTAGTGTCCCCACCCTTAGTGTTTCTCTCCCCTCCCCTCCTACTTAGTGTCCCCCTTCCAATTAGTGTTCCCCTACCCTCCCCGGTGTGCCTCCTACCTCCTTCTGTAGCATGGTCTAGCGAAGCGGACCGGAGTACTGGAGCTTCTGTTTACTGTACCGGGTCGGTCTGACGGGAAGTGCTCTCTCAGTGAGCAATTCCTGTCAGTCTGGCCAGGTACAGAAAACTAAAGCTCCTGTACAGCAGTCCTCTCCGCTCGGCCACACTACACTGAGTGACTAGCAGGAGGGAGCGCTGTGTGCTTCCTTCCTGCTGCCTGTGCCGCCTTATGGACACACTGGCCCTGGCTGTAGATTTCAGTTTTCTCCAGACAGAACAGGCATCCAAAGTGCACACTAAACAGTGGTAGATGAGGAGAAATGGCAGTGTACTGGAATGAGGCTGATATGATCCAAAATTCTGCAATAAAGGAATTCTGCACTTCAACAATACCTTAATCCTACCCCTACCCCTACCCTAACTCCAACCCTAAACATAGCCCTACCCCTAACCAGCTGCGACCGGGCCCGTCACTCCAGGGGGCCCGGCTGCCCTGCGGACCACTACCACCGGGTACCCGCCATTATCTTTTGCTGCCCATGCCTGGCAAACCGCTGGAGCTGTCACTCCAAGGGGTCCATTAGGTGACCCATGCTGTCAGGGCCACCCGATGGATATGGATTGTAAAGGGGCCTGGTCAGCGCTGGGCGCTTTAACTGCGCAACCGGGTCCCCTGTGATGACATCACAAGCTGGGAGGAAGTGACTCCCCCGTCACTCCTCCCAGCTATCAGTCCGCGCGGGAGGAAGCAGAAAAGAAGAGGGAGTCAGAGTGGGAACTCTGACTCCCATCAGGCTGAGCTCCCACTGGACCCCAGGGAATGTAACAAAAGGTGGGAATCATTGTGTGTGTCTCTGTATGTGTGTGTGTCTGTGTCTCTGTATGTATGTGTGTGTATGTATGTGTGTGTGTGTGTCTCCGTATGTGTGTGTGTGTCTGTTTTGTGTGTGTCTGTTTATGTCTGTATGTGTGTGTGTCTGTGTCTCTATGTATGTATGTGTGTGTCTCTGTATGTATGTGTCGTGTGTGTCGGGGGACCACGGTCAGGGGGGAGAGGGTCAGGGTAGAGGGGGAAAGCGAGCACTTCGGTACTTCTGAAATTTGACACTTTGGCAATTCGGTTCGGCACTTCCAAAATTCGGGACTTTGGAAATTCGGCAATTCGGACATTCGGAAGCATCCAAATGTCGGAATTGCCGAAATTTCGCGAAATCGGGCCGAAGTGAATTGCACACGTACAAAGCATATACACATTATAATACATAATGGCTGGCTGAAATGAACTGGAAGCTTGGAACCAGCAATAGTTTACCCGGCACTTGTGCCCCTCTCCCCCACCGTGGTTGTTTCCCCCTGACATGTTAGGCAGCCATAATTCACCTACAGACAAGAAAAAGGACACATATAACACATACTGTATATGGCAAACAGAGCTGTCCACTGTCCATGTGAATGTTATGCTATATAATCAGGCAACATTTAAATAAAGATTCCAGGATAAAATTTCTAGTTGTCACAGTGTAACACCTCCTAATTCCTCATTCATGTTTATTGTAGATGTTATTGTCAAACGCAGCTTTCTATCAAATTAGGTTAGTTTGAGTTTGGGTCTGGAATTGTGCCACATAAATTGTCAGGAATTGAAATCTCACCCCTACTAGAGCAAATATATACTTGTTTCAAAACCTTTGGCTTCCATAGAGGCTTCCACTTCCACAGAGGTCTGTGTAAAATAAATTGCTATTCTGTTTCCTAACAAGAATATTTGGGATAAGAGTTTTCATTCTTAACATCTATTGCCTTTTTAATAAGAATGTGGTACATTCCCTGGCATTCTTGTGAGTCAAAGAGTATTCAGAAATCATCATTCCCAGTGGTTCTCCTGAACACGCAGGTCCATACTACTGCAAGACATACATGCACTTGGACACAAGTGGGATCTCATTAATATGCTCTGACCTTTTTAAAGGCAAATTAATTCCAAGTTCGCACATACCGGCTGCAGAGCTGGCTGTGTCAGAGCAACAGCCTCATTAGGGATGCAAGGAGATGGCTGCAGGGGACACAGAGTCTGCCACCTCAGTGGGTATAACAGCCAGCTCGCAAGCAGCGGGCACACACCAGTTCTGTCAGCTTTTCACAAGGCATTAATATGTGCCCTGAAAGAATTACATTGTTAGCATTATGCACTGGGTGACAGCAGATCTTAGAGGGGCAAGGCAAAAAGAATGTATATAAGTGTATGTTTTTACATAAATAAACACTGTAAACATACCTATGGTGGCGTCAGAGACACGAGTTATGCTTAAAAGATATAAATGAATAATGGTGGCACTGAGCAGTGGAGGTCTTCCAGAGTTAGTAGTATGTGTATTCTGTTAATATTTCTGTCATGTATTCTGAAAGCAAGTACAGTTTCCCTGAGATATGAGTCTCAGAATCAGGTCTATGTTAGGCATGAAATACTTTAGGTGGCTCTATTTTTGTGTGTATTTTTGTTTTCTTCTCTCTACTGTGCCATGCATTTTTACTAAGTTATTAAAAAAATTTTTTGCATTATTCTAAAACTATCCAAAACTATTAGTTCATTTGAAAAGTTTACCCAGAAAAATTAAATTAAATCCTTTGTTTAGAAGATTTTCCTCTTCAGTAAAGTGGTTAGCAGTGGTCTCTGCTTTACTTCTCTTTCAAAGAAAAAAATAAAGTCTAAAATGATCTGTTGACCCACTTCACTAGAGACACTGTGATATGCATATGTGGGTGTTCTAAAATACTCACAAAGATACTCAGAAAAATTCAATGAGAAATGTCTCTAGCTCCATTGGCACCTATTTCTTCATGCTTTTAAAGTCTTCTTAAATTACAGGCTCCCCTTTTCCATTCAGCTAATCTAAGAAAACCCAATAAAGGACCAGTGACACTATAAAACCAACTTGTAAAGGCATGTTTTAAAGCTTTAATTACCTCTTTTTACAGGGCTGTATTCTCTGTTTCTTCAGCCTGTGGAGTCTCTCTCTGCTTAGGTTAACCCCTTGACACGTGGGGCCAGCAATCTTTTTCACTGCCAAGCAGTGTATAATATTTGTACAGAGCTATGTGTGATGTTCGGTAAATGGGAATAGATTAAGAAAATCAAACATTTTGCAAGCCTCACTACTTATTAATGAGACCAACGTTTTTTTTTCTGAATTATTAAATATAAGGGGTGTTTTAACAAAGCAAGATTATTCTTCTAGCTCCTTCTTTTTTGTGCTATAATACCTATAATTTCGCCAACCCAAGGGTAATAATGGAGTAGTATAGCATTTTAGGACAGCTAGAGGGCCGAAGGCTACACACCTTTCGTCAGCTACTTAGGCAGATCACTAACAGTTGACCTTCGTTCAGGCAGCTTCTGCCAGTGATACATCTGAAAATTCACAGTTTTCTGAAATCTGCTCATTATGTCAGTGTCTGTTACCACATATCTGCAGGGTGTTGTTCAGGTTTCTTTGCCTGGAGATAAAGAATAAGTAGATGTGATGCCCAGAAAGGTGAAGTCCAGCCTCTAAAATTTGGTGGGTGGTTCATAGAATTGGGAAGGAACTACAACCTGCTCTGAAGAGGAATGTTTAACCAGAAGCTTGGCTGGTGAGGGCACCTGTGCAACACGAGTGGATGTTGCACAGCTCCACGCAGTATCTCCTCGCTGTTTAAAACAAAAATTGTAGGACGGCACTAATTAGCACAATCAATCCAGGTTGCAAAATCCTATAATGCACTTCATAAAGTGCTATAATGAATTACAATTAAATGTCATTATATTGCACGCTAATGTGTAATACTAATAAAATAATTTTTATTTCAAATTACAATATAAAAATGTACATAATAACAAGATGTTAAAAAAGACAAACACAAAATAATATAGTCAAGTATACAATTTCAACTCCAGCCTACCAACAAGCAGAAAAATAGTGTAACCAATCCTACACCCAACATTCTGGAATTATCCAGTGACTTTCTCAAGTGACACTTGACCTTTGAGAAAGGCATTGGATAATGCTGAAACGCTGGGGGTAGGATTGGTGACACTGTTTTCTGTTGTCTAGTATTACAATATCAGGTAATCCATACATTACACATTTAATACCGTAGAAGTCAAAGCTCAAACAAGAAATCGAGGATCTTTCCTCTTTTATATTATACGCATGGAGGAAAAAAGTCCTAATTGGGAAGGAACTCACCAGGTATAATATCAACATTGCAGCCTTTGGGGAGAGCTGGTTAGCTGGGGAAGGTAAACAACGAGAAAGAGGCCCTGATTACACCTTCTTTTGAAGTGGCAATGAAAGAAGTGAGCATCGTGAGACAGGTGTTGGTTTTGCATTTAATTGTATTTCATTATAACACTTTATGGAGTGCATTATAGGATTTGCACCCTGCATTGACTGTGCCTTCCTGCAATTATTGTTTTAAGCAGTGAGGAAGTACTGCATGCACCTGTGTAACATTCACTCCTATTGCGCAGAATGGCACTGACCAAACTGCCTGTGATGTAGTCCATGTAAAGCAAGGAGCAGGCTACTGCAACAGCAATGTTTTTTTTTTTTGCTCCAGATCTAAGTAGAGCATGAGCCACTTATCATAAACAAATAAAGAAGTCTCCTAAATGGCTGAATACCGTCAAGCTGAAGAAACATAGAATGTGACAGCAGATAAGAACTATTCGGCCCATCTAGTCTGCCCAATTTTCTAAATACTTTCATTAGTCCCTTATCTTATAGTTAGGATAGCCTTATGCCTATCCCATGCATGCTTAAGCTCCTTTACTGTGTTAAACTTTACCATTTCAGCTGGAAGGCTATTCCATGCACCCACTACCCTCTCAGTAAAGTAATACTTCCTAATATTATTTTTAAACCTTTGCCCCTCTAATTTACACCTGGAATCCACACTTCTTGACAGTCAAAATGTGGAAGCCAACTGGACAACACCATGATCTCCATCGAGCCTACCTTAGAAACTCAAAGTCCATATCAAAGAAAGATGCAACATTTGGAGATCAATACAGCACAAACTCAATCAGATGCAAGACACTTGGCTCAGCAGAATGAGGAGATTCAAGATTATGCTGACAAGCATGACATAAAGAATTTCTATGATGCCCTGTACGAAGTGTACAAACCCATATCAACTGGATCATTCCCCTTTCTGAGTACATTTTGATCACAAAGCATAATGACAAGGATAAGATTCTTAAAAGATGGTCTGAACACTTTGATAGCAATCTGGACTGTCCTTCGTCCGTCACTGATGAAGCCATTGATCGTCTTTCACAAGGGCTCATTAACGGAGCACTGGATGATCCACCTACTTTGTTAGAGACTCAGAAAGTGATCCATCTCCTCTCCAGTGGCAAAGCTCCTGGATCAGATTCAATCCCAACAAGATACGTGGAGCTGCCTTGACTGAAAGGCTTCATCAGTTGTTTCCTATTCATGTGGTAACAGGAGGTCATTCCCAAGGAGTTCAAAGATGCCTCCAATGTACATCTGTACAAGAGGAAAGGGAACTGGCAGACCTGTTATAACTATACAGGTATATACCTACTCTCCATTGCAGGCTAGATATTTGTCATGATTCTGCTGAATCGCCTAACAGTGTACCTTGAGCAGGGACTTTGGCCAAAAAGCCAGTGTGAATTCCAGAAAGAGTATGGGACCACAGTCATGGGGTTTACTGCAAGACAACTGCAAGAGAAGTGTCAGTAGCAGAACTCTGACCTGTTCTCCTCCTATGTCGACCTGACCAAGGTTTTTGAAGATTATGGCCATCCATACCATCCAACAACTCCATGAAGGCATGCAGACATGAGTCCAGGATAATGGGGAATAATCTGAACCATTTCCTAAACAAACAGGTTGAAGCAGGGTTGTGGCCCGGCACCTATACTTTTCAGCATCATGTTTTCTGCTATGTAGACTAACATTTTCAGAAATGCAGACGTTGGAATTGCCATCAAGTACCGCCCTGACAGTCGAATGTTTAACTTAAGGAGGCTTCATGCGAAAACCAAGGTCATGACAGATATCATCAGAGATTTCCTGTCTGCTGATGACTGTGCCATCAATGCTGGCTTGAAGTTGACATGCAACACAGCAGAGAAAAGCTTTTCAATGTATGCACACACTTTTGTCTAGTCATCAACACAAAGAGAAGGTTTTGCATCATCTGGCCCCAGGGAAGTCATATGTTGAGCCCAATATCACCATTGACAGCCAGAGACTAAATATGGTGAACAGATTAACTTACCTTGGCAGCACCTACATAGACAATGAGATGAAAATAAGGATTGCTAGAGCCAGTGCTACCTTCGGCAGATTACATACCAATATCTGGAATAGAAAAGGGATCATCGTCCAGACAAAGCTGAAAGTATACAGGGCAGTCGTTCTCCCCACACTGCTCTATGCTAACAAAACTTGGACCGTGTATCAGCACCATGCCAACAAGCTGAACTACTTCCACACAACAAACCTCTGAAAATCCTCAACATACAGTGGCAGGACAAAACCCTGAACACATAGGTACAGCTCTCCCTTGGGGGTCAAAAGAAGTGCTGAAAAGACACTCTCAAAGTTGCCATAAAAGCATTTGACAACAACTCTGACTCAGAGCACAATGAATCAGACGACATGGCTCTTTCTTGCGTCAAAAGGTTGCAGCAGAACAAAAGAGGCAAGCTAGAATAGCTTGTGCCAGTAACCCTGTCGGAGATGTCCTCCTCGACTGCTGTTCCATCTATCATCAGACCTTCCGTGCAAGGATGTTAGCCATCTGCGCGCACCCACAAATAGAACCTGCACTAGCAAGTCAAAGATAACTGAATGGTCTTTGTCAAATCGATGGACAAACAACGACAATTCCAAGATTTTACTATTTACATGACGTAAAGTCATGATTTTATTAATGACATGGAGGCTCATATTATGCATTTTATTCCCTCAGCAGCAAAACACTTGAGATAAAAAACAAAGTAATTTAACAAATAACAGTATACATCTGCATGTGAACAGGGCAGCCAATCAGGTTACAGGTGTCTATACAAGAAAACTATCACGTCCTGTTCTTCCTCTTTCTTCCTGCGACCTTCCGAAGGCTTGACGAAAATAACAAAGAGGCAACAACGAACAATCCATATATTTTGTTCAGGCTGTAAGAGAAAATATATGGTAAAATCTCATCTTCAAACTATCTGAATATCACAAATCAGCTATAGTCAAGGATCTATGTAATATACCTTTTACAGACTAACTAGTCAATACGTGAAATGAACTCAACCAATCCATATATGACTTACCGTATACCTGGAGCAATGAAAAGAAATAGATGTATACACCCTCCACGGGATGGGCAAGATGGAATAATACTCGCCTCCGTGTCGTTAATAAAATCATGACTTTATCTCATGTAAATAGTAAAATCTTGGAATTTTATTACAGACACGGAGGCTCATATTATGCAGTTCTAAAGCTGAGCAATAATCCGTGAAGTAAAATGTTCGATGGGACGACCGTAAAAATCTCTAAACGTAGATTCGTTAGATCAATCGGCAGCCTTCAGGATATCTTTCAAGCGACAACCCATCTTAAAAGCCTTGGAGGCCATAGCTCCATACACAGAATGGGGTGAAAAACGTGAGACATCTATCCCAGCTATAGAAAGCATCCATCTGGTCCAATGGGCCAAAGTGGAACATGAGACTAGAAGATGTGGTTTCCGAAGAGAAATTAATAAAGCACATTCCTGTGGAGATCGAAGAGGAGCTGTGCAACCCAGATATTCTTTCAGACATAGTACTGAACACAGATT
The DNA here is from genome assembly GCA_933207985.1 of Pelobates cultripes. Taxonomy (NCBI): domain Eukaryota; kingdom Metazoa; phylum Chordata; class Amphibia; order Anura; family Pelobatidae; genus Pelobates; species Pelobates cultripes. The sequence continues at coordinate 180,167,797 of OW240916.1, read as the reverse complement.
AGGCTTGTTAGGAAATTCTGGAAAAAAAATACCTGTTTGGTCGATGACTTAGTTCTCCGAGAAACTAAGTTCTCCGAGAAATGTTTAAAGAAACTCCACCTGGTTAGAAGGTGATGGCATTCCAGTCCAGAGCCCTGACATCTGAAACCCGATTGCATTAAATTAGGAAAAGTAGAATTAGTAACTTCGCCGATTCATCGGCCAATTGGACAAGAAATTGAGGGCTATGTTGAGGTCCTAAAAGGAACAGTATCTAGCCATTAATACCTTTTATAAGGCAACAAATAAAAAAGATGGTGTCCAGCTGTAATTCCCGTAAAACCCTGGTGTCCTGCCAATATAGCCGATCTATGCACATTGATAGTGCGGTATACCTTGCCTGTCTTAAACATGGATGTGAGGAAATGCAGTATCTTATTCTAAGGGGCAGATATGGGATCCACATCCCCAGCCAGGCACCAGCTAGTCCACGTTCTCCACGCTGAGTGGTATGCGTTTCTAGTGCCTAGTGCTCACGCCTCTTCCAAAAGCTTGAGAATCGACTGTGGAACATCAAAGATGGTCCAGGGTCCCCGGAAAGGAGCCAAGCCATTAGGTGTAATAGCCCTATGTCCACTAGATCATGCTTGTTCCGGGTCGGTCAGCATCTCCGGTAGGTTCGGGAGCAATCGCGGGAAAACCATCAACACCTCCAGAAGTCTGGAAAACCACGGCTGTGTCCTCCAGAAAGGGGTGACTAGGACCATGGAACATCTGTGCCGCCTGAGATGGATGAGGGTTCGAGGTATGAGATTTAACGGTGGGAACGCATAATGCATTGTCTGCGGAGACAAGGCTATTTCAGTTTCTATAGTTAGAATTTTCGTAGATGGATTTGACTGGTCTATGTCTCATTGTAGGGTATTATAGCAGTGTGACTGTTCAAATAACCCCACAAAGGGCTTTCATTTGATAAACAGACACCCCAGGGTATCTTATATAGTGTATATTGTGCCTTAACTTGTCACCGTTTTTTCCACCAATTTATGTCAATGTTTGCGGTGAGGGGGAAAAAATAGAATTTTTTTACATATATGTTGCATTTCTTACACTTGATATGTACCACTGTCATAAAACCAAATTATGCTCATTTACATTTTCTGAGTAAAACAATATGCCCAATGTATGACCTAGACACTATTTTGTGAAGTTATAGTGCTGTAAAAGAGACGTGACAAGTTCAGGTTTTTAAGTGTGAATTTTCATGGAGTTTTGATGCGTCCGTGTCCCTCTTTGGTGCACTTGAGCAGGCTACATAATCCAACTACACCATGAAGGCATACCGGTTCTTAAAGAAGACATCCCAGGGTATTTCAAAAGGCATATTTTGAACTTAGTGTGGGATAATTTTTCCGCTAGCTTGTACCAAATATAGTAGTAATAAGCATTTTTCTGCCTTTTTGACACACAAAGTGAGTTTGCACAGTATATTTTGCAAACCTTATGTGTGCCATGACTGTATAATACTTCATATGTTGCCTGAGTACAGCAATACCCCGTATGTACCTTTGTCAGGTATATGTGGATGTTGAAGGGGCACTTTTGAGACACAGCCATTCAGTTTTTTTTTTTACTTTGAAGTTTTACGCTGTGTCCATGTTCCAATTTGCAGTAGTTTAGCTCGATGGTTATTCAAACTTCCCCACAAACACATACTATTTATTGAAGAATACACCCCGGGGTAATTCAAAAGGCATATTTTGAACCTTAGTGTGGGATCATTTTTTTTTCTAGTTTGTTCCAGGTGTAGTGGTAATGAGCATTTTCTTATGTATTTTTTTCATTTTTTAAACTTTTTTTACTTTTTAAAAGTCATTTTTAAACTTTTTTTTACTTATTACATTTTTAAAACCTTAACTTTTTTACACTTTTAAAATGTTTTATAAACGTCTTTTTATAACTATTAACCACTAACTAGCAGTAAGCAGCGCTAACAGTAAATTCGCCAATTTCCCATAACACCCACCCACCCCAGCTAGCAAAATATATCATTTTAAAATATTTAAATTAATTAATTAAATAAATTGAACCCCTTAGGGTTAAACAATAAATAAAAGTTAATCTTCGGGGGTAAAAAAAAATTAGACCACAGTATTATACTGTAGGCAGTGATCAACTGGCAGGGAACAGGTTAATTTTTATTCGTACTGGTTAAAGGAGGGTGGGATTTTTTTAACTTTTTAAAAACGTTATTAAAACTTTTAAAAATTTTGATAACTTTTTAACGCTTTTGTAAAAAACTTTTCCGGACGTTAACCCCTAGCTAGCCTAACATCAAATTCCCCAATTCACCACTAACTTCCACCCACCCCAGCTTGCTAAATATATAATTTTCATATATTTAAATTAATTAATAAAATAAATTTAACCCCAGGGGGTTATACATTTTTTTTAACCCTTAGGAGTTAAAAAATAAAAATCAGATGACCGTAAAATACAGTCCCTGCCAATTGTTTACTGTAGTCAGTGATCATTTGACATGGAAGGGGTTAATTTTATTAAAGCAGGGGGGTGGGTGGGATTTAACTGTAACACACATACACAAAGACATACTGAACCACACAGACACTGATGGACTCTCACACACACAGACATACAGATACACTGACAGACATACTGGCACATATACACACAGACAGATGGACATACTGAAACACACATACACACAGACATTGACAGACATATTGACAAACACAGACATACAGAACCACACTGACAGACTCACACATAGACACACTGACACACTGACAGACATACACACATTCTGGCACACACAGACAGACTGAAACACACATAGACACAGACACTGACAGATATACACACATACAGACATTTTGAAACTCACAGACAGCCATACTGAAACACACATACATACTGAACCACACAGACACTGACGGACTCACAGACACAGACATACTGACACACTGACAGACATACTGGCACACAGACAGACATTCTGGCACACAGACAGACAGACATGCTGAAACACACATACACACATAGAGACAGACAGACATGCTGAAACACACATACACACTGAACCACACAGACACTGACAGACTCACACACAGACATACTGCAACACTGACAGACATACACACATACAGACACACTGAACCACACAGACACTGACAGACTCTCACACACACAGACATACAGATACACTGACAGACTTGCACTCATGCAAAATTTGATAACCACCCTCCAGTTTCTTACCTTTTTCTGGAGGGTGGCTTCCCTGGGGTCCAGTGGGCTGGCTGGGGTGGCTGGGAGTTAAGCTCTCCCGGCCTGGCCCCCTCTGGAACAGCTGGTCCGCCTTCCTCCCGTTTCTGTGGGAGGAAGTGATGCGCGGCTGTCACTTCCTCCCAGTGCTGCCGAAAAGCAAGGGCCCGGTCGCGCTGTTAAAGCGCCACAGCGCCCGACCGGGCCCCTGCTGACACAGGCCCACCGGGTGGCCCTAAGTGCATGGGCCACCCAATGGGCCCCCATAGTTTGCGGGCAGAAGGGAAATGGGGCAGCTGTCTTGGGCCCCCCAGCAGGGACAGGGCCCGGGGCAACTGCCCCGTTTGCCCCGCGTTAAAGACGGCCCTGGATCCGTCTCCATGCACTTCGCACTGAATGCGGAAGCACAGGGAGGCGGTTCAGAAGTCTCTGCAGCACATGTGCTTGCTCTGACAGCCTGTCAGAGAGATCACAGCTGCAGGGACAGCGCGATCGGATGCTCCCGGTCAGCCTCGAATACTGAGGCAGACCGGAGGAGCGTTAACCCCAATATCGCTGCGATATGGGGTTAACTTTAGTAAATGACGGAAATTTTCCATTAAGGATCCTTAACGCAAGGACAAGCTTGATGGAAAATTTCTGTCTTTGGTCGGGAAGGGGTTAAAGGTACACTCCAAACACCACAAGTACTACACTGAGCTGTCACATCCACTGCATCCAGCTATTTCCAGCAGGATGAATCAGATGTCTCTATTGAGTAAAACATGGCTGATGTTGTATCATTTTCATTGGCTTTGAGTGCTCTTCTGACACTCTCAGACAGTGAGCTTAATCTGTCATGGCAAAACAAAGTAAAGGATCAGCACTAACAAGCCACAGAAACCGAATAAGGGCAGCACACCTAAGTGAATGGGGTTCTCTCAAAACCCCCCAAAAATTGTTTAGAAAAAGGGAGAGGGGAAGGTAGCGCCAGTAGTATGATATTTTAAATATATATTCTGATACATGTAGGCGGTCAGGTGAGCTGGGGAAATCCTAGGAAAAACAGTGGTCAGCGAATTCTTCAGTGATATGCCACCTGGGAATACGAATCATTAGGAGTAGTGATGTCCCAAACGGTTCGCCGAACAGTTCGCGAACGGTTCGGCGCGAACGGTTCGCCGCGGACTCATCATTAAGTAAACTTTGACCCTGTACCTCACAGTCAGCAGACACATTCCAGCCAATCAGCAGCAGACCCTCCCTCCCAGACCCTCCCACCTCCTGGACAGCATCCATTTTGAAGCTGCATTCTTAGTGAGCCGTCCAGGAGGTGGGAGAGTCTGGGAGGGAGGGTCTGCTGCTGATTGGCTGGAATGTGTCTGCTGACTGTGAGGTACAGGGTCAAAGTTTACTCAATGATGAGTCCGTGGCGAACCGTTCGCGGTGAACCGTTCGTGGCGAACCGTTCGTGGCAAACCGCTCGCGAACCGTTCGGGACATCACTAATTAGGAGTCTTTACTGATTTTTGTGCCACATTTACTTTAATCTTTTTATCCAAATTTGCCTTGCATCCTGCTTATCTACGCCAGTGAGGACCTCACTAAAGAGATCAAGGGTGGGGACCATACTACCTACGCCCTGTCCATTGAGCAGTAAGCCTGCTCAACTAAATGTGAGTACATTTCATGCACATCTTTTACTCCTGACTTTATACATACAGAGCAAAAATACTCTTTTCTGTTCTATTTTCGTGAGTCCGCCTGCAGACGGGTAACTTCGCCGCCCGGAAGTATTTGGTTGTGGCAACTCGGTTGCTTATGGTGGAAGAAGCCAGCCTTTTTACCGTAAAGTACCTGAACTGTTGCATTATATAAACAAGGGCGAACTTTGGAGGAAGCTGCTATGAAATAATCTTTGCAATAAGTGGATAGATTGTCTCTGCCATTTTTATCCCAGGAGGAAGTGATATTTGGAGCTGTCATAGTTAAAGCAAGCTCTTCTGCTCTTCTTTTGTGAGTGTGCATTTTTATTTATTACTTTTTGCTTTCTGTTTTATAGATTTACACTATTTGTGTTTTTCCCCTCCTTTATATGTTACATGGACAGGATCAGCATATGCATTTCTGAGTGAGTGCTTTGTGTATTTTACCACAGTTTACACAAATGTGCACAATACATGTTAAGAAAATTTATGCAATTTATGCAAACCACACTTTTGCACAATAAATCACTTGCTGCACTTTAAATAACTTTGTCTTAAAGGCACATTGCATCTATATTTAGACATAGATTACTGGAACCATGTCCTGTGGTCCGATGAGACCAAGATAAACTTATTTGGTTCAGATGGTGTCAAGCGTGTGTGGCGGCAACCAGGTGAGGAGTACATAGATAAGTGTGTCTTGCCTACAGTCAAGCATGGTGATGGGAGTGTCATGGTCTGGGCCTGCATGAGTGCTGCCAGTACTTGGAAGCTACAGTTCATTGAGGGAACCATAAATGCCAACATGTAGTGTGACATACTGAAGCAGATCATGATCCCCAACTTTCGAAGACTGGGCCGCAAGGCAGTATTCCAACATGATAACGACCCCAAACACACCTCCAAGACGACCACTGCCTTGCTAAAGAAGCTGAAGGTAAAGGTGATGGACTGGCCAAGCATGTCTCCAGACCTAAACCCTATTGAGCATCTGTGGGGTATCCTCAAACAGAAGGTGGGGAAGCACAAGGTCTCTAATATCCACCAGCTCCGTGATGTCGTCATGAAGTAGTGGAAGAGGACTCCAGTGGAAAACTGTGAAGCTCTGGTGAACTCCATGCCCATGAAGGTTAAGGCAGTGCTGGAAAATAATGGTGGCCATACAAAATATTGACACTTTGGGCCCAATTTGTACATTTCCACTGAGGGGTGTACTCACTTTTGTTGCCAGCAGTTTAGACATTAATGGTTGTGTGTTAGGTTATTTTGAGGGAACAGCACATTTACACTGTTATACAGGCTATACACTTACTACTTTACATTGTTGCAGAGTGTCATTTCTTCAGTATTGTCACATGAAAAGATTTAATAAAATATATCTTGTGAGGGGTGTACTCACTTTTGTGAGATACTGTACATACTGTACCATTGGGATCTTATCTTTTTTTTTTACATGCCTAATGGATTCCAAGCCTCTTCTGATCCGCATCTACTTATAAGAAAAACGATTTCTGTCATGACTCTATTGTTCCCATGCAAGTGACTTTTTACTCTACTGTGGACATTTTATACAATTTATTTTATATTTCATATTGTATTTTATAGTATTAGTATATATTTTTTTTTACAAATATACATATCCTACTACTGATGCTACCTTCCCCTCTCCCTTAATCTGTCATGGACCTGCTTATTTCCATACTGCTGGAGAAGACTAAATTTGCAGCTGACACAGCAACAGGTGGTACCCAGGTAAATTATAAAACCATGTGATATATTGAGCCATAAAAAGCACCAGTGGAGTATTCTTTCATCACATAATTTTTATTTATTTTTTATAATTCTTTATTTTTGTAGTGCATAGATAGGTAAACAAGCAGATAAAGACATGACATTAATAGTTAATTTGACAAAATAAATTGCTGGTACATTATACAGGTGATACTCGAAAAATTAGAATATCGTGCAAAAGTTCATTTATTTCAGTAATGCAATGTAAAAGGGGAAACTAATATATGAGATAGACGCATTACATGCAAAGTGAGATAATTCAAACCGTGATTTGTCATAAGTGCGATGATTATGGCTTACAGCTCATGAAAACCCCAAATCCACAATCTGAATATTGTGAAAAGATGCAATATTCTAGGCTCACAGTGTCCCACTCTAATCAGCTAAGTAAGCCATAGCACCTGCAAAGGGTTTCTGAGCCTTTAAATGGTCTCTCAGTCTGGTTCAGTAGGAATCACAATCATGGGGAAGACAGAAGACAGTTGTACAGAAAACCATCATTGACACCCTCCATAAGGAGGGAAAGCCTCAAAAGGTAATTGCGAAGGAAGCTGGATGTTCCCAAAATGCTGTATCAAAGCACATTAATAGAAAGTTATGTGGAAGGGCAAAGTGTGGAAGAAAAAGACGCACAAGCAGCAGTGATGACCGCAGCCTGGAGAGGATTATCAGGAAAAGGCCATTCAAAAGTGTTGGGGACTTTCACAAGGAGTGGACTGAGGCTGGAGTCAGTGCATCAAGAGCCACCACACACAGATGGATCCTGGACATGGAACTTTGATGTCGTATTCCTCTTGTCAAGCCGCTCCTGAAGAACAAACAACGTCAGAAGCGTCTTACCTGGGCTAAAGAAAAACAGACCTGGTCTGCTGCTCAGTGGTCCAAAGTCCTTTTTTCTGATGAGAGCAACTTTTGCATCTCATTTGGAAACCAAGGGCCCAGAGTCTGGAGGAAGAATGGAGAGGCACATGCTTGAAGTCTGTGTTGATTTGGGGAGCCATGTCATCAGCTGGTGTTGGTCCACTGTGCTTCATTAAGTCCGGGGTCAACGCAGCCGTCTACCAGGAGATTTTGGAGCACTTCATGCTTCCTTCCCCAGATGAGCTTTATGGGGATGCTGACTTAATTTTCCAGCAGGACTTGGCACCTGCCCACACTGCCAAAAGCACCATAGCCTGGTTCAATGACCGTGGGATTACTGTGCTTGATTGGCCAGCAAACTCGCCTGACCTGAACCCCATAGAGAATCTATGGGGCATTGCCAAGAAAAAGATGAGAGACATGAGACCGAACAATGTAGAAGAGCTGAAGGCCGCTATTGAAACATCCTGGTCTTCCATAACACTTCAGCAGTGCCACAGGCTTATAGCTTCCATGCCACGCCGCATTGAGGCAGTAATTGCTGCAAAAGGGGCCCAAACAAAGTACTGAGTCCATATGCATGCTTATACTTTTCAGAGGTCCGATATTGTTCTATGTACACTCCTTGTTTTATTAATTGCATGTAATATTCTAATTTACTGAGATTGTGGATTTGGGGTTTTCATGAGCTGTAAGCCATAATCATCGCACTTATGACAAATCATGGCTTGAACTATCTTGCTTTGCGTGTAATGCGTCTTTCTCATCTATTAGTTTCCCCTTTCACGTTGCATTACTGAAATAAATGAACTTTTGTACGATATTCTAATTTTTCGAGTATCACCTGTATATTGATTCAAACACCAAGATATGTTTAGTTGACAACTGACTCTATAAGAGATGTAAAAAATCTCTCCAGTTCAGCCAACTTGCTGTTTTCTTTAAATCCAGGTAAATGCAAATACAAATCAGTTCACATGTCACTGTTTAGTGATTAAACCCATTAGTGATATTTCATTCAGATGAAATGAATACCCCAGAGCTGGAACATAAAGGCTCCAATCCCCAAACATGACCATTTTGTTAATGAAACTATGCCCATTTTATGCTATTCAAGTTTTCCAGGCTTCACCTACATTTGCAGCCTAATTACTTTGATAAGCAGCTCTCTAATGTCTCTTCTGCATAAGTCGTCCAGACCACACAGCGCCATATGCAATCCCACCATTGAGATCGTTTATGGCATGAGCGGCAGGGTGTGCGGTGATGGAAATGAGAAAAGAACAATAAAATTCAAAATGAAGAAAGAGCTTTCTTTCTTTCTTTTTTTTTATTCTCTATTCACAGACTCCCTCCCGCCACCTTGTAAAAGAGAGTTTTATGGTAGCTTTTTGTAGGTATCACGGGGAGGAAAGAACTTACACTAAACAGTCATGCCTGTGCGTACCTGTGCCATGCATGTGTGTCTGTAAGAGTATGTGTGTTCAGATTTTACAAGGTTTCCAGTCCCGGTCGGTGACAGCCAGAGGGGTAGTCCTTGGGTGTTGTTTGGATTTTATAGTGTGTAAAGGATCAGCCTAATTAGCAGGAGGGTGAGAGAGCAGTTACCAAGCAGACTGAGGCGTGGTGGTTTTGTATTGTAAGCCATTAATATACTTATTATGCACACAGAAGCGCAGACTCTCAAATCAGATAAAGCAGCAGTTTGCCTCATTGAAATCCCTTAATTTCCTACTACTAACAAAGTTCATAGGTAAAAGTGGTTTAACCCTGTAATCTAATTGATTAGAACTATTGTCCCTTACAAATAATTAATTATCCTGAAAACAAAAATAAACAAATTCCAGTACAGCAAATCTGTCATTTAATAGTGTTGCCTAGATAATTTGACAAAAATCTTTTGCTTGATACTATTTTAATATTTGTAACATGGAAAAGAATAGTGTAAGATGCCAAAAAGTATAGAAGCTGGTAGGATATTTCTTTTAACATGATGAGAGAAGTTTCTCACATTATAGTGCATTATGAAACCAAATAGGCAGGCAGAAGAGGGGCAATTTTTTTTATCGTTGGACATGCTGGAACTGGAGGAGTTGATGTCTGTAGATTAGTAGACTATAGGGTTAGCAGCATTGTTTTATAGAAAGGTGGTGATTCATTGAAGATCTGCCAAGCTTAAAAAGGGAACATGGTAACGGAATTCCAAACTGCTGCATGTAGGCATAGGTCGAGCTACATAAAATCCCATTAAAGATCATTAAGGCCCATGGTTTTAGCAAGTAGGCAAAGGCACATTCGTTTTAAGAAGTGATTGTTTGCTGTCACACTGACACTGCTTCAAATAAATCATCACGGCCAACCTAGTCTATTTTGCTGTCTATCGCGGTAAAGAGCTTTTCAAAGAAACAGAGATCAATAATGCAGTCGCATAACAAATATGGAGAAGGCCCTGGTTCAAGGAATTTTTAGGGCCCTCTTGTAGGTCAAGGGTGACCAAAAGGTAGATCTTTAGCTATCCTACAACTCCCATGATGCTTTGACAGCTGGACTGTATTTGTCAGCAGTGTCTGTGTGTTTGAATGTAAAAATGTTTTGTATAGAATAGGTTTGTGTGAGTTTAGGGGTGTATTTGTGTGTAGTCTTCGTGTTTGAATACAGGGATTTGTTGGCATTTAAATGCAGGGGTGTATTTAGATCAAGTGTTGGTGCTTAAATGCAGTGGTGTGAACTTGCCGTTTGATTGCAGGGTTGTATCTGTATGCAATGTTGTTTTTTGAATGCAGGGGTGTATTTGTGTGTAGTTTGTCTGCTGTTTGAATACTCAGACATAGGCACATATACACATACACTGCCACACACAGATACACACACATGCACACTGTCACACAAACACAGATACACACAGACACATTGACACACATTCACAGACACACTAAAATACATACACACACAGATACAGATATACACTGACATATGCTGACACAAACAAATCTAAACACACACACATACTCAAACTTATATACACATATAGATACACGCTGACAAACAAATATTCATGCACACTGAAATAAACATACACTTATTTAGAATTTATAATTTACATATTTCAGTGGGATCTGTCTGCTGGTTAAGGCTGATTTAAGTCTGAAGCTGGTACAGGGTCTCTCCTTCCTCCTCCCCCGCCTCTCTGCCTCCTCGTAGCCCGTGTGAGTTGCTCTAGGAGGAAGCAATCTGTATTCACTTCCTCCTGGCATTATAGTACTGGCAGGTGCCTGGTTGTGCAGTGTTTGTCCAGGCCCCTGACCAGAGATGCCCATTGATAGCCCCCCCTGCTGCTGCAAGAATGTTTTTGATGTTCTGTGATGCAGTCTCTTTTGGCTTTCCAGTGAGCATTGTGTGCATTGCCTCTATATCTGCTACGCATTATGATAAAGCAGCAGTTTGCTTCACTGAAATCCCTTAATTATGCAATGTATCTCCTTGTGGTTTAATTTTTGATATAGCATAGTCATGCACTTTAATCACTACTACATTCCTTTCCAACAGCCCCTTGCCATCTGTTTTTAGTGATGACTTCCCTAAAAACATGCTGATCCTGTTCTCACTTTTGTTCATCACCGCCTTGAGAAATCAATATAGAAATGATGGGACATAATGATTCCAGGTGTGGCTCCTTTATCCCACAACTGACTAATCCATCACCGTCCTCTCAATAAGCTAATAGCCCTAATGTGTGAACATTGATTTCTGGGGTGAAGGCAGAGCACGTGTGATTTACTGTTACCTATTTCCTGTCTATGAAATCTCATTGATTTCAACAAGTGCTGCAATTTCTGTAATTCTTCAGGGAAGCTATGTCAAAGCAGGTAGACTATAAAGGAAGGAACCTTTGCCATCAAATGTCCTGGATGCCAAATGATGGACCCCAATACCACACTGAAAATAGTTATGTGAACTGACTCTAGGATACAAATAAAATGATTTTGGTCACAGACATTGTGTATTGTAAACGTGCATTTGAGTGCTCCTAAATAATTGCATCTTTGTCAACTATCCATTTAAGCATACTGTGACGGTGTTTGTAGGTGTGCCTGTATGACCGTGTGTCTGTATTTGTGTTGACTGTGACGCTATGTGTGTTTGTATGACAGTGTTGTTTTAATAAACTTGCCAATCAATTACAAATGGTAGGCAGGATTGTGTTTCTCTTCCATTTAATTGCTCTGGTATGGTTACTCGGGAGGGGCACTGGTGGTGGGCTAGAGCGGGGTGAAAAGGGCTGCAGCGGAGGAATAGGGGACTTTTGTTTAGGGGATAGGAGGCTTTACACATATGCAGCCACACACAGTGATATGGAAACACAATAACACACTGGCACATACACACAGATACAAACATATGCCTTCACACACATACACTGGCACACCCACAGATACAAACCTATACCTACACAGGCACACACAGATACCTACATACACAGATACACATACCTACACATATACAGACACTGGCACACAAATACACACACTGGCGCACGCACACACACACATCCCTACATATACACAAAATGACACACATACCTTCACATATACACACACAGATACAAGGCAATAGAATATACAGGCAAAACTCCAGGTACTGAAGATGTATTTATTGTAGTATAAAACACCTTAAAAGTGCAAATGTGTAACGTTTCGGCCCGAGAGGGCCTTAATCATGTTTAGGTCCATCTAGGGCTGAAAAGTTGCACTTTTGCACTTTTATGTGGTGTTCTACCCTTCAATAAATACACTTTCAGTACCCAGAGTGTTGCCTGTATATTCTATTACCTTGTATTGTTAGACGGATTAGCAGTGTCTGTCTAATGCAGAACACCTCTGAGGCTGTGGACTACTACATACTCACAGATACACACTAACACACAAACAGACTCACAGATACACACTGACACTCACAGATACTCACAGATGCATAGTGACACTCACAGATGCACACTGACACTCACACATACACACTGACACTCACACGTACACACACATACACACTGACACTCACAAATACACACACATACACACTGACACTCACAGATACATACACACACACACACACACTGACACTCACAGATACACACTGACACTCACAGATACACACACATACACACTTGGCACTCACAGATACACACTGACACACCCAGATGCACACACATACTCACAGATAAACACTGACACTCACAGATACACACAGATGTACACATACCTAATTGCCCCGTTGCCCCTCCCCCCGGATCCGCCACTGACACACACACACTCACTAACAGACAAAAACACACTCACTAACAGACACACACACACTAACAGACACACACACTTACAGACAGACACACACTAACAGACAGACACTCACTAACAGACTCACTTACTAACTGACACACACACATTCACTAACAGACACACACACTCACTAACAGACACACACACACACTAACACACACACACTAACAGACACACACAGTCAGACACACACACACACTAACAGACACACACACACACTAACAGACACACACTAACACACACACACACTAACAGACACACACACTAGCAGACAAACAAACACACTCACATTAACACACTTTTTAAAAAAAATGTAACCCCCCCAGCCTCCTTACCTTTAGGAATGCTGAGGGGGTCTCCCTCTCCCTGGGGTCTAGTGGGTCTGCCGGTCGGTCGGTCAGGCGGCCGGCGCTGGCGAGGGAGCACTTTCCCCTGAGCTGTCTGCTTAGCTCCCTCGCGCGCCACAGAGTGATGCCGGTCACCTGGAGCCGGAATATGACGTCATATTCCGGTTCCCGGCATCACTCTGAGGCGCGCGAGGGAGCTGAGCGGACAGCTCAGGGGAAAGTGCTCCCTTGCCAGCGCCGGCCGCCTGACCGACCGCCCGGCCAGCAGCCCAAACCAAATCTCCTCATAACCTTATCATAATAACGATTCAAATTCAAAACCAAACTTTAATAATGTTTAGTGGGCTTTTGTATCTTCAAATCCAAGGTGAATATAAGGGAGTCAGCAAATATTTACCAGATTTTAAAAAACGTAAAGTCATGATTTTATAAAGGACCCGGATGCGAGTATTATCCTTATCTCTTTCTTTATTCCTCAGCAGCAAAAGAAAGGATAGTAAAGATTTAGTAGCAATTCAACAAAAAAATTCAATAATAACATCATTTACCCCAAAGGGTTAACCACATATAACATAGACAGACATGGACCAGTATGACAACCCAATTAGGAGGCTGTAAGACAGAGAAACGAAATGTCAAAATACGTTCTTGGATAGTATGTCCACATCTATATTACAACATTAACCAAACACTATGTCAGTTCAGCATTAGTTAATCAGGTGAAAACAAAACATCACATACCATACGGCTTGTGCCCCATTACGTGACAGTAGATTCACAGGGAGGGCACAACTTACCTGTATTGGGTGGGATAATACTAGCCTCCGTATACATTATGTCATGAAATTAGTAAAATCTGGTAATTAATTAAAGGACACAGAAGCTCCTATTATGCTAGTTCAAAGCTGTGTGATCACTGAAGTGGAAAAATTAGAAACTGGATGAAAATAAAATTCCCGGAATGTAGATTCGCTGGACCAATCAGCTGCACGGAGGAGATCTTCCAGTCTACAACCTAGAGAAAAGGCTTTTGATGCCATAGCACCTCTCACTGAGTGTGCTCCATAAGTGGAGGTTTCAATGCCAGCCGACTCCATGATCCATTTAACCCAACAAGATATGGTAATTGTAGAAACTGGGTGATGCGGTTGTCGAATTGCCAGAAATAGATCTGGATACCGGGAATCACGAATCAAAGCTGTCCTTGCTTCATATTCCTTGAGGCAGACTACTGGACACAGCTTAACATTATGTGGAAAAGTTGGTTGAAAACTGATGAAATGGATGTCTTCGCACGTCTTGTTATGTTGAAGGAGACACTTTCTGGTGTAAATGAGCGTGCTGCGAGGTCCTGTGCTCATACATCTGAGACACGTTTACAGGAAATTAGACAAAACAGCATAGCCAGTTTAGCGGTGAGCTGCTTGATCGAAAGGTCCTCATTCTTTGGCCAATTTTCAAAAAGTCGGAGAACGAGGTTAATATCCCACAAGCCCACATATCTAGGTCATGGTGGGCGTGCAAACTTGATGCCACATAGAAGACGACATACCATTGGGTGTTTCCCTGCTTGAAGTCCATTCCAGCCTTGGTGGCCTGCGAAATAGCTGATCTATAAGAGTTGATTGTACGATATGCCAGGCCATGGTCGAAAAGTGTAGTAAGGAAACTTAGAACCTGACTCACATTTGCAGATATGGGATCCACATGCTGTTCCATGCACCAACTATTCCATCCGTTCCAGGCATGTAGGTATGCCCTCTTTGTTCCTGGGGCCCAAGCCCCTGCCAGGAGGTCCAGAGTTGTTTGTGAAACATTTGGTATGTAGCTGGGTCCCCTGAGAGGAGCCATGTCAAAAGCTTGAGGTGTCCCTGAAGTAGGAGGGAGTGTTGGTTCCCGTTGGGGTCCAATACGAGGTCGGTGACCACCGGTAGTATCCTCAGGAGATCTATGGACATTTCCATGAGTGTAGGGAACCAGGGTTGAGATGTCCAGAAGGAGGATCAAGGAGTCCTGTTCCTCTAGGGACCATTTTCCTCCTGTGGAGGTAGAACCGCAGCGTGCACCTCAGCCTAGCATGCTTGCATCGGATTCTACTATGATGTCCGTAGTGGTTCCGAAGATCACTCGGCCGTTCCAAGTTCTTCTTTGGCGGTGTAGTCGAGAGGAACAGAGTCTGAGTATGAATGCCACAAAAAAAGGTATTTGGCTTTCAGCCATTGAAGTGCCCTGTAGTGCAGAGGACCGGGAAATATGGCTTGGATTGACGTTGAGAGAAGGCCGACAATCCTGGCCAGTTGCCTCAAGGTAAGAACAGGGCGTGTTAACGTCCACCTGATTTCCTTTTTGATAGATTTGACTTTGGTTGTTGGGAGTAGGAGTGCTCCGTTCACAGCATCTATGGTGAATCCTAGGAATTCTATTCATTGAGAGGGTTTCATGACCAACTGCTCCCAATTGATTAGGAAACCCAGGTTTTCTATTAGAGTCTTTATCCAGGTAAATTGTTCTTGGAGCAGATGAGGGTCTTGCGCCATTATGAGGATATCGTCCAAGTATATTATGAGTCAAACTCCTCTGCTGCGTAGGAGGGTGACCACTGGTTTCATGAGTTTTGTGAAACACCAGGGTGCCGACGAGAGGCCGAATGGTAGGCACTTGAAACGCCACACGGTTTCCTCCCATTGGAATTGTAGGAATTTTTGGCATTCTTCGGCCATTGGAACCGTGAGGTACGCGTCCTTCAAGTCGAGTTTGATCATCCAGTCCCCTGTAAGTAGGAGGTCCCGGAGAGAGTGTATACCTTCCATCTTGAAGTGGTGGTATGTGACAAACATGTTTAGGGGACGTAGGTTGATGACTGGACGAACGCCTCCACTTTTTTTGGGGACCAGGAATAAGCTGCTTAGGAAACCTGGTGTGAGAGGGTGAATTGCGGAAATTGCACTCTTGGAGGCTAAGGCCTGGATTTCCTGCGATATCAGGTGTTGATCGTGAATGGAGAACACCATGCGGTTGGGGGACTGCATCTGGACAGGGTATTGTACAAAATCTATAGAGTAACCCTGGACAGTGTGAAAGACCCAGGCATCTGCAGTGAGCACGCGCCAAGCATTGACAAAGTGATACAGTTTGCCCCCATCATAGTTAGTGAAGCCAGATGAAGTGGCATTGAACTTACCATAAGGTCATCGGCTGTAGGAAGAACCTCTCGGTCCCCGAGACTGCCATGGTCTGCCACGAACTGGGAAGAACGCTGAGGTAGGTTTGGGCTCAGGTGCTGTAAACCTGGACTGAATGGAGCCACGATAGCCCCGGTACGAACCCCGGAATGAGCGGCTGGGCAGACGGCCCCGATATCTGCCTACATATGTGCCTAGCTCTTTAACAAAATTAGGCTTTTGCCTGGGGTCCAGGCTCTAAAATAGCTAGGTTCACTTGCTTAGGTTCTATTTTTATTAGGATTGCTTTGCGCCTTTCAGTGGCCACCGCAGTATTGGTGTTGCCCAGCAAACATATGGATCGCTGGATCCAGCCCCTGATGGCTTCTAAATCCACCGGAGCCACAATAGTGAGATTTCAACCATGTCGAACACTTTTGCAATTAGCCCCAGGACATCCAGGACCTTATCCTGGCAATTCCGCCAGTCAAAATCAAGGCCCTTCTTGGCCTTCCAACCTGATTTCCCCAAGAATTGGGCGATTTTGGGGTCTATGTCAGGGGTGGCGCATGCCATATCAGGAAGAGTGGGGAATGGGCATTCTGCCCGGAGTTTGTTTTGTGCCACCTTGTCAAGTGGCTTAATAATGCATGCAGTGTTCTAGGGGATATTACTCCGAGGATCTCAGGAGTTGTAAAGTGTCGGGATCAAACAGTGGCTCGCCCTGAGGGTCTACTAGGGCAGCGGCATCAACTCCATCTTTGGAGTTTGTTCCCGCTACTGACAATGAGCCGTGCCCTGGAAAATAACTGGTGGAATCATAAGAGTCCTCCTCATCAGACTCGCCCTGTGCCTCCTCTTGCTCCGATTCAGATTCGGAGGATTCAATCTGTGCTTTTGCCCTCTTCCAGTTCCTCACCGATTCTGCCCAGTGGGGGGGCTCTTAGTTGTGGTGCAACCACAGGTTCTGTGACAGGACGTACCCTGTCCGTCTGTATAATTTTGGAGGCATCCTCGTCCAGGTGGTGAGCCTTTTTTGCGGCTTTATGCCCACTAGGGGCCACCGGTGTACTCTCCGGGGGTAGTAGTGAGAGTAGGAGGTAATTGAGTGGGCCTTAGTGCATTGGTAATTGATTGGGTGATATTATCTGACATGGCACCCATAGCAGTATAAATGTCTTAAGGTACAGACTTTGCCATAGCAGCGTCTAGGAGGGAATGCAACTCTTCAGAGTCCATTTGCTCTAATGATGATTCAGCTAATTTGGGTAATTTTGACCCTGCTGGAGGTGTCGGGGGTTATGGTGGCACTAGTGGCAGGGCTGCAAATGTCAAACTCTTTGCCAGATTGCATGTTACAATTTAACTGTATAACAGTGACAGGCGCAAAAAGGAGGGCCAAGGAACTGAAGGGCAAGGATGATTTATTCCTATTAACAGGGCTACAATGGGAATTTGAAGGCTAGTAGGCACAGAAAAAACTGCTAATCAGCACAATAGTAAAAGTAAAGCAAGCTTACCGAATAAATTCCTGGGGAGCACCGGTAACTTGCCCAGCAACTGAGCTGTGAAAATCCCGCCCCCGAACGAGCAGTATTGGCCGCGCTAGAAAAAGCGTGGCAAAACTGCCAACCTTAATGTCCGCCGCGATGCGCACGCGTGATGTGTGCGCGCGAGCGGCGGTAGTTGCGGCCGAAGCCGTGAACCGCCGTGACCGTTGAAAACGGTACCCGGTGCGAGGAGGGAGCCTCAGGATGAGATTCCCCCCTAGGCAGGAGGTAAACCTGGTCAGAAAATTATCAAACTGACCAGGTGATTGAGGGAAGAAAAACAGGGATGGGGGAGGGAGGGAGGGATGGATGAGGAAAACAGTAATAACAACAAATAATTTACCACAGAAAAGGGCAGATGAACCCAAAATATATATACATAAATGGAATATTCCCAAATATGAGAGAGAGATAAAAAATTGTACTTAGGAATGTGCAGTGTAGTTTAGTTGTGTGGAGTGGTAACTGGTGGAGATTAATGAGGAGGCAGCAGCAAAAGAAAGAGGAGTGGCTTAGGGTCACATGGGACATTATTGTACTAGGAACACTCTCATTGGTTAATATGTTATATGTGGTTAATCCTTTGGGTTAAATTATGTTATTAATGGATATTTTTTTTTTTATTGAATATCTACAATATCTTTAATATCCTTTCTTTTGCTGCTGAGGAATAAAGAAATAAATAAGTATAATAGGAGCCTCCTTTAATACGATTGGGTAACCTTTGGTAAATTCCCATTGTCGGATTAGGGAGAAGACATTTCTCTTATCTTAATAATGATGTCAGTAACGTGTTCACTGCTAACATGTTTCAGGAAGTAAGGGATGTTTTCTAGCCTACCATTTCTGGTTTCTTAAATATGGAATATTTTAAAAACCAGATAACATCAATGTCAATGCAGATTCCAAGGATTGTTTAGTAGTAAATGATCTACACAATTATTCTGTTATATATTCATTCTGTCTTATTTTAGATTTTAATTGTAAATTATTTTTTCTTAAAGTGTTTTTTTTACCTAGCAGTTCATATGTTGCCTTTCGGGAACAAAAAAACCCAACAACTTGCAGTTTACATTTTTGCATCCTACAGCAGCTTACAGCCCACCATTTTATTTACCCTTATATTTCTGTAGTCTGCAGATGAACATTCCCATTTGGCAAATTAACCTTTCCGCATTGCAGTGTATGCAGTGGAAAAGGTTAAAGGTCACATATGTAGATAGTCTCCTAATTATTAGAATGAAGATCTGTTTTAACCCCCTATGTCCTCCTGTTAAGTCAGGAGTACAGTTGATTGAATAAAGTAAATCTAACATAAAACATACCAAGCAAAAGACAGAGAATGAGAACAAAAAGATAAGGAATTAACCCACTGAGTTATTATTTTAATTAAAGTATGTGTTAACATTTATTAGGAAACTTGAGATGCCTAGCTAGCACATTAAATAAGGACAAATAATTAGGAAATTTGCATAAGGAATGGTCTTCAGGAATAGCTGAAAAGTGTAAAATTGTACACAGTTTTATTTTATTCCTTTTGCATAAATATTGTGTAAAGCATCCTGTATATATAGAGTGTTAATAGTGAAGTTAAACATTTTATTCAAAACTTACTGTAAAAACCCCCTCATATTTTCTGGAAGTGACATTTCTTCATTCCTTCACTCTAGTGAATTATATTAAAGAATTTAGTGAGCTGATTAGTGCACGGACTATCTACATATGCATGCTCACACATCTTCCAATTACCATCCGCAGTGACTTATAAGCACATGCACCCACGCATACACCAGGACAGCCAGGCATACAATGCAAATTAAAAAAATAAAACTGGTTTTACAATTTAAGAAAAATAGTAAAAAAAAAACTTTAGTTTGCCTAAATCACAATTTAATAGTTTCTCTATATATTTAATATAAACAAATAATTTAAATGGACACTATAGGCACCCGGACCACATCATCTCAATGTTCTAGGTCAGTGATGGCGAACCTGTGGCACGCTGGGCCCTTTCTGTGGGCACGCGGCCACAGGTCCGCCATCAATGCAGAGTAGGCGCCTGCCCGAAACGGCAGGCGCCTACTCTGCTTCCGGGTCGGGAGGCAGGGGGAGGGCTCCAGGAAGAAGCTCCCCTGTCCTCCCGCGCGATGCTGTGTGGAGCGTTGCCGCGCGTTACCATGGCAACGCTCCACACAGCATTGCGCGGAAGGACAGGGGAGCTGCTTCCTGGAGCCCTCCCCCTGCTGTGCTTACCACCACCGGACCACCAGGGATCGCTGTCCCCCCCCCCACCCCCCCTACTTCATTAAAGGTAGGAAGGAGGGGGGGGTATACTGACACAGCACCCTTACCCCCCCAGCAGTAACCCCTACTCCCCCAGCAGAACCCCTAACCCCCCCAGCAGTAACCCCTACCCTCCCCAGCAGTACCCCTACCCCTCAGCAGTAACCCGTACCCTCCACAGCAGTAACCCCTACCCTCCACAGCAGTACCCCTACCCTCCACAGCAGTACCCCTACCCCCCAGCAGTAACCCCTACACATATAGCACACACACACACACACACACAGCACCCCCCCCCACACACACACAGCACCCCACACACACACACACACACACAGCACCCCTCACATACAACACTCACACACACACGCACCCCCCACCTCAATGCAGTATGTGTGTATTCAGCAGTCTGTGTGTGTGTGCGTGTATTCAGCAGTCTGTGTGTGTGTGTATGCAGTATCTCAGTGTCTGTCTGGTTTGCGTGTATTCAGCTGTCTGTGTTTGCGTGTATTCAGCTGTCTGTGTTTGCGTGTATTCAGCTGTCTGTGTGTGTGTGTACTCAGCAGTCTGTGTGTGCGTGTGTGTGTACTCAGCAGTCTGTGTGTGTGTACCAGCAGTCTGTGTGTGTACTCAGCAGTCTGTGTGTGTGTACTCAGCAGTCTGTGTGTGTACTCAGCAGTCTGTGTATGTGTATTCATCAGTCTCTGTATTCAGCAGTCTTGTGTGTATTCAGCAGTCTTGTGTGTGTGTATTCAGCAGACTGTGTGTATGTATTCAGCAGTCTGTGTGTGTATGTATTGCATTTGTTGGAGATACTAATAAATATAAGCTTAATTTTATCTATTTATATCATTATTTAAAATTTGTATCATTGAACTCTCTGTGTTCTTTTAAAACAAAAGTTATTAGTTCGGACAACAGTACGAGTTGTTTTTTTCTAAACTTAAACCTCAGTATTTGGGTTTAATTGCCGTGTTGGCACTTTAAGGAGAAAAAATGTTGGCATGTATTGCGGTTTGGGCACTCGGGCTCAAAAAGGTTCGCCATCACTGTTCTAGGTGGTCTGGGTCCCATCTTCCTCTCATTTTAACCCTGCAGTGTAAAACATTGCCATTCTGCAGGAAACAAAATATTTACATTGCAAGTTTTAAATGCCTCTAGTGACTGTCATATTGACAGCCACTAGAGGCACATCTGTAGACATAGTCAAGTGAAGCTATTACAAACAGGTGGTATCATAGTAATATTACTTTTTTTTTTTTAAAAAATTTAAACAATCTTTATTTTTGATTTTTGGATGTATTGCATGTATTAAATAGTTTGTTACAGAAAGAGAAAAAAACATAACAAAGATGTGATTTGTAATACAGCAAAGTATGGTTCTAGCAGTAATTGTTCATTATACAATAAACAGTTTACAAAGTTAAGCTGTTTCTAGTTTATGTAAATGGTTAAAGTAAATATTGAATACAGTTTAACATAAATGTAGAATATAATAGGATATGATGCGTCAAGGCTTATTAGCTTTTTTTATACTGTCATTATCCATGTTTTTTACTTTTTTACTTTTTAACAGTAGTATGCATTCTTCCGTTCACCTGATAGTTGTACTATCCACTCTTGGGTCCAGATTTGGTGTGCGGGTGGGTTAATGTTTCCTATATTAGGGTATGTGCCCATTGCAGCTATGGTTGAGGGCTGGAGTTGGTGGCTGAGTGGGCTTTTTGATATGTGGGCAATGATATGTAGTAGGTGATGACTTGGGTGACCTTGAGAGGCTCTATTCATTTGGTACCGTCTTGGTAAGGAAGATCTGAATGTGCAGTGTAGTTTAGTTGTGTGGAGTGGTAACTGGTGGAGATTAATGTCTCTAACAGAGGAGAGGAAGGGTCAGAATTAGTGGGGTATATGGCTGTGCCCCCGAGGCCCACACCAGGGCATGGGCATTAGGTGTGAATGGGAAACTCAAAGAGCCAGGGGTCCCATATGTTTTCACAGTGTTTGGTTGTGTCATGGATTAGGGGATTAAAAGACCGTCCATTTTTCTGGCCTCGTCTGTCTTTTTTTTTACTTCACCCATGGTCGGGACTGTGGCTGCGCCCCAGTGTGTCGCAAGAGTTCTCCTGGTCGCTAGTGCAAGTAATTTATTTTGTGCCTGGGGTATGTCTTTTAAGGGTTTGGAGAGCAGCCACAGCCAGGGGTCCCTGGGGATGGTCGTGTGTAAGATTTTAGAGACTAGGGTTTTTACTTTCGTCCATCGTTAGGCAATTTGGTGGCATTCATACCAAAGGTGATAGTACGTCCCTTGCGTCCACAGCCCTTCCTGCAGAAGTCGGAGGTGGACATCCCCACCTGTTTTATTTTAGAGGAGTAAGGTACCACCACATTAGTGTCTTGAATGCCCGCTCTTTGTGGTTTACACATATTGTGACAGTTGCTGTGGCTTCCCAGACCGTTGAGACCTTAGTGGCAGTGGAAATAGCATTCCCAGGGGGGATATATCATATAGGGGTCTATGGGTGTAATATGGTTGGTGCTGGGATATGGTGAGCAGGTATTGCACCCATCGCACCTGCCAATTTCCCCCTTGCCTTTCTTAGTCACTTGTATCAATGGTTGGGATGGTTAGCTGTAAGGGGTTCCAGCTCAACTAGCGAAGGTGTTTATGTCCCCCTGTCGTGACAAGCGATTTGGCTGAGCTTCGCATAGTGGGAGTCAGGAAAACTGAGGGAGGCATAAACATTTGTATTACTATTTTGGGAGAGTTGTATTTAGAGTGCTCTACCTTATTTACTGTAACCTCCGTATAACAGGGGGCCTCTTTGGCAGGGTGAGGGGCCAGCCCTGGATGGTGCCGATATAAAGGAGCAACCGGTGAAACTGTCTGTATGGCTGCACAAAGATTTGAATGACAAATATAAGTAGTGATGCGCCCTATGGCCCATGGGATGGTGTCCTGGGTACCTGAAGCAGTGCTTGCGGTGTGTGCCGCAGAATTGTTATCTAAAGGTGGGTGTTTTGAGAGGGTCTGCCCCTTATGCAAGTGAGAGGCACATATGCAAGACTCAAACGTTTCCCCTGCTTGTATCGTAAGTGCTGGCATTTGCCCACTGGATGTGAGTCATCTGTGAGTTAAAGTGGTACTGCTTCAGTGGCTGATAAATGCAGATGTGCCAGGCTGTGCCATTGGTTTAGTAACCTGCCCTAATCGTGGCATTCATTTGGGGGGGGGCAGCTATCAATAGTGTGACTATTTAAAGTAAAAAATTGAAACCTTAAAAGACAAGAGAGAATCAATAAAATATAAATAATATAAATAAAAGGTTGAGGTGAAAGGGAGAAGGGTATTGTGATATTCTCGTTTATGGCGGGTGGGGTGTGTCTAGTCCAGTGGACCATCGGTCTGCAGAGTAACGCATAGGGAAGTCCAGTAACAAAACTCGGTTATATTAAATCATGCATCCTATAACTTCACAGGTAGCCTATCATCCAGTGGCGGATCCGGGGGGGAGGGGGGGCAATTGCACCCCCCGAGAAATCCGACGGCCTCCATCTCCTCTGCCAGCACATGCAGGCGCCAGACCTGCAATGTGCCTGTGGACCGGAGGGGAGATCTCCCTCCCCGGTCCGCAAGCACTGTGCTGAGAGCCGGCAGGGGAGGGAGGGAGAGAGAGGATCCGGGAGCTCTGCCTGCAGCTCCTCCAGGTGCTCCTCTCGCGAGATTTGGAGCGTTGCTGTGGTTACCACGGCAACGCTCCAAATCTCGCGAGAGTGAACTCTAGCCCTGGAGCGCGGGCTAGAGTTCACTCCAACCACTGGGACCACCAGGGAATCCCCACTGGGACCACCAGGGACTAAGAAATGTCCCCCCTCCTCCTCAATAAAGGTAAGAAGGGAGGGGGGACATAGAATATTTATTTATTTTAATTAAATAAATAAAAATATATATTATTTTAAAAAAAGCCCTCCTACCCTTATCACACACACATATACACTGCCCCCATACTGCCCCCCATACACACACATTGCCCCCATACTGCCCCCAATACACACATATTTCCCCCATGCACACATACTGCCCCCCATACACACATACTGCCCCTATACACACACATTGCCCCCATACACACACATTGCCCCATACACACATATTGCCCCATACACACATACCCCCACACACATACTGCCCCATACACACATACATACACACACATTGCCCCCTGCCCCCATACACACATACCCGCCCATACAAACATACCCCCCATACACACACATTGCCCCCATATGCCCCCATACACACATACTGCCCCCATACACACACACATACTGCCCCCCATACACACATACTGCCCCCATACACACATACTGCCCCCCCCATACACATACTGCCCCTATACACACATACCCATGCACACATCCTGCCCCCATAGACACATACTGCCCCATACACACATCCTGCCCATAAACACATCCTGCCCCCTATACACACATACTGCCCATACACACATCCCCCCATACACACATACTGCCCCCATACACACATACTGCCCCCATGCACACACGCACTGCCCATATACACACACACCGCCCCCATACACACATACTGCCCCATACACACACACACACCGCCCCCCATACACACACACTGCCCCAATACACACATACTGCCCCCAATACACACACACTCTACACAGATACACTACCCCCATACACACACACTGCCCCCATACACTGCCGCCCCATACACACACATTGCCACACTCACACATACACTGCAATACTCACACACACACACACTGCAACTGTTACACACACATACTGTCCCACACATACAATGCATCCCTGACATACACTGCCGCCCTCACTCACACACTACAACCTTCACACACACACACACACTGCTCACACACTGTCCCCCTCACACACACACACACACATTGCACCCCTTACACATTGCACCACTCACACACACCACTGCTCCTATGCCCTACTACAGCCCCATTTCCCAGCCGACCTCAGGTAAATTGTCAAACTGTTCTTAAACGGTTTGACTACTTACTCTGGGAGGGGGTCCCGGGACTATTGACACCATAACCACTACACTGAGCTGTAGTGGTTATTGTGTCTGGATTATTTCTTTAAATAATCTACAAGTGCCCCTCCCGAGATCAGGCTCTGGATCCGCCACTGCTATCATCGCTATAAACTTAAACCTAGGTAACTGCCAGAGTAGCTGCTCTGAGTAAAGGATATTGGTTAGCCAGAGAGGTTCATTAGGTTGGTGCTTGAGTGATGTCCCTGAACTGCGGAGGGGGCCCTCTTTCTTGTACCTACCTGCAAATAATAATAAAAAAATGCTACTTACTAGAATGACTCTTTTAAATAGTTTGTGAACAAATGCAATGTGATGGCAATATGTGATTAAAAAGGCAGGAGATATGTATAAATCAGTCAATGTATTACACTGTAAAACAAAACAGAAAAGTAGGAATGCAAAAAGAGTGAAGTAATCACTTCTAAGGTGTAAATGGAAATATACAACCTTATAATATAACAGCGTGATGGACAATATCTACAAAAAGATATATAAATCGCACATAGAGTGATAAAAGTATAAATGTCTAGACACGCAGGATGTATATATTGAACTCACAAAATATAAGTGAATATCAGGCCCATCATCCTTAATCAAAAATGGTCTTCAAAGTTAAATGGAGAAAATCTTCTTTAGCACTTGTAAAATAAAGAAACCAAGAAATAGTACAGATGGAATTAAAACTACAAAGAATTTATTACAAAGGTCCAGGTAAAAAACAGCATATAATCCACTATAAGGTGGAGATAAAAGTATAGCAAGTGAGTCCCCAATGTAGTATTGTAGTAATGTATTACACTGTGATAACCCCCAACATTGGCATCCAGTAAAGTGATATGCCAATGGTTGAGCCAAAAGGGGCAGAACGTTAATGTGAACCGCATCACTGGCATCGCCCAAAGTGGAACATCAGGCTGACTGCCAATCATGTTGGCTGGCCCTATTAAGTGTGGACCATGTAGAGTACTATGTTACTAGTACCTTTGTCATTGCACAAGCACGTCTAAAGCTTCACTCACACTACTCTTTCTGGGGCAGTTCCCTGGTGTCTCTAAAATAAATTGTAATTGATACGCTTGGAGTGGAGACTGGGTGAGCATCTAACGTAGCAGGGAAGTGAGTTCCACAGGAACGGCGCAGCCCCTGAGAAGGCGAGCATCAGAGGTGGGAATATGGACAGAAAATAGTCTTCAGCAGAGCGTAAGGGCCTAGATGGGACATACTTGTGTATTAGGGCAGATAGATGGGTGGGATCAGCATTATATAGAGATTTGAAAGCAAGAAACAGAATTTTAAATTGAGCCCTATATCTTACAGGAAGCGAATGTAGGGACTAACAGAACGGTGAGGGGTGGGCAGTGCGGGCGGACAGGAAGAGGAGCCTCGCTGCCGCATTCATTATGGACTGTAACAGCGCAAGTTGGGAGCATGTAAGACCACTGAGAAGAGGATTATAGTAGTCAAGTCGAGAAAGGACAGTGGAATGGACCAGCAGCTTAGTCGCATCTGGCATTAAGTAGGGTTGGATGCACGCAATGTTTTTGAGATGGAAGCGGCAGGATTTGGCGATAGACTGAACATGAGGCGTGAAAGAGAGGTCAAAGTCAAAGAGAACACCTAGGCAGCGAGCCTGCGTGGTGGAGCTGATGTTAGCACCATTGACTTGGAGGGAGAGAAACACAGGAGTAGCAACACTTGAGGGAGGAAAGACCAGAATTTCAGTTTTGGTCAAGTTGAGTTGAGTTTAAGCAAATGGGCAGCCATCCCGTTAGAAATAGGAGAGAGGTAGTCAGAGACAAGTCAAGAGGGATGGGGAGAGATCAGGAGAGGACAGATAGATTTGTGTGTCATCCGTTCATAGTTGCCCCAAAAAACAAAATGATGACAAATATGAAGCAAAACCAAAGATAGGTACCCTGGTGTATCATTACCAACTTGCAATATCAGCACATATGCTTAAATGAAAACTGATTATTTATGACTGAAATTGTTTAAATTAGTCTAGGAGCTAAATGGGGCAGTGCTTACAAAAAAACAAAAAACAAACACTTGTAGTCATTAACGGAATGAATATATCACCATTTACGTTGATATGGCGACATGATTGCTTTTATGGTGCTGCCGTTCTCCATGATCCAGTTTACAAAATGATATTAGAAATGGGTTGTGATGCAATATACTTATTACTAGACTTAAGATAGTGTAGTCATAGCAAGGAAATGCACCAAGGTGAGTCAGCAAAAGAAACAAATTGCACCCAGGGGTTTCCTTCCAATGCCCTCTTAGCTCATGTATTATTAAAGACCCATCATTTCCAGCAAATGGCTGATTGTTTATTTCTGCTCATTTATAATTGACAGTTCTCTAAGTCAAGTCCAGCCATCTCTTAAAAACAGTTCTCCTTGTACCAAAGGTTTTTTTTTTATATCCTTATTTCTGATGTCTCCCTCCCTTGAGTGCCTTCTTTTTGCACTGGCTTATCTTTACTTCTGTCTTCTGCTTGCTCTTGTGGTCTAACCTTCTCATTTAACCCATTCTGGCACATGGGAGAAATCTGTGGACAGTCTTGACCTATAATTATATCTAACTCATTTAATTTGATAAACCTCAGACATTTTGACCTTATGTTTAGCATATCCTAAGTGTAAGTCGTTTACAATAATACTCACATCCTTTCAGATTCCTCAAAGTGTTCTATGACCCCCAACTTTACAGTATATATGTAGTTGATTTACCAGTGTTAAGAGTTAGGATACAAAATCTATAGGAAAACCCATGATGGACTGTCAACATATGTTCTCCAAAAATGTCTCCTTGTAAATGTTTTCCCCTAATATTAATTTACCAGTGTCCTCTATATCAAGAAGACACTCACCACGTGATTAGCTGGTTGTTATGCAAACTTCCATGTGTACACACAAAAGCAAATTGGATTGAATTATTGTTATAGAGAAACAACACAAAAATAAATGAAAAAAGTATTTTTCAACATGGCCCCAGAGGATTATATCACAAGAGTATTCAAGTCAAGACCCATGTCTTCCTTCTGGGCATATCCGAGCTTTAAATTAATAAGACATTTCCGGTATGCTAACGTCATGACGTGAACACGGAAGCTGCGTCATGACATCAATAATGGCGAAAGTGGAAGATTGGGAGGTAGACGAAGGGGACGTCAGTCCTGACGTCTAAAATGGAAGTGGGAGGAGCCTAGGATCGAAAAAGCACACCAATGCCGGACTTATTTAAAGTGAGTGTTTGTAATACCTACTTTGACATCAGCCAACTGTGAGCGATCCTAAAAGTTATTTACCATGTATGTCAGTGTGTTTTGAATTTAGATTCAGTTCTCCAAGGTACTTTGTCAGCACTGAAGAATATTGGCACAATATTGATGGGATTACTGCTAATAACTAACATACACACATGGCACCAAAGTTTATGGCAAGACAGGAGGCTTCATATTTGCTTACTCTTTCTTTACTGAACCTCCCAGCAGCAAAGAAACAGTTAACAATGATGTAAAAAATTCAACCAATCACAGTGTACAACAATGTCATATACTAATATAATGTCCTCTAGCTCCTCCCAACTCTTCTTCCTTTGCTGATTGCCTCCCAGGTGAGTCCCAGGTGAGTCTATTCCAATTATATTGCTTTAGATTAAATACGTTTTACAATATATAAAAGTAGTTTACCTAACTCCATTTTATATTTATTTTTAGTAATTCAATTAGATTCATCATCTATTCTATTTTCAGCTAGACTTTGTGTCAGTTTTACACCATAATCCTTAATAGGGTTCATACCATAGTTTTCACTCATATTTCTTTACATCTACCCATCGGGCCGTTTATAAATGACCTGTGGGGCACTTTGCAAGGTTTTCCCGCAATCTTTTTAGATTTACGGCCGTGGACTCTTTTCCCATCAAGAGACCGTGGCCCACTTTGTTCCCTCAGGTTCTACTACGGCCATGGACTCCATTTACCAGAGTCCACGGCCAACTCTTTCGCACCCTTACCCGCGTTACTGCCCACTCGCATCTTTTCTGACGTGCTTTTCTCCCCACCTTTTCAACTGACTGTGGCCATCTTCTCCGATACTTTGTTTCCCACCTGTTTTCGCCATGGTCAGAATTGTGGGCAGCTGTAATATTCGTCCATCGGCTTGGCAAGTCTCAATTTCTATTTTTATTTTAACGCAGCTTGCTGTGCTAGAGTTATGTTACTCTACTTACTTATAATCCCTATTTGTTTTTATCAACAGATACTCCAATAACAAAGACCTGCTTTCAAATTTATATTATAATAAAGGAGGGCTTTTGTGGGTGAGGGCCACTTACATTCTTGTTCTTATTTTGAACTTTATTGTGGGTGACCCCCACCTTGTTACTTACTGTTACTTACAGTTAAGGCGTATCCCACCTATATTGTAGTGGGTGACACCCACATTATAATTATTATTATTTATTTCATAACTACAGGTAAACACCACCTATTGATTTATTAAGTGGTAACCGCTGTTTTCCTAGTTGAATTTGTGTGGACATATCCACCTTGTTTTACTAACTGTGTGTGGGTGATCCTTCCTTACTTTATATTATAGGGGATTACCCCACTTACTGTGATTATAGTGGTTGACCCCACTGACTATTTTGTGTTGCTGCACTTCTATTTACCAACAATCATATTTGGGTGAACCCCATTCATTGTGCAGTATTTAGTGATGTCCCGAACGGTTCGCCGAACGGTTCACCGTGAACGGTTCACGGCAGACTCATCATTGAGTAAACTTTGACTCTGTACCTCACAGTCAGCAGACACATTCCAGCCAATCAGCAGCAGACCCTCCCTCTCAGACCCTCCCACCTCCTCGACAGCTCACTAAGAATGCAGCTTCACAATGAATGTAAAATGGATGCTGTCCAGGAGGTGGGAGGGTGTAGGTGGGAGGGTCTGCTGCTGATTGGCTGGAATGTGTCTGCTGACTGTGAGGTACAGGGTCAAAGTTTACTCAATGATGAGTCCGTGGCGAACCGTTCGCGAACCGTTCGGCGAACCGGTCGGGACATCACTAGTAGTATTTTCTGATTTATTGCTATTGGCTCACAGTAAGACTAATATGTCTGATCATTCAGAGCCTGCCATCTCCCAATAATTACGAGCATGGCTCATTTCCACTATTGCTGAGTCAATTCCCAAGGGGCTAGCAGCCTTTCATGAACAGACTTCTACCGAAGCTAATCCCACTATGCACCTTCTCTCTGGTCCTTCGGATCAGGAGGAAGTCACGCACAAACGCCCTTCAGAAGGAGACAGTGCCTCTGCTGGCAAGGGCAAGGCTCCCACCAAGTCCCTTAAATTGTCATTAACATGCCCTATTCACGATAACTTACATCCAATACAGGCAATTGCTCCGACGAGGATCTCCCGGCGAATGCGCTATGAGATTCCTCGGCGGAATTTGTGAAAGATAACTTTATTACCAAGAAACCTGTTACAGACCTGGATTCTGGTAATTCTAAGCCCAAGGAGCCCCCTTCAGACACCTTACTGGATGCTACTGGCGTTCCTTTCTTTGATCCTAGGGTTATTAGACACTAATGCTCAGCCGAATGGGCCCCGCCTGACCACATTGCTAAGTTTTGTAAGATGTGGCTACACAAGCCTCTAATAAAAGGAATTAGTGCTAAGCTTAGAGCCGAAAGCCCTCGGCCAACTATTCCACATAAGGAATTATTTTTTCTAACCCCAGACCTTATATTTCAGACTGGGCCCCAAATAACAGCATTGCTTAGCAACACCCATTACTCACAAGCAACCAAGCACTGCAGAAAAGCCTAAGCAGAGGTATCATCCATGCTAATTCTTCTTGATCTCTCTGCTGCCTTTGACACAGCTGTTCAATTTCTCCTTCTTCAAACTCTTCAATCATTTGGTCTCTGTGACTCTGTCCTCTCATGGTTTTCCTCTAATCGCTCCCAACGCTCATTTTGTGTCTCCTTTTCTAATGATACCTCCTACCCTCGTCTTGTCTCCTCAAGGCGCTGTCCTTGGTCCCCTTCTATTTTCTCTTTATACTGCCTCTTGGCAAACTTATTACCTCATTTAGATTCCACTACCACCTTTATGCTTTTGACACCCAGATATATCTCACCTCCTCGAACCTCTCCCCTGCTGTCTTGCAACATGTCACTGCTTGCCTTTCTTCCATCTCTGACTGGATGTCCTCCAGCTTTCTGAAACTCAATCTCTCTAAAAATGAGCTCCTTGTCTTTCCTCCTCCTAATACTGATCCTCCTCTTTTGCTCTCCCTTCAAGTTAGTGGTATCCACATAAGTCCATCCTTGCAACCGCGCTGTCTTGTCATTATACTTGATTTTGGCCTCACCTTTGAGCCTCACTTCCAGTATATTGCCAAATCCTATAAATTCCATCTTAAAAACATAGCCAGCATCCGCCCCTTTCTTACGCAAGATGCTACCAAGGACCTTGTCCATGCTCTAGTAAGTTCCCGCATGGATTATTGTAACTCTTTCCTAATTGGTTTTCCCAAAAGCTGTATTCCCCTGCTACAGTCTGTAATAATTGCTGCCGCCAGACTGATTTTCCTCTCCAGTCGGTCCTCTCACACCTCACCCCTCTGTCAGTCCTTACACTGGCTTCCTGTATCCTATAGGAGACAATTCAAAGTGCTAACCCATACCTAGAAAGCACTGAACAATTCTAGCCATCTTATATCTCTTCACAGATCCAAAGGTATGCCCTTTTTTGGTCTCTCCGCTCTGCCCGTGACCTTCTCCTGTCCGCTGCTTGCACCTGTACGGCCAACTCATGCTTGCAGGACTTCTCGCGCGCGGCTACCTTCCTATGGAATAGCCTGCTTACCGCCATCAGACTCTCCCTTGGTCCTCAATCATTTAAGAAGTGCCTTAAAACCCTGTTACAGACCTGGATTCTGGTAATTCTAAGCCCAAGGAGCCCCCTTCAGACACCTTACTGGATGCTGCTGGCGTTCCTTTCTTTGATCCTAGGGTTATTAGACACTAATGCTCAGCCGAATGGGCCCCGCCTGACCACATTGCTAAGTTTTGTAAGATGTGGCTACACAAGCCTCTAATAAAAGGAATTAGTGCTAAGCTTAGAGCCGAAAGCCCTCGGCCAACTATTCCACATAAGGAATTATTTTTTCTAACCCCAGACCTTATATTTCAGACTGGGCCCCAAATAACAGCATTGCTTAGCAACACCCAGTACTCACAAGCAACCAAGCACTGCAGAAAAGCCTAAGCAGAGGTATCATCCATGCTAATTCTTCTTGATCTCTCTGCTGCCTTTGACACAGCTGTTCAATCTCTCCTTCTTCAAACTCTTCAATCATTTGGTCTCTGTGACTCTGTCCTCTCATGGTTTTCCTCTAATCGCTCCCAACGCTCATTTTGTGTCTCCTTTTCTAATGATACCTCCTACCCTCGTCTTGTCTCCTCAAGGCGCTGTCCTTGGTCCCCTTCTATTTTCTCTTTATACTGCCTCTTGGCAAACTTATTACCTCATTTAGATTCCACTACCACCTTTATGCTTTTGACACCCAGATATATCTCACCTCCTCGAACCTCTCCCCTGCTGTCTTGCAACATGTCACTGCTTGCCTTTCTTCCATCTCTGACTGGATGTCCTCCAGCTTTCTGAAACTCAATCTCTCTAAAAATGAGCTCCTTGTCTTTCCTCCTCCTAATACTGATCCTCCTCTTTTGCTCTCCCTTCAAGTTAGTGGTATCCACATAAGTCCATCCTTGCAACCGCGCTGTCTTGTCATTATACTTGATTTTGGCCTCACCTTTGAGCCTCACTTCCAGTATATTGCCAAATCCTATAAATTCCATCTTAAAAACATAGCCAGCATCCGCCCCTTTCTTACGCAAGATGCTACCAAGGACCTTGTCCATGCTCTAGTAAGTTCCCGCATGGATTATTGTAACTCTTTCCTAATTGGTTTTCCCAAAAGCTGTATTCCCCTGCTACAGTCTGTAATAATTGCTGCCGCCAGACTGATTTTCCTCTCCAGTCGGTCCTCTCACACCTCACCCCTCTGTCAGTCCTTACACTGGCTTCCTGTATCCTATAGGAGACAATTCAAAGTGCTAACCCATACCTAGAAAGCACTGAACAATTCTAGCCATCTTATATCTCTTCACAGATCCAAAGGTATGCCCTTTTTTGGTCTCTCCGCTCTGCCCGTGACCTTCTCCTGTCCGCTGCTTGCACCTGTACGGCCAACTCATGCTTGCAGGACTTCTCGCGCGCGGCTACCTTCCTATGGAATAGCCTGCTTACCGCCATCAGACTCTCCCTTGGTCCTCAATCATTTAAGAAGTGCCTTAAAACCCATATCTTTAGGAAAGCTTATGGTCTCCCAGAGTAACCTCTACCTCACATACCTGTCTCTTGCTCTCTCCTAATGGGCAGCACTTTACTCTCCTCTAGCTCTGCTTCACTCCCACCTTATTTGATTATTTCCTCTCCTAATGTGTTTTATACCCCACCTCCTATAGACTGTAAGCTCATTTGAGCAGGGTCCTCTTCAACCTATCATTCCTGTAAGTTTTCTTGTAATTGTCCTATTTATAGTTAAATCCCCCCTCTCATAATATTGAAAGCGCTATGGAATATGTTGGCGCTATATAAATGGCAATAATAATAATAATAAGGAATAGTTATACTAACGCCTGAGTTTGATCCAATGTAAGTCACGTTCCTCACAAAATCTGGCAAGAACCTTCATAAAGGTATTGAGTAGGGTCTCAAGGCAGCTCAAGACAAACTCCTTGCTTGTCCAATTATCCAGATATTTATTTTAGCTGATGAAGCTATAACTAGTGGGGAATTTGATCCACATACAGTGTGAGAATGGGCTCAGAGAGCTATATGTTTATTAGGAAATGCAAATGTGGTTATCTCTACTGAGAGACATAAAGTCGCACTGTACAAGATTGACGCTAAATTAACAGATCTGAGTTCCAGAGAATTGGGACCAGAAGTCAACGGCTTATTATTCGGAGACAGTTTCATGAGCGATCTCTCTAAACATGTCTCAGTATTCATTCTTTTAAATAAAGCCCAATCCTCATTACACAGGGTCTTTTGTTCTCAACCACAGCGTTTTTCTGGTAGAGCTGGTCGCTATAGAAGCCGAGCAACCAGCAGAGCTGCCTTTGCCTTCACAGGCTACAGGCCTCGCCCCACAGAATATTATGGGAATTCAGGAATCACAAGACCTTATCACTGACATTTGTTTACCAAAAGAGGATCCATCCGTAGACGTGGATCTGCTTCCCTATGCGGACGCACTGGTCCAGGTAATAGATCTTCCTTTTTTTTAATGTACCTATAGCAGGTCGACTAACCCATTTTTTCCAACAGTGGGAATTGCTTTCACAGGATCAATGGATCCTACACACAGTCAAGGGTTTCAAAATAGATTTTCTCTCCCTCCCCTTTCAGGTTACACCACATACACCAATATGGATGTCCATAACAGATGATTTAGCATTGCAAACGGAGTTGAACAAACTTTTGGAAAAAGGGGGCGATCGAAAGATTGCCTTTTCCTTATACCTTCCTCAGCAACATCTTCTTTGTCCACAAAACGACAGGAGATCTTCGCCCAACTATCAATCTGAAAGATCTGAATTAACATGTCAATTATCAACATTTGAAGATGGAGGGCATCCATCCTCTCAGGGACCTACTTTGAGTGAGAGATTGGTTCTACAGATTCGATCTCAAGGACGCATATCTCACAATCCCTTTCACCCGCAACCATCGGGCTTTCCTTCACTTCATATGGCAAGGAGAATTTTGCAGTTCACATGCCTTCCTTTCTGCCTTTGCTCAGCACCATGGTCAGGGCCGTCTTTAATAACGAATGGACCCTGGGCAAGTGTTTGCTTGGGCCCCCTGGGCCCTGCCGCTCTCGCCCCTCACTCCCTGGTATGCAATCACGGCATCCATCCCAACGCAGTGGCGGTACTAAAGTAGAATGAATTTTATTGGGACCCCCAATTGCAGGGTTGGACTAAAGGTAGAACCCCATCTGTCGTGCAACTCCAACAATGCTTTGACAGCTGGGACTCTACCAATTCCCCATGCTTGCAGGGTTGTATTTAGCACTGAGCCATGTTAGTATGTAAGCATGTGTTTGTATGGAGTATGTTTGTGTGAATGTGTTTGTATGTGGTACTGGAGTTTGAATGCAAGTGTGCATTTATGTGTAGTGTTTGTTTTTGAATGTAGGAGTGTGCTTGTATGTAGTGTTGACGTTTCAATGCAGGAGTGTGTTTTATATGTAGTGTTGAAGTTTGAATGGAGGGGTGTATTTGTATTTAAAGTTGCGGCTCAGATGCACAGGTACACACTCTGACGCACAAGCAGATACACAGATACATACACTGACTACATACAGATAAACAGGCACATACACTGACAGACACACTGACACAGGTACATATATTGACACACACACAGACACATACACTGGTAGACGTACTGACAGACATACTGACACAGGCACATATACAGACATACTGACACACACATATACCGACATACTGACACACACACACAGACACATACACTGATCAACATACTGACACACATACACTGACAGAAATACTGACACCCACACACTGACAGATATACTGACACCCACATACACTGAGAAATACTGACCCACACACACAGGCACATACACTGACACACACAGACTGATACGCTGACACACACACACACAGACATACTGGCACACAGACAGATATACTGACACATGCATACACATGCACTAACAGACATACTGACGCACTGACAGACATACTGACACACACATACTGACACACACAGATATACACACACACATATATACTGACAGACAGACAGACATACTGACACACACACACAGACATACTGACACACACAGACATACTGACACACACACAGACAGGCATACACTGACACACACACACAGACATACTGAAACACACACACACACACACAGATATACTGACACACAGACATACATACTGACAAAAACACACACAGACATACTGACACACAGACAGACATACTGACACACAGACACTAACACACATACACTAACACACACATACAGTAACACACAAACACACATACAGTAACACACAAACACACACTAACACACTAACACACACATACACTAACACACAAACACATAAACACACATTTTTTTTTTTAAATGTAATCCCCCCAGCCTCCTTACATTTTGGAGTGCTGGGGGGGATTCCCTGGGGTCCAGTGGTGCTGCTGACCCCGGCGGGCAGGTGGCCGGTCGGGCAGGAAGGCGAGGGAGCACTCACTGCTTCCTCTTCAGCTCCCTCGTGCGCCGCGTAGGGATGCCGGCGCCGGAAGATGACGTCATCTTCCGGCTCCGGTATCAGTGCGGTGCGCGAGGGAGCTGAAGAGGAAGCACTGAGTGCTCCCTCGCGCGCCCGCCTTCCTGCCCGACCGGCCACCCGCCCGCCGGGGTCAGCAGGGCCAGCCTCGGGGGGCCCTGGGGTGGCCGCCTCCTGGGCCCCCCAGGGGAAGACGCTGGCCCTGTGGGTGCATACCAGGGTCGCAGCCGCGACCCTGGTATGTACGCCACTGCCCTAAGTGCATGGGCCACCCGGTGGGACGGGGGAAAAAAATAAATTGATGAGGGCAGCGGGGCCCACGGGGCAGGTGCCTCGGGCCCCCCAAGAGAAACTGGGCCCGGGGCAGCTGCCCCGTTTGCCCCGCGTTAAAGACGGCCCTGACCATGGTGTTTCACAAAATGGATGAAACCGGTCATGGCATTACTCCGTTCTCAGATGATTCATTCCATTGCATATCTGGATGACATCCTGATCATGGCTCAGGACCCACATCTTCTCTGTCAACACACGAACAGGATAAGGGCCTTTTGCAAAACCTTGGCTTTGTTATAAATTTTCAGAAATTGGATCTGGAACCTTCTCAGATGATTCAGTTTCTCGGATTTCAAATAGATTCAATACAGTCGATTTTACAATTGCCTTCCGCAAAAATCTAATCTATAAAAAAAAGACATTCTGAAATTATTGTCGGCTCAACAGATTCGGCTACACGATCATTGTCTCCTCAACAGATTCGCCTACACGATAGAGGCATAGGTCT
This sequence comes from Pelobates cultripes, assembly GCA_933207985.1. Classification (NCBI taxonomy): domain Eukaryota; kingdom Metazoa; phylum Chordata; class Amphibia; order Anura; family Pelobatidae; genus Pelobates; species Pelobates cultripes. Next base: position 180,130,228 of record OW240916.1, on the reverse strand, counting down.
CCTTTCTGCCTCTATCCAGGCTATATACCCGGGACCTTTACACTACCGAGCTATGCAGTGGTTTAACCTACATTAACATTTTACCTACACCGGTCCACTTCCCTCGACCAGTTGATTTGCCTAATGGACCAAGTCCGTATAGAACTCTACTGGTGGCGTCACAACATGGAAGCCAGGAATGGCAAAGTCATAATCGGGTCGCAGCTAGACTTCATTCTGGAATACGATGCCATCCTGCTGGGATGGCGCACAACATGCTCAGAGAGATCCACCGGAGGAGTATGGTCTCCTTCGGAACAGGCTCTACACATCAACTGCCTCGAATTAATCACAGGGTCCTTTGCGATCCACTGTTTTGCAAAAGACTTCTTCAAATGCTCCCTAGTATTACGCATGGACAATGTCTCAGCAGTACGTTACGTGAATCGATTGGGAGGATCCCGATCTGAACTATTGTCCGATCTTACGAAGGATCTCTACCAGTTTTGTTTAGAGAGAAATGTATCCATTTGGGCAGAATATCTTCCAGGCCCCGACAATCTAGTCGCAGACTGGTTCCTACCGTCATTGGAGGGACGTCAGCGACTGGCAATTAGACCCTCTACTGTTTCAACACATTCATAGACCCCTCACGCTGGACCTTTTCGCATCTCAGTTGAACCTCAAGACGGAGGCTTTTTTCAGCTGGCTTCCAGACCCCCAATCCCTGGCGGTCATTGCATTTCTACACCCTTGGCCATAGACAGGAGCTTATGCGTTCCCACCCTTTTCAATGAGCCAACACACCCTTTATCGGGTCAAAGCTCTAGTAGTCATGATAGTCATCATAATGCCTTTGTGGAGGGCCCAGACGTGGTTTCCCACTCTTCTGGAAATATCAGTGAATTATCCAATCCTTTTACCTCGATCCCCTGACATCCTCAGGAACCCAGTGGGGGACTATCATCCTCTCGCTCTTCAAGATCACCTCCAGCTTGTAGCTTGGACGGTTTCAGGGGATCTTGGAATGTCTCAGGATTTTTGGACGCAGCTCAAGCACTCCTATGGGATTCATGGGCCCCAGGAACTAGAAGTGCTTATCTCTTTGCATGGCAGAGGTGGGTCAGCTGGTGTTTGGAAAGGGATATTGATCCCTTTTCAGCACCTCTTACCTTCATTCTAAATTTTTGACCAGGGCAAATCTTATAGATCCATTAATGTTTTTCGATCTGCAATCTCAGCAGTGCACAATCCCATTGATAATTCATCAATAGGCAAACACCCATCTGTTTGTAGACTCGTACGGGGCATTTGCTTGGCCAGACAACCTAACCCCCAAATATGTTAATTTCTGGGATGTCACCAAGGTTTTTTCTTTTATGGAGTCCTGGCCTTCTAATGATGCCCTATCCTTATGCCAACTCTCTGCTAAATTGGCACTACTTCTATGTCTTGTATCCTTACTTAGGGTTTCTGACATTCAAACATTTGACTACCATGCGGTAGTTTGTACACCTGATAGAGTCAGATTTAACATCACCAGACATACTAAGAGTAATTCCTCTTCAGTATTTTATCCATTCTTCTCAGGTAGACCGTCCCTCTGTGTCGCTCGTTGTGTTCGACATTATATGGACAACACGGCTGCTCTGTGTACTCCATCAGGACCTCTTCTTGTCTCTTATGTCCGACTCCACAAACCAGTCTCCTCTCCCTTGATTACACGGTGGAATAGATGGCTACTTACCCAGGTTGGGATTGACCCATGTTTTGGAGCGCACTCAGTCAGAGGAGCAGTCGCATTCTCTAACTTTCCGGCAGGCAGTTCTCTCTCAGAAATGTTATCCTTTGCAGATTGGTCCAGAGAGTGCACATTTAGTACTTTCTATTTCAAACCTATGCCATATGCTGCTTCTTCTATCATACAGCAGTGTTAAAACAGCAAATATGAAGCCTCCTGTCTTGCCATAAATTAGGAATTATTCTAGCTTTAGTGAAGGTATAATCTAAATTTTATTAACAACAGGAGGCAAATATTTTCCCTCCCTTAATATCACTTTTTCCACCCTTCAGGGTAAGTTACTAGATACTTGGGTACATACTGGTTTCAACTTTAATATTTTATGCACCATATGCCATAGGTATTTTATTTATTATGTTCAGGAATCTACAATTCACTCACCGATATTTATTATTGATAGTATGCTAATGGCTAATGTTAACTTCATTTCTTAAAAATGTTTTACCCAACTATCCACCCTTGACTGCACACAGACCTACCAATTTACAGGACTTACTTGTCCACAGTCATCTTACATTCCTCCCTCCACCAACCAACTAGCTTTCAAGTACTAAAGGGACATACAGATGCGAACACTGTAAGGCGTGCCAGTACATTACTCCCTTGAAGTCTGTGAAATCCACCCAGTCTAAAATGAGCGTGGACATAAACGCCTTGGTCAACTGCAGCACCACATGTGTAATATATCTTATCACTTGTACACTTGTAGCTGCAGCATTCAGTACATTGGGAAGACATTCCAGCAATTCCGACGTAGGGTATTGCAACACGTCACATCAATAAACAACACCATTACCCCAACACCGGTGGCTAGAGATATTATCAATTTCCATGAAGGCAAAACGGAAAATCTGAAATTCCAGGCAACAGAAAAATTACTGCCCAGCCCAAGAAAAGGCAATTTCAACAAAACACTGTTACAAAAGGAATCACATTGGAATTTTTCCTTAAAAACTTTGGCCCCATCAGGACTAAATGAAGAATTTAATTATACTTAATTTATACACCGCTAAAGGAACTGTAATTAGAAATCACACTTATCAAAACATACACATTGTCTGATTGACATCACAACCATTGCATGGATATTAATACTATTATAACTACTAAATAGTGATGTACCGAACGGTTCGCCGGCGAACGGTTCCCGGCAAACATAGCATGTTCGCGTTCGCCACGGCGGGCGAACATATGCGCGGTTCGACCCGCCCCCTATTCGTCATCATTGAGTAAACTTTGACCCTGTACCTCACAGTCAGCAGACACATTCCAGCCAATTAGCAGCACAGCCTCCCTAGCAGACCCTCCTACCTACTGGACAGCATCCATTTTAGATTCATTCTCAAGCTGCATGCTTAGTAAGAGGAGGGAAAGTGTAGCTGCTGTTCATAAGATAGGGAAAAGCATAGCTAGGTTAGGGATAAGGGTATGCTTTTTTTGGATTTTTTTTTTCTATGTAATGTAAATGCACTTAGTTGTCTGCCACTGCTGCCAGCTTCTGTGTCAGGCTCACAGTGCCCATTTCCCCAGTCAGTGCCACCAATTACATCTGGTGTCACAATAGCTTGGATTTAAAAACAAAAAACTTTTTTCACTGTTATAGATTGAATAGCAGTCAGTTGTCTGCCACTGCTGCCAGCTTCTGTGTCAGGCTCACAGTGCATACTGTGCCCATTTCCCCAGTCAGTGCCACCAATTACATCTGGTGTCACAATAGCTTGGATTTAAAACAAAAACTTTTTTCACTGTTATAGATTGAATAGCAGTCAGTTGTCTGCCACTGCTGCCAGCTTCTGTGTCAGGCTCACAGTGCATACTGTGCCCATTTCCCCAGTCAGTGCCACCAATTACATCTGGTGTCACAATAGCTTGGTTAAAAACAAAAACTTTTTTCACTGTTATAGATTGAATAGCAGTCAGTTGTGCCACCTGCTGCCAGCTTCTGTGTCAGGCTCACGGTGCATACTGTGCCCATTTCCCCAGTCAGTGCCACCAATTACATCTGGTGTCACAATAGCTTGGATTTAAAAACAAAAAACTTTTTGCTGTTATAGATCCGATCGCAGTCAGTGTCCTTAAAGCGGGTGTGTTACGCTAACAGTGGATACGCTGACAAGTGCCACTAATTAGATCTGGTGTCACAATAGTTTGGATTTAAAAAACTAAAAATCTTTTTTCACTGTTATAGATTGAATAGCAGTCAGTGTCCTTAAAGCGGGTGTGTTACGCTAACAGTGGATACGCTGACAAGTGCACCCAATTAGATCTGGTGACACAAAGCTTGGATTTAAAAAAACAAAACACTTTTTTCACTGTTATAGATTGAATAGCAGTCAGTGTCCTTAAAGCGGGTGTGTTACGCTAACAGTGGATACGCTGACCAGTGCACTAATTAGATCTGGTGTCACAATAGCTTGGATATAAAAAAATAATCTTTTTTCACTGTTATAGATTGAATAGCAGTCAGTGTCCTTAAAGCGGGTGTGTTACGCTAACAGTGGATACGCTGACCAGTGCCACTAATTAGATCTGGTGTCACAATAGCTTGGATTTAAAAATAAAATCTTTTTTCACTGTTATAGATTGAATAGCAGTCAGTGTCCTTAAAGCGGGTGTGTTACGCTAACAGTGGATACGCTGACCAGTGCCACCAATTAGATCTGGTGACACAAAGCTTTGGATTAAAAAAACAAAACACTTTTTTCACTGTTATAGATTGAA
>OW240916.1:179959693-180116415 GCA_933207985.1 Pelobates cultripes | reverse complement strand
GGCACATTAGATTGCACGCGCAGTGCCCCAAATTTGTTGTGATCTGTGAGTAAGGTAAACGGTTGTCCATACAAGTAGGTTGCAGCTTTTTGAGGGCCCACACCACCGCTATGCACTCCTTTTCAATGGCAGTGAATATACTTCGCTGTGCAAAAGTTTACGGCTTAGATAAGCCCCGGGTTGCTAGCCACCATCTGCTCCGACTTGGCTCAGTACTGCTCTCAATCCAAGCATAGAAGCATCTGTATGGACGAGAAAGTGTTTAGTTGGATCAGGAGAAGAAAGTACAGGTGATTTAATGAGCGCCGTCTTGAGCTGTTGGAAGGCCTGTTCACACTCTGGGGCCCATACTATCTTGGGGAGGTTTTTACACGTTCCTATATGGCACTTACTGGGCTTTAGGGTCAGTCCGGACTCCCTAATCCGGTCTATTACGGCTCCTATGTGGGTCAGGTGTTCGGGCCAGGAGCTGCTAAAATGTCTATACCATCCAAGTAGGTGTGTATCAGTGTGTATTAGGGATCCTTAGGACAGGTGTCAATACATATCTGCCAAGTGACCCGATGTTGGGGTAACATTCCCTATTCTGCTCTGTGTCAGTGTGTATCAGGGATCCTTAGGACAGGTGTCAATCCATATCTGCCAAGTGACCCGATGTTGGGGTAACATTCCCTATTCTGCTCTGTGTCGGTGTGTATCAGGGATCCTTAGGACAGGTGTCAATCCATATCTGCCTAGTGACCCTATGTAGGGGGAAAAGTCTCTGCTCTGTGTCAGTGTGTATCATGGTCTCTGAGGACATGTGTCAATCCATATCTGCCAAGTGTCCCTATGTAGGGGGAACAGTCCCTATTCTGCTCTGTGTCAGTGTGTATCAGGGATCCTTAGGACAGGTGTCAATCCATATCTGCCAAGTGACCCTGATGTAGGGGGAACAGTCCCTATTCTGCTCTGTGTCAGTGTGTATCAGGGATCCTTAGGACAGGTGTCAATCCATATCTGCCAAGTGACCCTATGTAGGGGGACCAGTCTCTATTCTGCTCTGTGTCCGTGTGCATCAGGGGCTCTGAGGACAGGTGTCAATCCATATGTCAAGGTGTCAATATGTCATATGTCAGGTGTCAATCCATATTCATTGTGATTTAGGAATGTTAGGTGATTTCTGCCCTTTATGGATTAAAACCAGACTCTGTATCAACTGTGTAATTTTCCATGGGAGTTTTGCCATGGATCCCCCTCCGGCATGCCACAGTCCAGGTGTTAGTCCCCTTGAAACAACTTTTCCATCCCTATTGTGGCCAGAAAGAGTCCCTGTGTGTTTTAAAATTCGCCTCCCCATTGAAGTCAATGGAGTTTCGGGCGGTTCGCCAGTTCGCGAACATTTGCGGAAGTTCGCGTTCGCCGTTTCGGGTTCGCGACATCACTACTACTAAACCACTTAAAATTACCCCTGACCCGGGTTCCCCGCAATCTGTAAGGATATGACTCCTTTAATATATATCAATCTCTACGTATTACCCTCACTACAACTGATACTTCTATATAATGTGCATGGATTCCCTGACATATATTGACCCTTTTGGGTATTACTTCACTATACCTAATCTGGATATTATATGAACATTCTCCACAGCGACGGCATTTATTCTGTACAAAGCCAATGACACTTAAACAGGTCTCTGGCAATTCAGAGACTACTATTCTTCTAAGTCACAAGTCTGCTGTTCAAGTCGTTTTTTATACTAATTCATGTACACCTTTGAAGAGTCATTAATATTCTGGAAGTGTCAGAATTCATTAATGCTCTTATTTTTAGTACAATTATATTATCACCATTATCAATCGTTCATCATGAACCAGTGAGGGGTTAAGATATATATACTTCTCTAACTAATAGATACATCAAGGATATCTAAACTGATAATTTTTAGATTACATCAACGAACTAAATGGAATTACTTTTCCATCCTGTTCACCATCGTAACAATACTTTAGACTCTTTTACCCCTCTGAGCCACCGTACCTTCCAGCTGAGCCTGACGTCATTACCCTTATGGATGGTCCAATCAGGACCACGGGCGGGCTATTTAAACTTGCTTCACTGGGGAGTCAGTTCCCCCTGATGAGCCGCAGTTCCGGCAAAACGCGCGTCAGGGATCCATACACATTGCCCTCTCCTGTGTTACCCTGACACTTGATGTACATTTCATCTAGACGCCTGACTCCTAGTCCGGTAATCGGCATCCCGGTTGCCACAGGAACGGCATGCAGACCGTATTTCTAGTTGAGTTAGCCAGTTAGATTGCTATTTAGCCATAGACAGGTGCCCTCAAAGGCACAGACTAGTGTACCTCTATCTTGAACTCCTGGTATCACCAGGCACTTTGACCGATCATTTAGCAGAGTCAGTCAGCTAGATCTTTCGTACTGATAGATGCCGTCGAAGGCACAGACTAGTCTTTTTCTCTCTGGCACTCTATCACCATTACTAATGATAATCACTTATCTATTCAGTTGTGTTATGTATCTGGCTCTTTTGGAGACAGCTATTTTACTGCTAATAACAGCTAGACGTTGCTGTTAGATTTGATTTACATAACCTCTACTATACTTTGAGCCAGTCATTACCAATGGTACTTTACTTTCATGCTAGTACATCCCATTTTAGGGTACTAGCAACTAGGCAGGCATCCTTTGTTATACTATTCTTTCTCACTATATGACTTATGAGTGATTTAGATTACAGGGATCTACATATTTATAGTTGGGATATTCCTCTGAGACAGGCCTGGACTGGCCATCGGGCACACCGGGCAAATGCCGGTGGGCCGCGGTGGCCATGGGCCGAGGCCGGCAGGGGAGGTCCCAGGATCTCCCCTGCCGGTCTATGCAGGGCCGGCGCTATCCGAGCGCTGGCCTCGCTGTCTTCCATGGAGGGCTGGTGGGGAGATCAAAGATCTCCGTCACCGGCCCATTTAAACAGACCTGCGGCTGGGGAGGGAGAGGACCCGGCGGAGCTCTATCTTGCAGCTCCGCCGGGTTCCTCTCGCGAGATCCGGCGCGTTGCCATGGCAACGACCGGATCTCGCGAGAGTGAACTCTAGCCCGCAGGCTAGAGTTCACTCACCACTGGACCACCAGGGATGATGTGAGTGTGCCGGTCCCCTCCTCCCAGCTACCACGTGCCTGTCCCCCCCTCCCAGGCTAAAGGTAAGAGGGAGGGGGGGATTTAATGCCTACTTAGTTTTTTTTTTATTTCTTTATTTACCCACCCCTTAGTTTTTTATTTACCCCCCAACACACATTTATACACAGCACTCTCACACTCATCATACTCTGCACTCTCACACACATCATACACAGCACTCTCATACACAGCACTCTCACACTCATCACACTCTGCACTCTCACACACATCATACACAGCACTCTCATACACAGCACTCTCACACTCTGCACTCTCACACACATCATACACAGCACTCTCACAAACATCACACTCTGCACTCTCACACACATCATACACAGCACTCTCATACACAGCACTCTCACACTCATCACACTCTGCACTCTCACACACATCATACACAGCACTCTCACACACAGCACTCTCACACTCTGCACTCTCACACACATCATACACAGCACTCTCACACTATGCACTCTCACACACATCATACACAGCACTCTCACACTATGCACTCTCACACACATCATACACAGCACTCTCACACTCAGCACTCTCACACACATCACACTCTGCACTCTCACACACATCATACACAGCACCCACACACACAGCACCCTCACACAAATCAATCACATACAGCACCCACACATACAGCACCCTCACACACCCAGCACCCTCACACAGCACCCACACCTCACACACAGGATCCATCACACACACATACTGCACCCCTCACATACACACACAACCCCCCGATACACTGCATCACACACATACACAATACTTCCAAACATATTTATATAATATATATATACACATATAAATATACACACAGCACCCCGCACACACACACAGCACCCCTAAACACACACACACACACAGCACCCCTAAACACATTTCATTCCAGACACACACTAGATCCTCTACCCAACTCTGGATCATCTACACACATACACACACTAGATCCCTATATACACTCTGAATCCATTATATACGCACGCTCACTAGATCTCCTATACATATTCTGGGTCCGTCAAACACACACACACTCTGGATCCCCTATATGCACACTAGATTCCTTGTAAGCAAACACATACTACATTCCCTGAACACACACTCTCTACAAACACTACATCACCTACACACACACTATAGCCTGTATACACACACTTGCTACATCCCCTAAACACACATTCTCTAAAGCCCCTAGCCACATATGCATTACATTACACCACAAACACAACACAACTAAAACCGACCTTATTACACAATACCACACCACGACCAGCTCACTCTGCACACACGCAATACCCCAAGCTTGCTCCAAACACATGCACAATACTCTTTCCTGGCCCTTTTGTCTCCTGGTATCCATTTATAGAGACACCAGAGACAAGTTGCAAGGAAACACAGTGCAAGCATGTTATTAAATTTGCTTGCACTGTGCAGAACAAATACAGGGCTTTTTTCTCATGCTAGAGCTCTTCAGCAGAGCTCTGCGCATGGTGTGCCCTGGAAGAGCATTGAACCAACATGCTCACTTTGAGAGGGAGCGTGTTTGTCATGAGTGATGACAAAACACACCCTCTCTGCCCCGCCCCCTTCTTAGTGGGCCGCTGTGATAAAAAAATGCCCGGGCTGAATTTTTTTCCCAGTCCGGCCCTGCTCTGAGACATTTATATACTCTACTTTGCTGCCTAATTTACTATAGTTTGTCTTGGTAGTGATCCAGATAGCTGTTCTTATTCTATTGGTATCATATATTTGGACGATTAGATTACAGTGCTGTGCATAGTTTTTATACACAACATTCATTGCCGAGTGGAGTCTCTAACTAGATTTTGTCAAACTAGATAGACACATTTGTATCAGTCTCTTGACACATACTTTGTATAATATTTAAGTTAAATTCCACTGGGCTCTATCTATTTTGTCACTGTGTATCCTTTTGTTTTGTTTTGTGCTTAGGGCACCTAACAGCTACTTATCTGGGGTGTATTTTTCAACCCTGGAGTTTCGTTCCTACTCAGACTCTGTCCGTCAGTTTATCTGTTTTCACTCCCGCTCCCATTGTATAGTACCCACACCTTCGTTGTGACCATATTTGTGGTGTGTGTGGTAAGTGTGTGGTAAGTGTGCAAGTGTTTTTTAGTTTTATAATAAAGAACTTTATTTACTTTTTACCTCTTATTTAATTGGGACAGATTCCGTCTCCATTCTTTTGCTGCTACCTTTAACTATAAACTATGTTTCTCTTGTCAGAGAATCTATACTTCTAGGAATTTTTGCTGTTTTTTTTAGTGTGAAGACTTTCTACGGTCGTTATAATAAGGAACTTCCAGTTCATCAGTTATTGGTTTGCATGGTTGACCCAGTACTGGACCTTCATCTTTGTCTATTGTCCATCAGGTTGCACCGTTTACATGGTTGGTCAATGCCAGTTTCGGCTACAGCGAGAAAGAGGAGTTAGGAGACGTTTGAGGACACTATATGACGTTGTACACTCTGATTGGTTGACGTTTTTACATCTTTACATTACTGCTTGGAGGTTCAGTAAAGAAAGATTTAGCAAATATTTGACTCCTGTTAATAATAAAATGTAGATTATTCTTTCACTAAAGCTAGAATAATCCCTGAAATTTTAATATATATATATATATATTTTCTTACTTGCAATGAATTAAATATTATTGTATTACAAACTTAATACCCTTTGTGTGATTAAAATGTGCTGAGTTGATTCAATTATGAATGCAGAATAATTTTGTTCTTAGTATACTCTAAGGCAGGGTTCTATTAATATGTTTTGTTGGATGTAAATCTGCTGTTTTATGAATAGAATAATAATTACACTGATATTAATGGGATTTCTCTTGTCAAATGCATTTGTTTTATCACACGTACGCTAGTGTTAAACATGTAAAAAAGGAGCCCAGAGAGCTGTTTTATGGGAATAGCTTTATCCCACTCCCCAGTCTCTTTTTGTACGTCTTACTAAATTATTATACATTTTTATATTAGACTAGCTTGAAGCTGGTGGATCAAAAGAAAAGCCCATAAATGCTTTAAAATATGGGAATGTTATATGCACAAGGGCTAGATATCTTAATCAAAAATCAGAACTACCATATTCTGGTATAAGCTTAGAGACCTGCAAATAAATTCCATAATCCACACTTTTTTGCCTTCTTTTTGTATGTTCCTTTGACTGCTATTGGTTGTCATTGTGCTAAGAAATATTTTATAACTAAAATGTTTGATCTAATTTATGTTTTCATTTTGAAATGCTGCTATGTTTATAGAAAAAAGGGTTAAACATAGCTGGACCAGGCATCCAGACCACCTCATTAAGCTGAAGTGGTCTGGGTGCCTATAGTGGTCCTTTAATCTGTATTATATATACATTTTGGTCACTAATTCCTGCAAAATGCATGTTTCGGCTGTGCCCTCGAGTTCTTGTTGTCCTTAGTCATTCATAAAGCATATAGTGCTACTGAAGAGAGTTGCTAGGTTCCAAAACATGTGGGACTTCAACCCAAAGGCAAACTTAATAACCACTATACTAACAGAGAGGCGGTGATTTCTCATGACATTTCTCTGCCATTTTATGTCATATCCATAAGCACAGTGTGCCACTGATGCACTCCAGGATCTCAGTGAAGTTATTGCCAGAAACAAGCACATACCATACAGATATTCAGTGTCATCCCGTCACATTACCTAACAGAGGTTGTGCAGAAAGGTTTTTTTCCACAACAATCCCTGCTGAAAGTTACCTGGGGGACACCACCCCTCTCATGGTGGTGAGAATAGTGCATGGTTTAGCCATTACACTGCTAACCTTTATTTATTTGGTTTTTTTTGTATTTTTGCAGTGCATAAGATAGGTACAAACGGGCTCGAAGTACCCCAACGGCAATCCTCTAGCCTCTTATCAAGCTTTACAATAGGGGTATGAGATTGGACTTGCACAATTTTATATCACAGTATTTAACAGTTGATTAACAAAGTTGCCTAAGACATCAATCCCTACTTAGCAGTTGTGGAGTAACTGGCCTAAATATAATAGAAATAACGGAGAAATAACAAAGTAGGAACTTGTCTAGTTGGGTCTATCTTGTTAATAATCGAAAGACAGGCGATGTGCCAGTATACATAGGTGAGCTGCATTGCTAGGAGACATGTTAAGTCAAGGAAGATATGAGTAGACATGGTGGGCTGCATACATGCTAAATATGGTTAACGAAATCACAGTAAAGAAAGTAAAAGTAAAAATGGCGATGGGACCTGCAAATTCAACTAAATACACAGTGCTCGTAAGGGTGCTAGTAACCATTGTCTCTGCTCATTACTAGGGATTGTGGTTCCCTGGGAGCTAATGTATTGCATAGTGGGGCATGTGTTGGGCACCTCTTAACCGGGGGATCTGTCGAAATGTGACGACTAGTTTAGCCCACACCTATTGAATTATGTGCTGTGTCTTGGTGGTTACGGTCCCCTGGGCCTAGTCTAGCTGCAATCCCCCTACCCTCATGCAACATACAGTCCATGGTGTTTGTAGTAGTCAGGCTCTGTGTGGGCGTGCAAAGTTCGCTGGGGAAGGTGGTAAGGCAGTCTCCGTGGGTGGCATTCCTCCAGCCCTGGACATGGGTACAGGTGATCTGGGAGTCCCAGGCCTTCCCTGGACGGGAAGTGCGTGAGGTTCCGGCGGTCTTTCTGTTTCATGGGCTGTGTTTCTTGTTGGCCCTCTGCCCAGGAGGGCCTACTGTGGGTGACTTAGGCATGTGCTGGTCGGTGGTGCCCACAGGGTGCCCTCCCCGCTCCGTCCTCCAATCCTTCCATGCTGTCTCCGCAGGTAGGGAGGTGGGGATTGCCATGCGCTCCTGCAGCCTGGCCCAGAATATTTCAAAGAGTGCCTCTATTGAGGACGGTGTACAGTCTCTGTGGTCAGGAGGATTGGTGTGGTGCTGTGGCAGGTTCCGGGTCTCAGGGCCATGTGCGTCCGCCGTCTTGGTTTTTGTAGAGTCGTCTCTCAGAGTTGTATAGCGCTCTGTGCCCAGAGGGACTCAGGGTTGCAGGCCTGCATGGGAGGCGGCCACCATTTTAGCTGGTTCAGTGTCGAGGTTGAAAGTAATGACCCATTCTAAAGCGTAAAGTTAAATGTTTTCAGCCTTTTTACTTTTTTATATAATCTTGTTTGTGCATGTCTTTTCTTTTTATTATAATTTTCTCTCTTATCACATGCATGTCTATTGTGACACAACTTCGTTTCCTGGGCAAATGCCCCATTATTTCCTGTATCTCGCCCATTTAATTTGAAGACTGCAATTTGACGGTACAGACTGAGAATCAGCAGCTATTCTACCGGATTTCCTTCATCTTAGTTACTACATTATTAATTACTATAACAATGTTACTATTTGTACCTGTAGTTTACTACTGTATAATTTTGTACAGCTACATGTAATTATTAATAATCTGGCTGATAGTATTCTGGTTGGCAAATATTGCCACTCCTAGCCATAAATTCCTTTAAATAACTGTGTTTTTCTACTCTTTAGGGCCAGTTTTACATCCACCCCTGCAAGTAGCCCATTTAATTTTACTTGGCTCAAACCACCCACCCACCCGCCCCTGCTCCCTCCCACCCTGGTTCCTTGTACCTATATAGCATGCTCTTCCAGCTGTTTAGAACCAGAGCCAATCACCTCCTACCTTCACATGCTATCAGCTGCTGCAGTTATACCATTAACTCTCTCTGCCATCACATACAAATTCCTCTGCTACCTTTTGTCTCACCTCCACAGTTTACCTTTAGATTGTAAGCTCACGGACAGGGCCCTTTACCTGGTGTATCGGTCTGTTCTTACTGTGTTTGTCTTTTTCCCAATTGTACAACGCTGCGGAATATGTTTGGCGCTTTATAAATACCAGTAATAAATGAATAAATAAATAGAAAAAGAATGTACTTGAACTTAGCAACTCATGGCAAAACAATGTTTAGTATGTAATTGTACATACAGCATAACTGGAAGCTGGAAGCATTGAGCCCCCGGACATGGTCTGATATGAAGGGTTCTTCTGTTACCTCAATAACAGCTGTAACTAGGGTAAGTAAAGTATACATTTTCCCCATCAGACCATGTTTTGCTTATCTGCATATGTAAATGTGACTCAATTTATTATCAATCAGCTGAGGAAATTAAAAAAGGACCTGTATATAGATAATACATGCCTTCCGTTCATTATTTATATGCTCCTGTTTGTATTAGGTACCATCTTTCATATAATCCAGGGAATCCAGATCGCTGCATTTCTTACCTTATTGTTCATCTCTTAGCAACTTTATATCTCTTTACCTCCCACTGAGGGAATGTATACCTGAATGGTTATTCATTAATCTGTTAATGGCAGTAAACTTAATTCTGAATGGCAAAAGTGAGCCTGAAATAGCAGGCTGGGAAATTTCTCCAGCTGAGCTGTAGCCACCAACTTGCCCACTTTAGCCTAAATTTACTGATCTGTATGGCAATTTAGTGAATAACCTTGTTACGTCTGTGATTCTTTCAGGGCTGTAAGCTTAGTGGTTTTGTCCTGAAGTTTCATAGTAGAAAAATAGAAAAGAAAAGACATGTCTGTGCCTATGTTTAAGCTGCAATAAACGCCTATGTGTTTGTATAGATTAGAGTGAGTGTTAAGAAAGGTGTGAAGGCTTTGGAATGAAGAGTAATTTAAATCTGGCACATGTTAATTAGCAGGACTCAGTGATAGCAATAGAAATGAACACGTGAAAATCACCACCACCTGTTTAACTCCACACAGTTAAAATACTTGGGCTTTTTTCTATTTTTGTTTAGTGAAAGTCTGAAGAGCAGACATGTCTTTTAAATATTATCTGAAACTTTATGTTCATAATTGTTTATCTCAATTCTGTAAATTATAACAAAGCAGTTATTAATTACAATGTAAGTAATCAGAAATACACTTACATACCCTGCACAACCAAGGGTTAAGCGGCAGCATCGCCCTATGATGCACACATCCATGCACACTCAATGCAATTATAATTTTTTTTTAATATATATATATATTCTTTATATATCTCGACATATTGGTATTTTGCTTAATGAGGCGAATAACAGGCTTATAAACAAGGAAATGCTTAGACTAGACAGCAGGTCCTAGCTTAAGCAGACCAGGTGCAGGTAGTTACGCATTTATCTAAACATGCTTAGTACTCATGAGTGATAGGAGTTAGAGTCCCAATTGAGTGTGGTCACCCCAGCCTCGTTGTTCAAAGTCAGCCATATGCCAGGCAGCTCCTGTCTGAGCGGGTAGAGGTGGTATATAGTATGGGGGCTGGGTGAGGAGTAGTGGATGCCCTCTGGGTTGTATTAAGTCCCAGGGCCCGGTCATGCCAGGTAGGTTGTTGCCGGTTCTGGAGGTTGGGTGGAGGCTAGGAAGAGGTCGGGTCAGGGTGTCTCCGGGTCACTTGGCAGCTTTGTTTGGTACCTGATTAGGGTTTCCCACCACTGCTGGACTTGGGGTTTTCTTCCCTACGCCGTCTCCCTTAGGGTTGTGGCTGTGGGGTGTTGCCTCTGACCTTCTAAACTACCGCTGTTGTGCAGGCTCCGTCTCGGACCCCTAGCAGCCTGCCGCTGCGGAGTTTGAGGCCGCGTTGAATACAGGGGTCTTCCCAGTGCTGCCCGCCACCATCTTATGTGAGCGGGGTGCTGCTGTTTCCACCCAGCCGCGCCCACCCCGCAGGGCTCGCGTGTAGTTGTTCGGGCTCGTGGGGGTGCCATGCTGGACCGTTATAACCCTCATCGGTCCGGGGGGGGAAGAGGTTCTGCGTCTGCAGGAATTCGGGGCTGGAGGACCGGATGCTTCCCCAGCCCTGCATCAACTGCTAGGCCGCAAGTCGGACCAGCCTTTGTGTGCGCCTCCGGGGAGCCTGTAGAGCCTCCGTCCCGGTCCCACCGATGGCTCTGTGGTTTGGGTGAGTGTGGGGCCCATTTGACTTGTCTGGGTCGGGCTAAAGGAGGCTTAAAGTCATCCGTTTGGTGGGAGCTCTGGGTGCCTACAACTACTCCACATGGCAGTCAAGCTCCGCCCCCTATGAAATTAATTGAATAACTTACTTTGCATCAAATGCCAGAGTATGCCATAAGTTATCAGAATGTGCCCTTAACTCAGACTTGACAATTCATCTTTAACTAATGGCATAATGTTGGTAGAAGTTTGCTCTTTTGAGTTAAAATCTCACATAGGTATCTCCCATATTGGCTTTGTAAGAAAGGAAGTGAAGGATTGGTGCTT
Source organism: Pelobates cultripes (assembly GCA_933207985.1). Taxonomy (NCBI): domain Eukaryota; kingdom Metazoa; phylum Chordata; class Amphibia; order Anura; family Pelobatidae; genus Pelobates; species Pelobates cultripes. The sequence goes on along the minus strand of OW240916.1, from coordinate 180,104,906 downwards.
GTTTCTGCAAAATCCTTTTGTCGTGGGAAAAAAAGTCACCCTGCCATCAAGTCTTCTTTTTTTCCTGTACTTCTTATGTGCTAGCTCTAAGTGTATCGTAATTTGTCTGTGGCATTAATATTGTAGATTAAAATTAAAAAATAAATCATAAAATTGTACTGTTTATCTACAGAATCATGCAATCCAACATATGATAGGATTTTCTTGTACCATAAGCCTGCACTTTTGTATCCTGTTGTAAAACCTTCAGGCATTATATGATCCTTTTATATTATACATTGTCTAAAATAAATGCACATCAAACTCTTGTTTATATTAGATATTTATCTTGGTAATGAGATTCTGTGCTTCTAAATGTTCAATTTTTGTTAAGGCAATCTTAGTTTGGGATCCATGCTGCATCTTCTATCTTTACTCCTTCAGTGTCGTGGATGTCTTTGATTTAAGCAATTTTGTTTATTCACAGCTTGATTGCCCATAACACCATTGATGCATAATGTTTGTGTGTGTCTCTGTGTGTGTGTGTGTATTTATGTATTATAAATCATGCAAATAGAATACAAGCGGAAATTAGACATATATTCTCCTTTAAATTTCTTAGGTTTTCTACAAAGCCCCAGATTTTGCAGCCTCTGCATTATGCTCTCCCCAAACTAGGAAGTGACTGAAACCCAGCCATTCCTAGCCCTTTAATTCTTTTCAAATTGAGCTCTCAGACTATTCCATAAATCATAGTATTTATTAAACATCTTTAAAGCAAGCAACTTGTGTAGATTTTTCAATTTAAGCAAGTTGGATGCATTTGAGGTGTGGTAAATATCATTCTCATTTGCAAGGCGTTCTAATTTTTTTTATTACATACAAAAAAAAATGGAATTAAATGAAATTCCACATTTGTTCTAATTTTCTAATATGTTTCAAATGCCTTTAGTAAATAGCTGAATAATTTAAGGTAAAGATCTCCTCCACCCTCCTCCAAAAAAAACCCCCAAAAAACCTCTGTAATGCCTTTTGATTTCAAATACATATGCTGAGAACTACTCTAAATACATATTGTAATTTTAAGATGTATTTTGCCATTTTAGCAGCCATCATCTCTGCATCCTATTGAATCACACTGTGTAGCTTGTGAGTGAAAGCTAGGATTAGAGATGTTATATTATAACAATAGAATACTATAAAAATGCACTCAATGCAAGGCATATGTTTGCTGTCTGTCTTCCTTGCTTATAATGGTGCCTGGCTTGTTTGCCCTACAGCGCCTGTTTTGTGCTCCCTCCTACTGTACCTTGCTTCATCATCCGCCGTAGGATTTTTCCATTTGATCTCCAGGGGCTGCTGTGCAGTTCTGTCAGCCTGTACAGAAAAACAATTGTCAGAAGTTTTCTGTGTCACTGTCCACAAAGCTTGGACCACAGGGACTGGTTGGAAGGGTTCTGACCAGTGGTGCTTTTAAATAGTTATAATTTTAAATAATACCCTTGCAGTGTACAAAACAAAAATAAGATCTTGTCTTTCCTCTGAGGGACCTCTTTTTTTTTTAAATCATAACACAATAAACATAATGCCATAAAGTAGATCAATCCGAGACAAAATGTAATATTTTTACTGATATAACAAATTTGCTCCCCCACCCCCACATAAAGATAAAAAAATAATGAGCAAAGGGTCTGATAAGTATTTTTCTACAAAACATAAGATGGTTTCCAGTGAGTATCCAAATACAGTGGGACCTTGGTTTACGAATTTAATGCGTTCTCCGGGACGTTTCTTATTGCGAAAAATTTGTAAACCGAAACGTGGTTTCCTATAGGTATGCATTGAAAACCAATTAATCCCTTCTGGAGGTCAGAAAAAAGTCAAAATGAGCTGGCATGTAAACCAACCCACAGTGCAGAACACACAATAAAAGGCATGCAAACAACAAAGCTCAGCTCCCTACCTTTCCACAGCTTGAGAAATGCACCAAAAAGTCCCCAAACAACTGCAAACAATTTCCAGAATGGCTCCAAAATCTTAATGCAAAAGCCGTTCCAACACCTCCACACTCAACGCCACATGCTACCCACAGGCTCCAACATGCAGGGGGCAGTGCTATAAACCTCCCAGGTGCAATGCATCCTGGGGAAACTTGCTTTGTATTGCGAATTTTTTTTTGTAAACCGTGGCATTATTTTCAATGGATTTTCATTTGTAAACCGAAAATTATGTTAACCGGCGCGTTTGTAAACCAAGGTCCCACTGTATTTAACATACAGGCCCTACATTTGTTATATAAGGTGGATGCTTCATGGACTAATGGACATTAGCTCACAGCCAGACTGGGAAAAAAATTTGGTCCGGGCATTTTTTATTCACAGCGGCCCAAAGGAAAGGGGGCGGGCCAGATAGGGTAAGTTTTGTCATCCCCAATGACAAGCACGCCCCATCTCAAAGTTAGCATTTTGGTTCAATGCTCTTCCAGGGCATGAGAAAAGGGCCCTGTATTTGTTCTGCACAGCGCAAGCAAATTTAATAACATACTTGCATTGTGTTTGCTTGAAATTTGTCTCAGGGGTTTCTATAATTGGGATATTCATTGTATCCCATTTATGGAGACACTATGTGCTTGCTTACATGAAATCTAGTGTGTGCATAGGAAGAAAAAAGAGAAGTTGGAGATTCCCGTTCTATTAATATTGTCACCAATGGAACACTTATTAAATTTAAAACGTCACTTTTAATAAATCAAGTTAAAAGTCCCTTGTAGTTAAGGGCACTACACACACTCTTATATTCAACACGTGTTTGAACACCACATCTAAATGTAAATAGATAAATCAACAATAAAAAATAATTCCACTAGAAGGTAAAATACCCACTAGTAACTGTATGGTCTACTAAAGTGAAATCCTACAAATTTAATTGTCTTAAAAAACTAAACTGTTAATAAAATAATTCTAGGGTGTGCCCAAACAATACTGTAATATCGTAATAGGTTTACCAAGAAATGATCTAAATTATTGGCACTCCAATAGTGTGTGCATAAGGTATCCAGAGTGTGTATGTCAGAAATGTAGTGTGTGTGTAGGTGGTGCAGCGTCTGTGTGTAGGGGAGCTAGTGTGTGTTTGAAGGACCCAGAGTGTGTATAGGAGATCTAGTGTGTGTGTGTGTGTGTGTGTGTATAGAGGATTCAGAGTGTATATAGAGATCTAGTGTGCATATATCTGTCGATGATCCAGAGTTGGGTAAGGAATCTAGTGTTTGTCTGGAATTTAATGTGCTTAGGGGTGCAGTATGTGTGTGAGGGGTTCTGTAGTATGTATACATATATGTTTGGAAGTATTGTGTGTGTGTGTGTGGTGCAGCATGTTTGGGGGCTGCTGTGTGTATGTGTGAGGTGTGCAGTGTGTGTGAAGGGTGTAGTGTGTATGTGTGAGGGGTGTAGTGTGCATTTGTGAGGAGTATAGTGTGTGTGTGTGAGGGTGCTGTGTGTTTGGGGAGGTGCAGTATGTGTGTGAGGGTGCTGTATGTATGTGTGAGGGTGCTGTGTGTGTGTGTGAGGGTTGGTGTGTGTGTGTGTGTGTGTGAGGGGTGCTGTGCGTGTGAGTGATGTGTGTGTTAGGATGCTGTGTGAGGGTGATGTGTGTGTGGGTTAGGGTGCTGTGTGAGGGTGATGTGTGTGTGGGTTAGGGTGCTGTGTGAGGGTGCTGTGTGTTAGGGTGATGTGTGTATAAGGGTGATGTGTGTGTGTGTGAGTGAGGGTGCTGTGTGTGTTAAGGTGCTGTGTGAGGGTGATGTGTGTGTGTGTGTTTTAGGGTGCTGTGTGAGGGTGATGTGTGTGTTAGGATGCTGTGTAAGGGTGATGTGTGTGTGTGTGTTAGGGTGCTGTGTGAGGGTGATGTGTGTGTTTGTAAGGATTGTGTGTTGGGGAGGCAGGTAAATGCCAAAATCGATGTATTATTTTTTTTTTATAATAATAAAAAAAAACACAGACATTGTACCCCCCCTCCTCCCTTTTTAACTGTAGCCTGGTGGTCCTAGTGGTAAGTGAACTCTAGCCTGTGGAGCGAGAGAAACCCGGTGGAGCTGCAAGTTAGAGCTCCTCCGAGTTCCTCTCCTGGCTGTCTCCCTCCCCCGCTGGCGGCCGTGTTTGACTGCATGTGGGCCGGTGAGGGAGTTCTTAAATCTCCCCACCGGCCTGTCATGGAACACAGTGGTGCCGGTGCTCGGATAGCGCCGGGTATGCATGGACCGGCCGGGGAGATCCCCCGATCTGTGACCATCGCAGCCCTAGGCATTTGCCCGATGGCCAGTCCAGGCCTGCATTAGCTCGACCATTAACTTACAAATATTATTAATATTTACAATCATCACATCAGAGATGGATGAGGGACATTCTGTAGTCAGACTACAGCAAGCTTAGGGCCCTCTTTTTTTTTTTTCAATAAGAGTTATCAAAATAACATTAACAAAAAATAAGGATACATAATACTAAAAAAGCATGCAATACAAGGAGAGAAATATGAAAAACACTTGGCATGTGTTTTAAGGAATCTCATAATGAGATATTTCCTGTTAGTTTGTTTTTCATTTTGAGTTGAGACCAAGGGGAGGACCTATATTATTTGAGGGCAGGTTTTCATAAACCATGCATCTGGCATCATGCAAAAAAAAAAAAAACTAGATTTTTTTTTCATTAGTGCTCTACCGTATTTTTGACCCCTTGGATTCCTGGTGTGCCTATTCAAACAACAGTAGTATATCGTAATGGTAAAATATATAATTTCTATAAAGCAACAGTTTATGTTTCATTTTTGATTTTACAGATTCGATGACATGCAGGCTATTTCTATTACTGGCAATTTACAATAAAATTTCCATTTTTTTTTTACAAATCTCTGTTCAGTGTATAAACTCCACAGCATATAGTGCTGTTATGTATGGCATTACTATGGAATTACTATGACTATCTGTATAAAGATAAATCGCTGAATAGTGATGCCCTGTGGCCTTACTGGCTCCATAGTGGATTATGAATTATAGCAAGCATGTGCCGGATGTGTAGAATACTTTACTATTGCATTTAACTTTTTTCGCAGAGGCATGTTGTCTTATTGATTCATTGTGTCTCTCTATAGAATGCTGTTAAATTGCAGGATAGTGATTGAGACAATTTAGACAGATACATGTGGGGACTCATTATATAAATAAGACTGCATAACAAACTGCTCTAAAAAGTGGTGTAAAAAGGTAATAGGGAAGTAATTCACCAATGGAATGTGCCGATGGTTCCACTGGTTGCAACTGTGATTGCCCGATTTTAGTACTTAAAACATTTTAGACTAGAAAACTTAAAGGAACTCTATAGTGTTAGGACAACGCACATGTACAGTGCCTTGCAAAAGTATTCAACCCCTTGACTTTTTACCTATTTTGTTACATTACAGCCTTAAGTTCAATGTTTTATTAATCTGAATTGTATGTGATGGATCAGAACACAATAGTCTAAGTTGGTGAAGTGAAATGAGAAAAATATATACATAAAACTATATTTTAGAAATAGAAAACAGAAAATTGGCATGTGCGTATGTATTCACCCCTTTGTTATAAAGCCCATAAAAATCTCTGGTGCAATCAATTACCTTCAGAAATCACATAATTAGTGAAATGATGTCCACCTGTGTGCAATCTAAGTGTCACATGATCTGTCATTACATATACACACCTTTTTTTGAAAGGCCCCAGAGGCTACAACACCTAAGCAAGAGGCACCACTAACGAAATACTGCCATGAAGACCAAGGAACTCTCCAAACAAGTAAGGGACAATGTTGTTAGGTTAGGGTTAGGTTATAAAAAAAATATCCAAATCTTTGATGATCCCCAGGAGCACCATCAAATCTATAGTTACATAGCTACATAGCTGAAAAGAGACGTGCTTCCATCAAGTTCAGCCTTCATCACATTTGATTTTTGCTGTTGATCCAAAAGAAGGCAAAAAAAAAACAGTTTGAAGGACTTACAATTTTGCAATAAGCAAGGAAAAAAATCCTTCTTGACCCCAGAATGGCAGTCAGATTTATGCTTGGATCAAGCAGTTATTACCCTACATTTAAAGATTATATCCTTGAATATTCTGTTTTTGCAAGTATGCATCTAGTAGCTGTTTGAACATCTATATGGACTCTGATAAAACCACTTATTCAGGCAGAGAATTCCACAAGCTTATTGTTCTTACAGTAAAAAAAAACTTTCCTTTGCCTTAGACAAAATCTTCTTTCTTCCAGTCTAAACGCATGACCTCTTGTCCTATGTAAAGTCCGGTTTGTGAATAGATTTCCACACAATGGTTTGTATTGGCCCCGAATATATTTGTATAATGTTATCATATCCCCTCTCAGGCGACGTTTTTCTAAACTAAATATCATAACCAAATGGAAAGAACATGGCACATAAGCAAACCTGCCAAGAGACGGCCACCCACCAAAACTCACGGACCAGGCAAGGAGGGCATTAATCAGAGAGGCAGCACAGAGACCTAAGGTAACCCTGGAGTTGCTGCAGAGTTCCACAGCAGAGACTGGAGTATCTGTACATAGGATGACAATAAGCCATACGCTCCATATAGTTGGACCCCAAACACACTGCTAAAGCAACACTTGAGTGGTTTAAGGGGAAACATGTAAATGTGTTGGAATGGCCTAGTCAAAGCCCAGACCTCAAGCCAATAGAAAATCTGTGGTCAGACTTAAAGATTACTGTTCACAAGAGCACACCATTTAAATTGAAGGAGCTGGAGCAGTTTTACAAGGAGGAATGGGCAAAAACCTAGTGGTAAGATGTGGCAAGCTCATAGAGACTTATCCAAAGCGACTTGGAATTGTGATTGCCGCAAAAGGCACATTGACTTTTATGCACATTTACTTTTTCTGTTATTTTGTCCTATTTGTTGTTTGCTTCACAATAAAAAATAAAAAAAATCTTCAAAGTTGTGGGCATGTTCTGTAAATTAAATGATGCAAATCCTCAATCTATGATAATTCCAGGTTGTGAGGCAACAAAACATGAAAAACGCCAAGGGGGGGGTGAATACTTTTGCAAGGCTCTGTAATCTAACACCACCTGTTTTTTTTTTTTGTAAATATTTATTTATTTCTTTTTATATTACTATAGGATTGGATTAACTCGAGATTCGCAGATCTCCATGTTTCAGTACATATCTATATCAACTTTCAAGACATATATTCTTCCGGGCACGCAGGCCCACGATGTTGTCGGACTCGCAGGTCCCATTCGTTATACACTCATCCTCCCTGTACTTGGGTGTCATTTTTGTTTTTACACAGTTACCCATTTGTTCAGCTTCTACCTATTATTACAGGTGTTGCGTTTGGGTCCCTCTATACATTGTGCCCTTGTGTATTCTGTGTGTTTAGAGGTTATGAGGCCTTGCGGTATTATTTATCGCTGCTGACCTTAGTCTGCTGGTGCCAGTTCGTCCTATGGGTTATACGTCCTTGTTACACCTCCAGGGTTTTGGGGTGTATTGATTTAGTCACTCTACTGTTATCTCGTTCGTGGGCCTGTACCTCTTCACTGGGCGCACATCTAGCGCCTCGTGGGTGTGGAGGGTAGGTATATGTGAGGAAGGAGGGATTGGGTTAGTCTTCTGTCTCTTTGTCAGTCAGGTGAGTGTTGTCCAGAGGTCTGTCTTGTATTAGCGTTTGGAAGTCCGGTTTTGTAGATGTCAGGATCCAGTGTGTCCATATGTCAAGGTAGGTCTGCTGTTGCGGTCCGGCCGCATTCATGGTGAGCTCTTCTATGGCCCGTAGTTCTTCCATTTGGGTGAACCATTTGTGTATGGACGGGGTCTCTTTTTTCTTCCAGAACTGTGGAATGGTCTGTTTTGCTATATTAAGAATCCGAATCGTGAGCGATTTTTTTGTATTTAGGGGTAGGGGTTGTCGTGTGATGGAGCAGCATGGCTGCTGGTTCCCTAGGTGGTGGGTTATCTGAGAATCGAGATAAGATTTTGTGGATGATGCGCCAGAAGGGTTGTATTAATTCACATTCCCACCATATGTGTATGTGTGTTCCCGTTGCCTTGGCACATCTCCAACAAAGGCGGGTCTCGTTTGCGTGTATGTGGTGTATCGTGGCAGGTGTGCGATACCACTGTGTTAGCAGTTTGTAAGCTGTTTCTTGGCTTTTGCTGAACACAGAACAATGGTGTATGATAGTGCATATTTTTTCCCATTCCTGTGAGCTGAATGTTTGGTTCAGAGCCTCCTCCCATTTTCCCATGAATTTTGGCGCTTCCCACGGGGTCTGTGAGTTAAGGAGGGAGTATATATGTGCCACTCCATGTGGTAATGGATCTGGGTCTGTGCATATCTTTTCAAAGACAGTGAGGTCTCTACCAAGAGCCGCCCCTTGCGGGAGGAGCCTTATGTAGCTGCGGAGTTGTTCATATCTAAAGTGTGTTAGGAAAGGCCTGGGGTTCTCCCTGCTCAGTTCTGTTAAGTCTGTCAGCCCTCGGCTGGTGCATACGTGTCTCAATCGTGGCAATGGGTCTTCTACCAGGGTTTGGAGGGCCCTCGGGTCCAACCCCGGCAGGAAGTCCTTGTTGTATGTAAGTGGCAGCAAAGGGGATGGGTACATGGAGAGGGCGTGCTTCCCTATGCTTCTGCGCCACACCGACAGTGTCGCTTTGGTGTAAGTGGAGTACTGACTCTCCCCCCCGTCCCCTCTCGCAGGGAGCCATGGAAGAAGGGCGGCGGGGACGCCCGCCTCCCTCTCCTCCGCCGTTTTCCACAGCTTGATGACCCCCGGTTTAGACCATTCGACAACGCGTTGTAGATGACACGCCTTGTAATATAGCGAAAAGTCTGGTAGGGCTAGGCTCCCTTTGTTTTTGGGTTTTGTAAGGAGAGAGAACTTCAGTCTGGGTCTCCTCCCAGCCCATACGTAAGCCCCCACTGCCCTCCTGAGTGTTGTGAAAAAGGAAGTCGGGATTGCTATGGGCAAAGCTTGGAAAAGATATAGTAGTCTTGGCAGAAAATTCATCTTCACCACTTGCACTCTACCCAGCCAGGAGATGTGTGGGAAGGCCCAGTCACCCATGTCTTTCCGAAACTGTAGGAGTATCGGGGCGAAGTTGGATGTATATAGGTTCGCTGCTTTAACCGTTAGCCACGTGCCGAAGTAGCATATTTTATCTGTAGCCCATTGGAAGGCATGACTCTGGTGGAGCTGGGTGGCCCTCTGTGTAGGGATGCTTATATTTAGAATATAGGATTTGGAATAGTTGATTTTCAGACCAGATAGCTCTCCGAACCTCTGGAATGCCTGTACTAGGTTAGGTAAGGAGACCTCGGGGTGGGTTATAAAGAACAAGAGGTCGTCCGCATATGCGGCTATTTTGTGTTGTGTGTCTCCTGTGCTTATTCCCTGAATGTCCGGGTGGCATCTAATGTTCTGCAGCAAGGGCTCTAGGGCCAGGACAAACAGCAGGGGGGACAGAGGGCAGCCCTGACGTGTACCGTTATAGATTGGAAAGGCCTCCGTAGGTGCTCCATTGACTAGAACGTGTGCCGTCGGCTCGGAGTAGAGGGCTCTAATCCATCCCTGGAGGTGTGTGCCCATGCCCATGTGAGCCAGTGTCTGGAACATGTATTCCCAACAGACCCTGTCAAAAGCCTTCTCTGCGTCTGTGGACAGCAGGAGAAGGCCCGTGTTATCCCCCGTCTTCCTGTGCATGAGTGTGAGTGCTCGAATGGTATTGTCTCTGGCCTCCCGACCCATCACAAATCCTACCTGGTCTGCGTGAACCAGCCTAGGTATGTGTGTCTGAAGTCTGGTTGCCAGGACTTTTGCCAATAATTTGAGGTCATTATTTATGAGGGATATCGGTCGATAGCTCCCGCAGTGCTCTCGATCTTTGTCTTCTTTAGGAAGTATGGTGATATGTGCCGTTAGTGTCTGTTTGGGGATGTCGTGTCCCTCTCTGATTGCGTTGAACATCTCTAGTAGTGGGGGGTATAAAGTTTCCGCAAACCTCTTATAGTATTTAATGGGTTAACCGTCCGGGCCCGGACTTCTCCCTGGTTTGGTGTTTTTAATCGCGAGTGCCAACTCCTCTGGGGTGACGGGCTCCTCTAACTGATCTGCTTCTTCCGTTGTCAGGGTGTGGAGTGTGTGAGACCTAAGATAGTCGTCAATAGAGTTACGGAGCTTTTGGGCATGGGTTTCAGTTTGCGGCCTTGGCAGAGAATATAGCTCTGAGTAATATGCCCGAATAATCTCCTGTATCTTAGTGGGGTGCCTGTGAAGAATCCCCCCTTTATCTCTTATGCGGTCAATGTATGTGTCTTGTCTTTTTTTGTTAAGCATGCGCGCCAGAAGCTTCCCGCTCTTATTGCCATGTACGGCAAAGAATGCCTTATGGCGCAATACATCTCTATGGTGTTGAGACTGTAAAAGTGTAGTCAGTTCCCTCCTTAAGCAGAGGAGCGTAGCTCGGTGTGTGGGTAGTTGGAGTCTCTTGTTAAGGGCGTCTAGTTGTTGTATGTCTGACAGTAATGTGGTCATACGCGCTTCCCTTTGTTTTTTCAAGTGCGCGCTCTTTTGAATAAAATGTCCTCTAATTACGCTTTTGTGTGCTTCCCATCGTATGGTGGGGGAGGTCTGATCACTGTTGTTTGTAAAGTATTCTTTTAGTGTTGCATCTATCTCTGTTGTCACTTCTGGCCTTGCCAGTAGGGCTTCGTTTAATCTCCATTTGGAGATCTTGGGTTTGAATAGGGGTGATTTCAGTGTGATGAGCACCGGCGCATGGTCTGACCATGTCGCAGTGCCCTGATTGGTGTGAAGCACCAGTGGTAGGTGGTATTGTGACAGAAAGAGATAGTCAATTCGAGTGTAGGAGTTATGTGGGTGAGAGTAGAAGGTATAATCCCTCTCGTCAGGGTGCATTGCCCTCCAGCAGTCCACCATTTTTTCTTTTGTCAGTAAGTTCCTAATTGCCTGAAGGTGTTGTGCGGGGATGTGTGAGTGTCCCAGTGAGGAGTCCCATTTAGGGTCCAGAGCTATATTCAGGTCTCCCCCCAAAATCAACACGCCCTCTTTGAAGCTCCTAAGGGTGCGAAGCATCCGGACTATGAATTGATACTGACTTTGATTTGGGACATAAATGTTAGCGAGAGTGTATTGTGTGCCCGCTATCTCCCCCTTAACGAAGGTATAACGTCCTTCCAGGTCAGTCAGCACTCCTGTCTCTTTAAACGGGATGCGTTTGTGGAGGAGAATCGCTGTGCCCCTGGACTTCCCCCCCTGAAAATCACTGTAGTACCCCACTGGGTAGTGTTGGTTTGTCAGTGTGGGCCTGGACCCTTCTCTGAAGTGTGTCTCCTGTAGATACACTATGGATGCTTTATGGGTTAGGAATTCTCTCATGGCTCCCGATCATTATTCAGGTTTGTTTAGGCCCCTAGCGTTGAGAGAAAGGACCGTGATGGGAGCTGGGGCAATTGACTTGGGCGGCATCGTTTTGTCAAATGTGTGTGTAATCTGTCGCGTCTGTCAAGCAGTCGAGGGTTAGGTTGGGGGGGGGTAGGGAAGCGTGGGGTAACCAGTGGAGGGAAATTTACGGGCTGTGCAGCCCAGTCCCTGTTTCGGTAAGGAGTCGCTACGTGTAGCGATATCGGATATGAGCGACGGAGGGCAGTAGTTCTCCCGCCCACCTGGGGACAAGGGGAGTACCGCTCACCTATATCTTGTCGCCTAGTCCGGTAGGGTGGTCAAGGGAGTCCAAGAATTCCCAAGTGGGCGGAGCCCAGAGGACCAAGTGCGCTCGCAGATCGGTCGTCGCTGACCACTGTGATCTCTCGGGACTCTACTCAGTCAGGATCTTCCGTCTCCCCGGCTGACGGCTCAGTCTATCTAAATTGTAACTCAAGTTTTAACCTCACCTAAGAACAACATCGTTAGCTTAAACATATGTGATAACCATAACATAAACATGGTACAACATTACCCTCATGTATCCACTCTGTGCAGGTCGGTTATTGACCTGTCTCCCCCCCCCTCGCGACCTCCCCCATCCCCTCTGACTCGGGAAAGCTTTTCAACAAACATTTGAACCGTATCAAATATTGTGGTGGTAAAAAAAAAAAAAAGGGGGGAGTTTCATAGTTGGCTATAATACACATTTGCGTTAACGCTTACGCAGCTGTTGGACAAAGTAAACGTTAAACTGTATCAGTCGTGTGCGGTGTAACCCCTCTCCCCCCCCTGCCCCTAGGAGTCAGAGCCTCTCGTATGGCCTGTGTCCCCACATCTCTCGACTACACCCCATCCCTCCAGCCCCCAAATTCCATCAATACTTGCTGTATGAAGGGGCAAGATGGAGTCCACATCTAGGCATTGCGCCCGGGGTTCATCGTTGTTCCCACAGTTCCGGGGCTGATATGCCTGTATTGTTCGGTAGTGGTGGGTGTAAGGGGAGAGAGAGAGAGAGAAAGAGAGGAAATAAATAAATAAATAAATAAATAAATAAAAAAAAAAGGGGGGAAAAAGTCTAAATATTCAGAGCTTCTGTCTTGTCGCTGAAGTCGGCATTACTGTCTTCTGCGGTAAAGGAGGCCGAAGCGGGGAGGGATCCACGGTCCTCAGTTAGGCGTCCCTGCCGGTCTAATCGTCTGAGTGCGAGGGGTTCTTATCCTTTGGGGTCGGGGGCCTGTGCCTTGCTGCCTGGGGCCAGAGGCGTAGAAGCTTAGTGGGTTCGGCCATGCGATGCTCTCCGGCGGTAGGTGTAGGTCTCTCTGGAGCGCCAGGACGTCTTCTTCCCCTGCAACCATAAAGGGGCCGCCGGGCGTTGCCACTTGTAGGCCCGTAGGGAAGCACCAGCGGTACCTGATGTTGGCTGCCTGCAGTTGTCTTGTAAGGGGCCTCATCGCTCTCCTGTATGTCAGCGTAGCCGGGGAGAGATCTGGGAACAGCTGGACCTCCGCGCCTTCCACCAATATTTTATCTGTGCCTCTGGCCTTGCGGAGGATCTCCTCCTTCAGGGGAAAGCTCTCCAGGCAGCATATTATGTCCCGGGCAGGGCCCTCCGGGGGTCCCTGAGGCCTCAGCGCTCGGTGCGCTCGCACGAAGCCTATGGGTGTCTGGAGTGGCCGGACCAGTAATTTGTTGAATAAGTCCATAAGTGTGTCTGAGATTGGTGTTCTCTTGTCCAGTTCTTCAGGCACTCCCCTTACACGGATATTCTGCCTCCTGCCTCTGTTATCTAAATCCTCCACATGTAGTGCCATTTGCTGTAGCACTTTATTGTGATGGTGTAGCCTGTCTGTGTTCGCTGACTGGGCGGCAGACATGTGATCCCAGTCTGCTTCAAGTTGTACTACTTTCTGGCTGAGGCCCTGTATCTCCTCCCTCAATGCGTGCAGTTCGGCTGTTATGGAGGTACGCAGCTCCGTGTTCGCCGCCCTCAGATCTGCCCTCATGGGTAATTGCTTCAGGATGGATACCAGGTCCGGTGAGGACGCCTGAGGGATGGTAGGTGGTTGGCCTGCTGGTCCAGGTCCGCCTGCGTCACCAGAAAGTTTCTCATGGAGGGATTCTGGGTGCTTTTTGGGGTGTCCGCGGTCCTTTGGGCACTCGATGTGCGGTGCGTTTTCCCCATTTCGGGTGTTATATTGTGCGGTCGGTGAGGTTGTGTGATGAGCCTGCGGGGAGCTCGTGAATTAGGCTGCCATCTTCTCGGACCTCCAAGCCACGCCCCTTCTAACACCACCTGTTTAACTCCACACAGTTAAAATACTTTCTTCTATTTTTGTTTACTGAAAGTCTGAAGAGCATGCATCTATTTTACAGACTATCTGAAACTTTATGTTCATAATTGTTTATCTCAATTATGTAAATTTTAACAAAGCAGTTATAAGTTACAATGTAAGTCATCAGAAATACACTTACATACCCTGTACAACCAAGGGATAAGCACCAACATCGCCCTATGATGTACACATCCATGCACACTCAATGCAATTATAAAATGAATTTAATAACTTAATTTGCATCAAATGCCAGAGTATGCCAAAAGTTATCAGAATGTGTCATTAACTCAGACTTGACAATTCATCTTTAACTAACGGAATATCCATAGCAATCTTTATATAGACTTATGTGGTTTAACTTTCCTACCTGTGATCAAGGTTTTTTGAGTAAGGAATCCAGTCAAAATCTTGAGCAATTCTTTGGGTTTACTTTGTTACTCAAAACATTTAGTAACATGTGGGCCACTTTAGAAATGTGTTACATTTGATGAGAGAACATAGTCTCAAACTCCAGAAAAACAATCTGTTCAAAAGATAAATGAGATATATTGGCCACCTGGTGTCAGAAGAGGTAGCACATATTGATCCTAAGGAGAGTGTTGACATACTCTTTGGGTTCCTAAATTGTTTCAGATTATTTATCTATGTTAGAAAAGCCTCTGTTAGAACTCTACCAAAATCCATCTTAGATAAACAGGACTAGCGCCAAGAGTAGGTCCCACAAAGAACTTGCAAAAAGGCAAGACCAAGGGCAGCTTCACTCTAGAACTCCAATAGATATCAAAACACCAGGGTGTTGTCTCATTGACATGTTAACTAATCCAGCAATACTATCCTATTCCAATTTTGACTTCCTATAGATATTGCATTCTGTTTCGTATTAACATCTGGGAGCTGTGACAACAAGACAATAAGCTACAGGTCATTGAGGATGTATCCATGACATTAACACCACTAGAAATTACCATGTTAGCTCTGGTAAACTGGAATTGCTGGCACACAAACTGGTTATTAGGGACACGTTCCATGATTACCTTTGCTATGCTCCAAACTTCAAAATTTACACAGACATCAGTCCAATGATTTATGTCCTGAATGTAGCTGAATGTGACAGGACATCATTGGATTGGTGAATTAGTGGATTTTCACTTCGCCATTAAATGCCAACCTAGAAAAGCAAACACTAATACTTATACACTGTCGAGGTTTCCCCTAAAACGTCACAACCATATGAGTGAACACACAGATATATTGGCACAAGAAATTGTGTCTGCAGTGTAGCAAGGCAGCAAAGCTGTAAAAGAAAACAGCTTCCCTATGATTGCTGTCATACACCCCCTCAATAAAAGTAAAGTTGAGGTACTGATAGAAAATCCATCGGTCAACACTCTGTAAACATCAAATATGCACAGCATGAAGACAGAAGCATTTGTGTCACTGAAAGAAAATGTTTGGATTTCAAATAGAGACAAAGGACACATGAATAAAGCAAAAGCCGGCTAGCCTATGAATGGAATAAGCTCAAAATAGAAAATTACTTTACAGGAAAACAGTCACACAAGCAACTAGTACTTCCTCAAAAGTTAAAAGGAATGGAGCTAAATAATTTACACAATGACGTGTGGGAAGAAATAAAGTGCTTCTCCTTAATAGAGAAATATTCTTTTGGCCTTGTTTGTAGCATGAGATGGAAGAATATGTGACTTGTATAAAGTAGAAACCCCCTAATGTCAATCAAATAGCCATGGGCTCCATTTCTACCAGTGCACTATTTGAATTTGTCGTTGTGGACTACTTTTTATTGACCTAAGAATAGCTGGCTATGAATATAGTCTGGTCTTAGAAGACCATTCCCCACATTTTGCACAATATTTTAAGATTTTATTCCATGTTTTGGATATCTTGAAAAACATCACCATTATAAAATATGTGGATTTCAGAATAATATAATAGAAACATAGAAACATAGAATGTGACGGCAGATAAGAACCATTCGGCCCATCTAGTCTGCCCAATTTTCTAAATACTTTCATTAGTCCCTGGTCTTATTTTATAGTTAGGATAGCCTTATGCATATCCCACGCATGCTTAAACTTCTTCACTGTGTTATCTTCTACCACTTCAGCTGGAAGGCTATTCCATGCATCCACTACCCTCTCAGTAAAGTAATACTCCCTGATAATTTTTTTAAACCTTTGCCCCTCTAATTTATGACTATGTCCTCTTGTTGTGGTAGTTTTTCTTCTTTTAAATATTAATCTATCCCTCAACAATTGTCAGGATTTATCACCTTATGTATCACCAATATGATCTGCAGTACAATCTTGTGAAAAGGTTGAATTGGACATTTCTTTGAATTTCTAAAGCAACAAAGTAAGAGGAGAAAGACGAACAAAAAGAACACTTGTATCATACTGTGTAGGACTACAAATGTACAAAACATAAAGCAACTGGCTACACTAAATTTTGTAAAAAGTACTGTACATACTCGAGTATAAGTCAACGTGAATATAAGTCGAGACCCCTAATTTTTCCCCCAAAAAACTGGGAAAACATATTGACTCGAGTACAAGACTAGGGTGGGAAATGCAGCAGCTACTGGTAAATTTCTAAATAAAATTATATCCCCAAAAAATTATATTAAATGAATATTTATTTACAGTGAGTGTATATAATGAATGCAGTGTGTGTGTGTGTGTATATAATGCAGTGTGTTTGTATGAATGTGGTGTGTGTGTATGAGTGCAGTGTGTGTGTGTATTAATGCAGTGTGTGTATTAATGCAGTGTGTGTGTATGAATGCTGTGTGTGTGTATATAATGCAGTGTGTTTGTATGAATGCTGTGTGTGTGTGAGTGCAGTGTGGGTGTGTATGAATGCATTGTGTGTGTATGAGTGCAGTGTGTGTGTGTGAATGCAGTGTGTGTGTGTGTATAATGCAGTGTGTTTGTATGAATGCGGTGTGTGTGTGTGTGTATGAGTGCAGTGTGTGTATGAGTGCAGTGTGTATGTGTGTATGAATGCAGTGTGTGTGTGTGATGCAGAGTGTGTTTGTGTGATGCAGAGCCTTGGTGGGGGGTGGGCATTTTTATTAAAAATGTTTTAATTATTAATATTATTTTAATATTATTATTTTTTTTATATTATTAATATTTTATTTTATTTATTTAGATTTTTTTCGTCCCCCCTCCCTGCTTGTTAGCTGGCCAGGGAGGGGGGCTCTCATTCCCTGGTGGTCTAGTGGCATGGACTGTGTAGGAGGGGGGCTGGCAGAGAGCTGTAACTTACCTTTCCTGCAGCTCCTGTCAGCTCCCTTCTCTCTCCTCCGGTCCGGTCAGCTCCCTTCTCCTCCCCTGTAAGTCTCGCGGTGTGAGTGCCGCACGGAGCGTTGCCATGGTAACCCGTGGCAATGCTCTGACCCCGCGGCTCTCGCGAGACTTGCAGTGGAGCTGACTGGGGAGCTGACCGGACCGGAGGAGAGAGAAAGGAGCTGACAGGAGCTGCAGGAAAGGTAAGTTACAGCTCTCTGCCAGCCCCCAACAGGACCGCCGGGCTTGTAATGAGCCCGGCGGTCCTTGTCTGTATTATGGCAATGTAAGTTGCCATAATACAGACAGTGACTCGAGTATAAGACGAGTGGGGGTTTTTCAGCAAAAAAAATGTGCTGAAAAACTCATCTTATACTCGAGTATATACAGTAAACACTTTTGAGAAAGCCTATGTTTTAGATGAAACTCGTTAACTTTATTTGACATATTGTTTACATATTTATTTTATGTTGTTACTACTTTTATTGTTTTTTATTATTAAAGTACTTTTTTATTGGACCTGTTCCTACTGCTGCTGGATTTTTTTTGAGCTACATCCTTGGTGGGGATAATACCACCTAAGTGTATTGGATTGAGCAAACCGTACTTTGCTCTAAAGCATGTGAGCAGATTTTTTATCTTTTTTTAATTGTGTTTCGCAACCTACACTATTGTGGTTTCATTTGTTTATCCCTACATATATAGATATAAACTGAGATCTACCATCTACACCTGTATCCTTGAGTGGGGATTATACCACTTCACACACTTTCCTTGGAGCCATATTTACAGCTCCACTACACGTGTGTGCATATTTGATATTTATACCTACCTCTGTCCCATCGCTCTACATACTTCACCATATACGATTTTTATCTTGTTTTCTATAAGGATACCTCCTACTACCATGAACATACAAAGAATTTACCTCGCACTTGATCCTTAGGCGGGGATCATTCCGCCCAGGCGCATACGTCAGAAGTGTATTGAAGCTCCTAAAAAGTGTGAGTGCACATTTTTTATTTTACTTATGTCATTTCTAGTTTTAAATACTACACTATTGTGTTCCTTTGTTTTTTTCTTTCATTACATATACGCTAACGAGCACTATTTAGGCGCTGCACCTCCCTCCTGTTTTCTATCCAGCTTTCGATTGGAAATGAGAGACACTCTGTATCTGGTGCTAGAGCTGCCATTTGGACTGTAATCATTTGACGTAAGCGCTGAATTATAATTGCGTGTTATCTTGTACTAAATTTTTGTTGTTGTTTGGCTGATGTCCACAGTTATCTATCGATTTCTTTGTAAAACTGAGTACTTGAACAGAGGAAACAAACAGTCAAGACTTTGCATAAAATGAGGCATATACAATTTGAGAAGTTTTCTAAACTGCCACCAAAAATAGTAGGAAATTGTCAGAGAATACAAGCAATACTATCACAGATTAGTGAATGTCTTAACCCTTGAGACAGTTAAATGAGTAACTGAAAGAAATCTTTCTGAAAGAGGAGGCCCAAGAAACCCCCTGTCTATATGGAAAACACAATACACAGTGTTGAGGAAATATATATTTCGAATATTAAAGCCTATCAGACCCCTGAATGTATATGTAAGCAACTGATACAAGACAGGTACTTTGAGTAGGAAGAAAATATGTAAAATTAAGCAGAGAATGTGGAAAGAGGAATGGGTGTGTTAAGGGAAGAAGAAATAATAAGGCAATATTTATGGTCTGAAAGACCAAGAGAAATATTCACTTAAGATACATTTTCCTCATCCATCATACCAGCCATGGAAGGTTGTAAACAGCCCTGCTCAAAGCCACAAAATTACATTCTGTGCAAACAAAAGTCAAATCATTCATGCTACTATTATCTTTATTAATAAAGTGGGTGCAAGAAGTCATTAAAACAAAATGGAGGAGAGTATAAAGAGCTAGCTATGAAAGGCACACGCTTAGTGCATAATTTGCTTTACTATCACTAAACCCTACTCATAAATCCAATCCTTGTCTATCACACCTACAAGCCTCGTAGAAGCTCTGCTTTTGGTGGGGCAGTCCCTATTTTTGGATCCTGTTCCACCATCTCACTTTAGTTCCCTGCTGTTCAGCATCTGGGGAAATCACAAACAAAGAAAACAAATCCTTACGCATTTTGGACCGCAGATTCCTATGTTTAACCCCTTAAGGACACATGACATGTGTGACATGTCATGATTCCCTTTTATTCCAGAAGTTTGGTCCTTAAGGGGCTAAAAACCCTGAGTTTCCGAGACATGTAAAGATTTGATTGGAAGATTTACCAATGTGATATTTTTTATATGTCGAATAAACATTTTTATATGCTCGGGTGAGCTTTCTTTTTGTGCTATATACTTTGTGGATCATAGGATTGGAGTCTCCTTGCCCGGTGTCTTCTGAAGCTATAGGTGACTTCTGAAGACAGCCTGCTACCTGCATGTCTTGTCCAAATTATTGGTTCAGGTATGCACCTGTGCCCTGTCTAGAAGCAAATATAAGCAAACACAGCCGTGACCAGCAACAAAGGCCAAAATGGTCAATATGTGAGGAGTTTAGAATATTCATCTACAGAACTAACTTTTTCCTGTTAGTCACTATAATCTAAGAAAAAAACTGAAAAGAAGCTCACAGTTTAATGGATTTTCTCTAGAGGTACACTTTCTCTTTGTTATATTAGTGTTTTAGAAGAAGAGAACATCCCCAATTTAACACACTCTACGCCTTCCTTTATAAGACATACTTCATAAAATATGGAGTGTGCCTTTATTCTCAGTTCCCCGTCAAACCTGTTTTACAATCAATTAAGAAGCTGTAAAAGCCACAGAAACAAGTGAAGGTCTTCTCCTCAGGCTCTTCAATGTAAATACCAGGTGAGAAGTGTGCGGTGGAACACCCTCAGCTTATATAAATCACACATAAACTGCAGGGAGTCTCACTCTCTTAAACAGCACGGCATGCTGGGAAGAAATACTTTCCAGCTTCAAATTTGGAAACTAAAGTTTGTGGTTAATGAATACCTTTTAATGATCCATTATTTTAATTTTCCTGTGATGCTATAACACTTTTAAAACTATTTAATATTTAGAAAAATATAAAAAAAATTATATACATATTTTGTTAATATGATATTTTTTGATATTTTAATATTTTGAAAAAACTTTTTCAAAGGTTATCCAAAAATATTAAACTGAGTCATAGGTTCTTCGGGTAACTCACTGTCTAATAGGAACCTGTACAGTGTTC
The DNA here is from genome assembly GCA_933207985.1 of Pelobates cultripes. Lineage (NCBI taxonomy): Eukaryota > Metazoa > Chordata > Amphibia > Anura > Pelobatidae > Pelobates > Pelobates cultripes. The sequence continues at coordinate 180,084,516 of OW240916.1, read as the reverse complement.
TTTCAGAGAACTTGATGGTCTTATAATGTCGAACATACACTCAATTTTTATCACTGTCTTCCAATACAATCAATATAATCAATGGCCCCTTCAATTTGCACATCCTAAGTGGAAAATGAGATGGAAGCATGTATGCAAGGGTTATCTCTCTCAACACAAGCATAGTTTTGAGTATAGTTCTGGTCACAAACTGAATGATACACTCTCACAATATAAGTACCAGAGGAAGTCCCACTCAATGGGTAGGTAAGCTCCTTGATAGTCACATTGCATGGTCTAATCCACAGCACTTCCAAGAAGTAGAAGAAACCATGCTGGAGTGTTTACAATCAGGAATAAACCTAGGCTAAATAACTATAGTACACTTTTAGACAGAGCAAGTGCAAAAATAAACTCCCAATTGAGCAGAAAACATCCAACAAGGTGAAAAAGAAACATTATATCAAAAGGAAATCTTCACTGGTTTCTTGTCACCTTGAGTGTAGTGTAAGCATGGTTTGTGTTTTGTGCATAAATGGAGTACTCAATCTTAACTGCTGAAAATCGAATCACACAGGATCTACGTCTTGTTTTGGTTTAGGAGGTGATGCTAATGATTTATGGGTACTAGTAAAAAAACTACAGCGAATTCTCTATATGTTTACGGAGCTGGATTGAGATTCCAGAGAGGTCTAGGAAAATTTTCAAGTGAGTAGATCATTTATGGAGGGGCCTAATTCTCTCTGAGGACAAGACATATATTTGTAGCTAATATATCTCGAGGGTGTACATGTTGTTTAAATAAATGAATGAACACAGAAATAAAAACAGAAGCTAAAGAATGATATAATACTTCATACTTCATACTATCAGGACTTTTGCTGGATTTTAATTTTTTTGCAACTTTTTTAGTTCATTCTTCATGACTACGTGGCTCAATACATTCTTAGTCTCACTGAACAAAGTTGGAGATGAAGATATTTACCTTGTTTGTGTACCCAAAGATATCTAGCTAATAGGGAATCAGACTTGAATCAAGCGTTGTAAAACTTTGTCTGTATCATCAAATATAAAGGTTTTGAGATTTGAAGAGAATTCAGGCAGCTTTGTCACCAACTCTTGTGGCAGCTCAGTTATGAACCATAACCTGAAATAGAAAGCAAAGTTGATCAATTTCCTCGAGAAAACAGTGTTTTTGTTTTTTTTACTTCTCTCCCTCTGACTTTTATTATCCATCCCTGGACAAGGACTACACAATTCTCTCTATAAAAGGGAGATATTAAAGATCTTGTAAGGGAGATAAAATAACTTCTGGTGACTGAGGTTGGAATGGTTCAGGATGAGCTGCATACACTCGGAGGCTGCATCACAACCGTGGAAAGGGCTATGAGTGATTTTTAACCAATATGCCACTAATATAAAGTTTCACCTTTGGCAAGCCTGTGACACATTGCAGACTGCCTCAGTGGATAACACTTGCCAGATGCAGATTTATTAGAGGCATCCCTGCAGTTAACATTAGTGTGGCAGATCTTAACTTCAGATCTTACATCTTATATTATTTATCACCATCGTGGCATGCACATCTACTACGACTGAACAAACTGATGGGCTTTCAGAGTTATTGGCTCCCTTGGACTGCTAATGAATGATTCCTCTGATGCTGAAGTCCAGTTGTCCTGCATGGAAAATAAGTCTGACATCATGAAGATAGCTCGGAGTTCACCCTCCCATATTTTTGAAGGCAAACACTTAGCTTTTTATAACAATTTCTTTCCGGGCCACCTTGCACTGAAGGAGATCACTAAGCCATGTCATTAAGTTACTCCAGGACAATGCGATTGCCTACTGGTGGGAAAATCAGAGAGCCTTAAAGGGATTCTCCAGTGCCAGGAAAACAAGCCCGTTTTCCTGTCACTGCAGGATTCTGCAGTACCCCCCATCCCATGTTGTTGAAGGGGTTAAAATCCCTTAAGCTATTTACCTGAATCCAGTGCCAATGTCCCTCAGTGCTGGGTCAGGCTCGGCCCACGTTCCTCCCCCGCCAACGTCAACCAGCGGGGGAGACCTAATGTGCATGCGCGGCAATGGCCGCGGGCGCACATTAGACCTCCACATAGGAAAGCATTTTTCAATGCTTTCTTATGGGGAAAATCTGATGATGGATCCGTGAGGATGTCCAGCGTCAGATAATCGACCAAAAGTCGGTTTGGATTCCGGAAGTCTTCTAGTGGCTGTCTGATAGACAGCCACAGAGGGCAGACTTAAAGCTGCAATGTAAACAAAGTGCAATAGGGGCACAGCACCCAGACCACTTCAATTAGATGAAGTGGTCTGGGTGCCTGGAGTGTCCCTTTAATAATGGAATGAAATGATATGGTGCTGAAGTTGGTCCATGCTGTGGAAGAACCTGCATTCCTCATGGAGCTGAGCCTCATTGCCATCTACTACTATTCAAGGCAAAGCTAGACAGATGGCTTGGGATGTTGATGGGGTCACACATTTATGTCCTGATGGCACCACTATTTAAATTGGTACTGTCACCCCTCCAATACTGTACTCTTGCACATATTTATTTTCTTTCTTTTCTCTCCCTCCCAAATCCAGTACTCTGAGATGAAATAAATAGTTGTAGCATACTTTTCTTTTTATATGCTTAAAGGACCACTATAGTGCCAGAAAAACATACTCATTTTCCTGGCACTATAGTGCCCGGAGGGTGCCCCCACCCTCAGGGTCCCCCTCCCGCCGAGCTCTGGGGAGAGGAAGAGGTTAAAATCTTACCTTTCTCCAGCGCCAGGTGGGGAGCTCTCCTCCTCCTCTCCTCCTTCATAGCGACGTCATCGGCTGAATGCACATGCGTGGCAGGAGCCGTGCGCGCATTCAGCCAGTTCATAGGAAAGTATTTACAATGCTTTCCCATGGATGCTGGCATCTTCTAACTGTGATTTTCACAGTGAGAAGCACGCAAGCGCCTCTAGCGGCTGTCAATGAGATAGCCACTAGAGGCTCTAGAGGCTGGATTAACCCTATTATAAACATAGCAGTTTCTCTGAAACTGCTATGTTTATAAAAAAAAAGGGTTAACCCTAGCTGAAGTGGTCTGGATGCTTATAGTGGTCCTTTAATATTTTGCCGGCTTTCTCTCTACATGATTGCTCATGATTGTTGCAACTTGAGTGCTTTTAGTCACATTTGAGCCTGGTATTTAACCTTATAACTATAGCTCAGTGTTGCTTATTTTTTTATTCACTTGCATCAGACATGTTCTCATGTTCTAGCTGAATAAATCTCGAGGCCTGGTGGGCCATTCCTATAAAAGGCTCATTTACTGGGAAGTCTGGAGGAAGTGTAGAGACAATATCTGTAAAGGTAGCTATAAGGCGTCCTAAAGAACTAGTTCAGGAAGGTCTTTAATGCAGATATTCTAGAGTCCTTACTCATTACTGTTTTCTTTGGAAGCCTTCTGTGTTGTTACTTTGTCTTGTATCTCCAAAACAATTGAGTTTAATAGTCCCAACACCTCATCCACCTTGTCTTCAACCACATAGGTATGCTATGTTGTAACGGACCGTTTTGCACACAAGGGGTAAAAACCGTTTAGGCGATCGTCCCCTTTCCGAGATGCAGGCACAGCTACTGTATAACACCAAACTCTCGAACCGCAAATAAGGGAATGCTCCAAACTCCTGAACGGCATACAATATAGCACTCCAAACACACGAACTGGAACCATACGAATCGCTGCTAGCAGACGAATAGGAAAAGCACCCAAGCGGCTTACACTCCTAGCAATCAGTCTTTATCAGCATTCAGTAAATCCCCCCCAAAGACGAGACAAGGCTCCGTGTTGTGGGTCAAGCAGTGGTCTGTTACCTGCCCAGTATTTATGCAGGTCTCCCACCTGGTGGACACTCCCCTAGGGGACCAAATGGGAGACTGTGACAAAAGACAGACAAGTAGACAAATAGGACACACAGTCACATTATATTCCCACAATGCATCCTGGCTTCCTCCCCTCTGCCTTGGAGATAATTGAGAAGTAATTCAATTATCTCCCAAGACAAAGGCAAATCGCCATTATGCACGTGGGGATACTAAAACATGAATTACTGTTAAAATACACCATGTAGGACATGTTACATTAAAACTATACATTTAACATATCCCCAGATAGCTCAGGTCTGAGCGCACATTATTAAGCAAATGGCGCTCAGACCACACGAATACAGTGTAATCGCCATGGAGCCAAAGTCTTTACACAGTCAGTTCTCATGCGAATGGGCTCCGTGGGATTCCTATCTGGGGTATAACATATTCAAGTAAAACTACCGAACCGGGCCGTTCGTGCACTTTCACCGAACAAGAAGGGAGGTCGGCGGCTTCAGCGGTGTTCGCGCAAAACTGTGTAAAACCGCTGTGCGTTCGCGTGTTTAAAATGGCCGCGACCTCGTGTTCATGATACGAATGGCGGCCACCCAGCATTCGTCAATTAAGCTGCGGTTAATTGGCGGCACACTCCAGCTCCCAGGTGGTCTAGTCATTCGTGCGGTTGTTCGGTAGATTGAATCTACCGAACACCTGGCAGAAAAGCACGAATAAGTCTTTTCTGCAGGGAAAAAGATGTCTTTTAACATGGGGCCATAGTCCAAAGGCAGCAGGCGAGCAACCAGGCTTCTCCAATGCAATGTGGCGAGATTGCTCTCGTCACATATGTGACTTCAACCAACTATCCTTTTCAGCGGACCTATATGTTTTCCAAATTTAGCCGCTATTAAGAACTTCTCATCCTTTAAGAAATGCCTGATGTCAGCTCTTGTGAGTTGTGTCAAGGAGGGACACTGAGCCTGGCTGGCTTGCAAATTGGATGTGGAGTCATCCACCATTAGAGACCTAACTTAGCTTTCTTTCCCTTGAATATCTAGGCATTAATGTGTTTCTTGGGCCACGCATAGCCCTCCTGCAACAAGATTTTCAAAATGACAGAAAAAGGGGAGGGTTATGACACCAAAGCTTGTCTAAATTGCTAACATGTGTCCATTTTTGCTTGTACCTAAAATCTTCCCCTATACTGTAGAGTTAACAAAACATTAAATATATGTATAAAGAAACATCTCATGGATGAACATCTTATATAGGAACTGTTTCTCTATCATTTGTTTGTAATTGTTGTAATGTATTGTATTGTGAAAAAAAAAAGAAAGGGGGGAAACCCTTAAAATAAAGATTATATAAAAAAAAAAAAAAACATTAAATATATAATTAAATATATATGCTATACATACTGATGAAAATCCCCACAAATCTAACACCAGACATGATTTAGATGAGGCTAGATGAGGTAATTGAAAAGCACATCTTCCATACATGTCAATGGGAGAAGAACGAGAGTATGAGATTGGAATTGAGTCTAGACAGGTGAATGAAATTATATTGGAGTATGCAAATAGATGTATGAATGTTAAATAGGATTATTCACTACAGTAGAATTGTAGTAACTTGAAATCCAAATAAAAAATTTAGGCAAAAATGGCCAAGCCCTGACTATTGCAGAACTGGAAAATACCTCAAATATAATTGTTTAATACTTATTTACATATACTTAACATGTTATAGTTAAAGGAACACTTTAACTAAAAATACGATGTGTTCCTTATTGTTTTTATATTCATGGTCATCATTGTTAAAAATATATAAACCAACTTAACTGTAATCTAGAGCCAAGACAGCCCCCTCTTTACCCTCTTTACCTCAAATATGATGCTGTGCATTATGATATCGACCAGGACCTTCAAAAATCACTGAAAGGTGCAGCATTTATGTAACAAAACCACTACATAAAGGTGATTAGATTGTACCGTTAAAAGATATATGGTTACAAGTTTTATTGCAGTGGAGTTTTGGTAAACACGATTTACTACACACTGCTGTGGAGCTCTTTTACATATTCTTAGGCCATGGCAGAATAAAAGGGCGGAGCGATTTGGATTGTACAGAACGATTATCCCTCCTGAAAAAAAGTACACTTTCAGGATATGCATATATCCGATTTAACCCCTGAGTAGGAGAGATATCCTCAAAATTGTGGCACATGTGTACCGAGTTATAGAAACTCTGTACAGTGAACAAGTACTGTTTGAAAGAACAAGCATGTAACAATAATGTAAAATGCACACCATGTGGTTATTACAAGCAACATTAGATACCTACTAAATATCTTTTTTAAACTTTGAGACTCACAATCACATATCCCTCTATTTAGGAGTGTCAGGGCAGACATACTAAGGGATTTCTCAAAAATTGAAAAAGGTGAGTAAAACTTGGGCGAGAAGGGGATTCTTTTCTTTTCTTTTTTATGGCAAAGGATGAACTTTGTCAACCTACGGACAGGTTTGAATTGCTAATACTATAGTGTTCCTTTGACAACAATAATATATAATGGTGGTTAACATTATATGAAAAGTTATATAAATTAAATGGTTGACAAGTTAACACAACTCTTTAATAGGATATGCCGTACAGCATTACAGAAGCATATGAGACCACTTGGTAACTTATTTTATCACGACAGATTTAGACATATTGCTTGCCAAAGTATTTCTTGATCAATCAAGGGTTAATGTGACCCCAGTAGATAGTGAGGCAGGCAACGTGTTTCATGCAAATGACCTTTGAATGGCTTCCCCCGGCTCTCAATGCGCTCTTCACTGCCAGCTCTCCCTCACTCCATTCTCCCCCCTCTATATCGGGCCCTCCGCAGGCCAGATTTTTGCTCATTTCCTTTATTTGCTTGACTGACTGTCACATGCGGACATGTTTCTTGCTTGTTAGGAAAGCCTTAATTAGTTCATGTCTGCTCTCCTATCTCTCTTACTCTTTTTGTCGTCTTTTTCTGTCACGCTCATGCTTTCCTCTTCTCGATTCACTCTTTTCACGTTTATTATTTGTTTCCATCCCCTTTCTTTATATCATGTCATGTTCTCTACTATATGTTCTACCTTCTCTGCTTCTCCCTATCATCTCTTTCTTTCTCTCTGTCCTCATTGTGCATTTTCTTTTGCCAAAAAAATGTCCATATGATTCTTTAGGACGGGACCACTACACACAGCATGAAACATGACTTTGTGCTATTCCTTGTCTGGTTAACCCTTTCTGTATCACTCTTTCTCTGTTCACCCCCACCTATCTCTCTCTCTCTCTCTTTCTCTACTTCATTTTACTCACATTTCTTATTTTCATACCAAGTCCCATGACCTTTTTAAAAAAAAAATCTTTATATTTGTTTCCTTATGTTTATTTAAAACAAATATCACAGAAATATACATGATAAAGAAAAAGATTGTCTCAATATTAGATCTCCTCAAATTATTAGAACATTTTTGTTGCTAAGGATAAAGACACACATTATTTTTGCATACTTTCCAACATTAGAAATGGCTGCTGTTCGACTTGACAATGACTATCATCTAAATTGTGAGTTGTAAATTGTGAGTTACTATGATAAACATCTGGGCATATACAGTGCATACACCAGTAAATTAGGCTTCATGTTTGCAATATAACAGAAACCAGTTCTCCGTTTCTCAAGAGAAGCAAGCACTGGAATACAGGGTAGAGGTACATGGATCTCATATGCAGGACATTCCTGAATTAAACAGAATACGTGGAATGTGTCCAGTAAATGCTGAGAGGTTCATAACTTGACCATCTTTTGGCAACTGTATGATAACAGTTGATATATTTCTTTGTATATTTACTACAGTATCAGAGAAAAATGTGTTAACTTACAATTCTTTAGAAAGACACATACTGGTTTTCTCCAGAAAATAGTTTTTTTTTAAATTTAAAAAAAAAAACCTGTAAAACTCAGTGTGGCGTTTTAACACGGGGAAGAAATAATTAATTAATAATAATAAAAAATAATAGTACCTTTTTAAAGATGAAAATGCTCCACCAAACTGTGCTTTAACACTCACTATGTAAATTGCTGTTTTATCATGTAGCTGTGCTAAGCTTGGCACTCCACTCTTGTCTCATTTGAATATCTACAGAATTAACAAGCACAGATTAGCATCGCCTCGTTAAAACCAGCGCCCGCTCCCATCGTTAATGTGTAAAGACAAGTGCTGGAAAGTGGCAGGGAACATTAAGGCCAAACTCAATCAAGTCCCCTCAAAGGCCCTCAGGAGCCTTAATCAAACTGGTGGCTTCCAAATGGTCCCTCCGAGTTTGCTAATTTTTGCTCCTCCAGCTTCAAATATCCTCAAACCCCCTCCCAAACTACCAGCTCGTGGTGACGCGGCTCCCTCCTCCTCTGCCACTATCCATCACCTAGAGGCACGAAAAACTGGTGCCACTAAAAGCAGAAGTATTCAGAGCCAAGACTTGTTATCTCAAGTGAGGTGGGAGGTGTCACACATCAACAGTGTAATCATCACTTGTGTTTAAGACCTGGATTCATATTTACTTTACTAACCTTTATTTAGCGGTCAAGGCCCAAATTAATATTTTTTAACCCCTTGTAAGAATCAACAATGCTTCACTTACATGGTCATCCAAGTAAATTACCCATTAAATACAAGAGAGTTAAATAGACATACTAACCTATCACAATATTCTTTTGTTTTTCCTAAAAGATATGATCAGAGTTTTCATCACTTCACCATAATGGAGACATCAAATGGCATACATAGCTAAACCATATAGCTCTCTACACATTTGTGTATGTAGACTGGAAAATAGTGAAAGGGTTAAAAATCCTAGTCTGCCATATAGATATTATTAGCCTAGAAGAGAATGGGAGGTATTCTTGCACCACATTCAAAATGTGTCCGTTTTGTTAAGCGCAAAAAGAGAACAAAGAGATTGTGCAGTATCTGACTTTTTAACTGCCAGGTTTAAGAATATAACAGCTGACATCATTCCGACATTTCACAATCAGCTTTCATAAAACAACCTTGCCGTTAAAGAAACAATTGTCCGCTGTTTAGCTTTCACATCTTACTGGATTGGTATTGAGCCCACCCTAAGAAAGTTGCACAGTAAGAAGCCCTGAAATCAGAGCTTTGAAATATGTAGCTATTTTATTAATGAGTTATAGTATCTCTTGCACACTGAAATAGAGTAGCTTCCCCTCAAGAGGCACTAAAACGCAGACAAAAAGCAGAGTGTAAAATATTAATACGCCCATTATGCAGCCTGGTTATATCCTTTTGTTCCTAAGAATGAGAACTTATCCCATGCAATCGTATTAGCTGCTACCAAGTTCTAAACTCTAATAAGATATGGCGATCACACAATAATTACCTGGTTTGTGCTGTTTGTTTGACCATCAGCCCTAGACATAAAACTTGCCATTTATACTAATTCTGACTGAATTAATATTATAGTACCATAAATCACTCTGTGGAAACTTGTAAAACAAAAGGTAAAAATGTATTTGAGGTTAATAATTAGTCAATAGCTGGCTGAAATTTAGGAGAACATATATGAGGACTCTGCACAGCTGATAGAGTTCACTCACTAAACCACCAGTCTACCCTAACACATAATAAACAATCTAGAAAGAATAATTAAAAAAAAAAATCTTTAAAGGAAAACTCTGAGCACCATAACCACAACAGCAGTGCCAGGAGTGCCCTGGTGCCACCTCCCCATGTCTTTTCTAATGGTTTGACTCTTACCTAGGGTCAGATGCTCCCTGCCTTCTCACAGCTTAATTTTCACTGCACATAATACAATTAAAGAGCTTAGTTCTAATTTAGCGTTACCTAACACCAAGTTCATCTGTGGAAATATGCCCAGCCCTAGATGACCTTTAGTACCATGCCAGTCTGTTTTATCAGTACCTATAGGATGATACTGAGGATGTTAGTATCTAATATTTTGTTTTAGCCAATCCTCTCATAAATCATAACTGGTACTAGAAAAGGGGTTAGCCACCTTCAGCACTCCAAGTGTTGTGGACATCACCCCCCAAAATGCTCTTACATTTATAATGCTGGCAAAGCATTAGAGGGGTGTAGTCCACAATATATGGAGTGCCGTAAGTTCCTACCCCTGCATTAGAATCATACCCTTTATTTTTAACGAGAAAGCTCCATTTTAATTTAATCCATGCACACTATAAAAAAAAAAATCAGTGTGACTTTAGAAAATAACTAGAATTTTGTACACAACAAAAGATTGCAACATGGCTGTAATTCTGCATTTTGGTGATATCACAAATTTTTTTTCCCAGTAAATAAAATGTAATTTAGAATATTGAATGGTAGTTGTAAACACACAAATACACACGATAGATAGAGAGAGAGATAAATATCACCGTCACACAAAGACAGATACGACAAAATGTGAGACAAATACACACATTAAGATATAATGCAAACAACAGAATGATTTGTAAATATACACACCGGAACGTTTAGAGACGTACTCTAAACACATAGAAGAGGTATGAAGACACACACAGACAGTTTAAAGCTATAATAATTGTAGGTATATGAGGTTATACCTGTAATCGCTCTGTGTTATAGCCAGGGTCTCTAGCTTTGGTAGTGACTTCTGTGTGCATTTCTGTATTTCCATGGGTTTATATGGGATGTATGAGAGAAACATTATATAGTCCCCTTCTGAAACATCAAACACAAATGTGTCTGACAGAATTTCATACAAGTGTAGTGAGCTCATTTGATTCATTCAGGAAACCAACCATCCATGGGGAACAACTTGACTGCTTATCATGCCTAACCACTCCAACCACAATACTGCCCAAGCTCCAGTCACATTCCCCAATAAAGACTCCTTACACCTGTGCAGTCGGGTAGTACTTTGGCCACAGCTTTATTACTTGTTAAAATCATAACGCATTTATCCATAACTCTAACTTTTAACCAGAAACTGCTGCCGGCTTCAGCATACCGTCCCCATGTGCAGATGTGAAGTAACACCAAGAATTTGGTCACTTTGATATGGTTGACACTCACTCTCCCAGGCTCAAAAGCAGCTTACACTTCTCCTGGTGGTGACCAGGGCAACCACCGTGAAGAAGTGACAATACCAGCAGAGATTTAAACGTTTATCAAGAAACAGGGATTATATAATAGAAACAATAATAATGATACAAAACCATTATATTTAGAGTTAAGATCTCCAATCCTTCACCACATTTCTATAGGTTTATTATAATAATGTGTTTCTCTGCAATATTCACAATGCCTAAGGCACATTTTGAAAGCCCTGTTCCATCAAGAAAACACAAAAAAAGATTGTGTTTTTGCAACATTCCCAGTGTCATGCAAAATATGGAAAGTAATTCTCTAGAAAAGTATGTGTGTCTTTCTAAACTTCCATGAAATAGTTACACACAGTAGTGTGTTTAATGAAAATGTATGTTTAATCGGATGTGGTTGGGTCCAGTTTGTGTGATCCAGTTAATAGTGCAGAACGTGCTAGTCTGTGGCCTGCCTATTTTTTTACATTTATTTTTTAACTTACAGTTGTTTAAGTGGACTCCGTCTCTGCAGGAGATACCTGTATGGACAAACCTTTTCCATTATTTAGTTCAGTAGAGATTATTCTTTAAACTGGAAATTTTTGAGAAATAACAAGGGAATACAAATTATTAGGCCAAACATGCTGAGCTGAATAAAAATAGCATTAGAGAATTTTTCACTTTGACTTTTATTTGGCCTAGCCCTTGCAATTTCTTGTTAATCTCTTGGTTAGACATAATTTACTAATTTTCTAAACAACGTTTCATTGTTTTGTAAAAGATGTACCTTTTTTCACTGGACTGTTTTCAGCCATGTCATTTTTAACAATATTTTTTTCACAAAGGAAGCCTTAGAAAGAATTGCCAGTAAAGTGAAGTTAAGTGTAATATAATAAAATGTATTGCATATGAAATATGACGCATTAACTCTCTATGTTTTCAAACACCCACGGGGTTAAAAAGGAAATGATATAATAATCTAACCCCTATCTTCCCCCTTTAGTTTGTGTTATGTTTTCTTCTACAGCAAAGAAAAAAATTGGTCTTTTAAGCTCTTCCCTGGTTTGTTATTAAAGCAATTATGTAGCATAACAGAGTGGATTGCACAGTAATAGGAACCAAATGTGCACAAAAAGACCAAGACCGGGGTCCCTTATTAAACTAAACACTGAGGAAGTGATTAAGGGCACAGAGATGTTAAGCGCTGTCCTGCTTGCCCCCGGCATTGCACCAAAAAAGTATATTATTGGATCCCCGTATCCTGACTTTCTGACTCTTCATTCCCTCATTTTTGTTCCATATCTAAGAACCTGCTTGGTCCCTGGTAATATCAGAGTCTTGAACTTGAACTACAAGATAGGGTGACAGTATGGGTCCTTCAAGGGGGACGGGTATGTAAAACCTATAAAACTGGGTGACAACATGAATCGGATACTTTAGAGTGGGCAATATTTTTGTACGAGAGCCTGTGTAGGGTCATCTAACTGTAGCATGTAGTGCTCTATCTGTTATTTTAACATGAACGTATTATCCTCCACTTCTCACACTGCTAACAAATTGATCCCCTAACATTGGGAGGACTTTCACAATTTGAGTATTAAAGAAAGCTTCTTTTTTTTTTGTCAATCTCTTTTTTAATTGAGGCTTATAGTAATCGGTACAAAAATAAGACATAAGGAGTTATATCATCATTTGACAATTCATGAATATACATGTGACATACATTAATATATACTCCTAAAATTTTTATCTATTTTTGTTTTTGTAAAGGTTAAACATGCTAAGCTAGTACATGCCATATAGGTTACTGTTAACATGCAGGACTAAGTAGGCTAGGCAATTACATTGAGAAGCGTGGTGAAGGCCTTGCAAAAGTAAGTGTAAGAGCAGCATTAGCTCAGGGCATTGTAGGCCTTTACAGAGTAATATATATGAATTCTCAGCTCACAATTTAGATATTGCCTAGAACGGATATTAGATGCAATAAAACATTGGGTATAGATAAGGAAGATACTGCATTATAATAACGTTATAATAACATTATAATAACATCCTCTCTGCTCACTGTCTCATAATACATATAAGAAAAGGGCAATTGATAAATTAAGGTATTTGTTAAAATACAGGAATGCTACAGTTGTGTGTATCACCAGGACTTGGAGAAGCTGGAACTGCTGTTTGTGACAAGACTGCGTCAATTTATAAATGGGGAGAGTCTGCCTGGGTTAAGGTAGGTCATCTACAAATCTTTATCATCCCATTCCTCGAGTGTGAAATCATGGTAATGGTGCCGGGTGGTTGCCGACAGTAGCAGTAAGCTAGCATCAAGCCGGGTCATCCCTCCAGCTCAGGGCCTGAGTAAAGGCCAACATCGCGGAACCACGGACTCAGGTGCTTCTGGAGTCCGAATCCCTCCCTGCTGGGACAAAGCTGAAGGCCTTGATGTTGCTTCGCCGCCTGCGGCAAGTGGACCTCCGTCTGCGTGGTAGATGCGCTTAGTGGCATTTGGCCCAGATGGGCAAGCGTAGGGAGTAACCTGCTTCTTCAACAAGGTTGTGCCCCAGGGTGTCCTATTCTCCAGCCACTGCTCCCCAGGCATCCCCCTGTACTCCAGCTCTCCTGCGACTGAATCTGTGCTGCTTCTATTCATGCCCAGAATCTGTCAAATATCTTATTCAGGTGTGTGAGTATATGCTCCGTTGCGCTGTGGTGGACCATCAGAGGCACATGTATGCAATGGGACTGTGTGTCCGCCATCTTGAAGTGGTCCGCAGCGGTCAGGGTTTGTGCATGTTTGGGGCTTGTGCTGGTGCATGGAGTCAGTGGAGGCATGTGGAGCGGGGTGGTGGGGACTGGGATAACCCCCACCGGTCCAGGGTGGGGGGGGGTAGCTGTGTACCTTGATTGCTTCATGTGCTTTAGGGCTGGGACAGCAGCCGCCTCTCTTCAGCTCTGCATGGTGTAAGAAGCAAGCCTCGGTTCGGGCAATCCAGCAGGCGATATGCTCATGTGGGGTATCCCCCCATTCACTGATGCCTGCTTAACAGAATGCGGTTTGAGTCCAAAATGAAGCGAGTGGCCCGTGACTAATGTTGATTATCTGCCTCAGGTTCAGGAGCTCACACAGAGTGTGTCTGTTCAGCTCCACAGTCAGGCTCTGCTCCCTTTTTGTTTCTTTTGGTGGTGTTGGTGGGGCATTATATCATTCTTTAAGTACTAACAATGGTCATTTTAAGTGTAATACAATTCTGCTCAAATGGCTTCTATATGTTATTGGTGGTTTTCTATTTTGTCTTATGGGCTTCCTTTATTGTTAATATTATAAGCATATTAATTACCTTCACTTGACATGCACCACAGTGTGAGAAAAAGCAGGAGTACATGCAGCTAATTTACATTCTGTTGCTCAGGAAGAAGGCTAATTAATAATAATAATAATAATAATAAACTACACTTAATTAATAATAATGTAATATATATTTCTATAACTACAGTACATTTGTTGTGGTTATGTTACTTTAAGACTGTGGACACCAACACCCTTAAATATATATATATATATATATATATATATATATCTGTTTGCAAAAACAAAACAAAAAACAAAAGCCCACTTCTGCATCATCAGCAACACTGCACTTCTATATTCGCTTCTTCTTCTGTCTTTTCCTTTTATCATAATAGATGATACCTTAAGATATATGAATGATATACAGTAAATATCTCTAAGACACATTACGGAGCAAGCTCCCCTGTTAGAATATAGTGGAGACAGCAGCTGTACAGCTCAGGAGCTGCCGACAGCAATGGAGGCTTAAACAGGAGCTCCTCAATCCCTCACTATTCCCAGCACCTGAAAGCAGCCAAAGCCAACCATGGGGAAGAACTACAGAGTGGCAAGCACCCCCAGGCAATCAGGGTCACGTCAGGTTCAAATAACTGTTTCCATGCAGCAGTACCTGGCAACACCGACAGCACTAACCTCCCACGTGGCCTAAGAGGCCTGCATCATGTCGGACCCCTCCACGCCGACCTCACCGGTCTCCAGCAGAGGGGAAATCCCTCCATCTCTTCCACTTGATTTGGGAGTCCTATTAAGAGCACTGCCCACAAAAGAAGATCTGCTGACTGCAAACACAGCACTGTAAACCTCCATTAGAGCAGACCTACAGCTCATAAGGGCAGATATACAGGGCCTCACTGACCGCATGGCAAGAGTGGAAGCTGACCATGACAACCTGGTGACAGCTCAAGCAGCCACAACAGCCACATTAGACTGCCAGACCATACAGCTACAACAGATGGCTCTACACCTAGAAGATCTGGACAACAGGGGACATTGCCAAAACCTCCGCATGCCTGGCTTGCCAGAGCAAGAAGACTCCCCAGAACACCTCCGTGAGGTACTAGCCATGGTATTTAACGGCATCTTGAAGAGAGCGGAGGGATCAGTCATTGAATTCACATGTGCACACAGGGCTCTCTAGCTGAAGGGACCACCTGACAGCCCCCCAGAGATGTTATCTGCTGCCTTTCCAGCTATACCCTGAAAGAGGAAATTCTGCAAGCGGCACGCGAGAATGGAGACATCAGATTTCACCAACATACTCTGCATCTGTACCCCGATCTCAGTCCTGCCACACTAGGATACAGGGGAGCACTGAAACCACTGACACGTGTCCTGATCTCGCAGAAAATACGATACAGGTGGATCTTCCCGTCTGGCATACTTCACTTCACACCTGAAGGCCCTAGACCGATATGGGGACATCAAGACTACATATAGATCTCTAACCTTCTGCAACTCCCACCAATCAACATGCGCTGGCCTGATCCGCTGGACTTCTATAAACCACCTCCACCGCCCCCGATTGACCCGGCGCATGCAAAGGAACAGATCCAGACAGGAATCCACAAGACCAGCAGGCACCTCACGCTGACCGTGCAGACAACGAGACTACAGACCCCGAAAAGGACAGTGAACTCTAACGAGGGTCCTCGCCCTGATTCTTCGGGTGGTAATATAACTTACACTATGGTGGGAGGGGGAGAAACTTTACAAGTATGATGTACTAGGCATACTCTATCACTGTATTTGTATTTTGTCCCGACACACATACACACAACCGGTACTCTTACTATGACACACCTTAGGACAAACTGAACCCCCTAAAAAGATAACATAAAATAATAACCAGACAACACATATAGGAGGGGACAAGTGAGACAATCCCTCTACATCCGAATTCTAAGCTGGAACCGACCCACAGGTACACATAACGGGGACAACCCTGAATAACACAAGACTGGACGACTTATACATACAGAGATAACGGGGGTTCGGTAGGGGAGGGATCTAGACACAGGAGACCTGTCCACTACCCTTTACTGCTCACATACCAATAGTCATACGCCCTCTGTATCTTCTTCCATGTGTTCTTTACTAATGGATACACAGATTGCACTGTTCGCACATTGTAAACCGGCTTAGGATAATATAAGCAAAACGGGGAAAGGGGATTGTTTGATGTATATTGAATTTTTTCTGTTTGTCTAAACGTAATTATTGTTGTTCTCCAATTATACACTGTTGTTTTATAGCTTACATGTAAACGCCACTTGGCCGTGGTACCCCATTGGTTGAAGTGTCACTATAGCGAGGGGGCGGCCCCTGGTTCTCGACTGGAGCGGACGCCAGACTGGACCCCCTCAGACACCCGTTACCTTACCAAACACTGGTTCACGCTGCTCGCACTCCACTCAGTGGAGACTGGGCCCTCCCTGCGTGGGGACCTGACAGATTTACCCGACCCAATTTCCACGCCCACATTCGGGCTCCAGTATACGCCTTTAACACCCCCTCTCCCTCTTTCCCTCTCTCCTCTCCCCCGCAACGATACTAAAGTCTATCTGCCCTCACTTTACGCACAGCCAACGCTACTAGTTATAGTGGCGAAATGGCGACTACCCAGACCTACCAAATGGCACCTGTAACGGCACCCCCAGGCATAAAAAGGGGTTAAAAGCCGTTTAGTAGATCTTCCCCTTCCAGAGACACAGGCAGCTACTGTAGACACCAATCCACCGAACCGCATATGAATGCTCTCAAGCATACGAATGCTGTAAACAGCTGAAAAAGAAAAACCATACAAATAGGTTTACACTCCTAGCAGTCAAACTGGAACAGCATAGAGTAAATCCCCCCAAGAACGCTTCTGCAATCGCTGGTCTTCCTTGGGGAGTCTCTCACCCCGCTGGTACTCCACAATACCCAGTGCCTGGTACCAGATGCCTTTGTGAACTGCATCTCGGTCATCCATGACACCCTCATCGTACTCCACTGCTGGTTTCATCCTGGTGCTGTCAGGGTCGCTGTACTCAGACATGCGTTGCCCTCAATTTGTAAAATCCAAAGAAATGGTGTCTCCTGTAGCTGTCCTTCTGGCTGTAGGAACGATCTAGCAGTCGAACTGGAACAGCATAAGTAAATCCCCCCAAGAACGAGACAAGGCTCCGTTTTGAGGGTCAAGCAGGAACAGACAGAGCTGTGGGTTTATTGTTCTTATATACTCATTAGTACCACCCACAGGGTTTTGGAAAACAACCAATAAACACGTACAATACACTCAGACACTCCCACACAATATCCTCCCCTCTGCCTGTGATACAATTAACTTACACAATGGGTAATGTAATTATAACAGCCAGAGAAATACAGGAATAGACCTTTCTGCATAGGAATATAAAGTATTTAAATGCCGGTCCATAGTCAAAAGGCAGCAGGCAGGCAACCAGGCTTCTCCAATGCAATGTGGCGAGATTGGCCTCGTCACAGCACCCATCAACCTCCTATCCATAAATGCTAAAGGCCTTAATATACGCGAAAAATGATCCCAAGCCCTAAACTACTTCCATAGCCTTAAATCACACATAGTGTTCATCCAAGAGACACACTTCTGGGAAGGACACACTCCCAAATTGACGAATAACCGCTACACACAATGCTTCACTAGTAACAACCCAGACGGGAAATCCAAGGACACTGTCATCTTGCTACAGAAATCTCTCCAATTCCAACACAAAGAAACTCTGGTAGATAAAGGAGGGGGATATGTATGTGTTAAGGGAACGGTGCTAACCAAGCCTTGCACACTGCTCATCTTATATGTACCCAACACCAAACAAGCCCGATTTATAAAATCAACCCTACGAGCGATTCAGGGATTCACTGAAGGGTGCCTCATTGTTGGGGGGGATCTTAATGTTGCTCTACACCCATGACAAGACACATCCACAGGAACCTCCGCAGTACCCGCACACATCCTACAAACCATAAACAATTCCCTACGAGACCACAGACTAGTGGACTGCTGAAGGGCCACACACCCCGAAGAACGAAGGACTTTACTTTCTTCTCAACCTCTAACCAATCATACTCCCGCCTAGATTATTTCTTCCACCCCCCACTATTATGTAAGAGACTTACAGACCATCCACATAGGCACCACAATGTGGTCCGACCATGCCCCACTAATGATGACCCTGTCAACCCCACTGTATAGGCCCACAATGATGAACTGGAGACTCAATGAATCCCTCCTGACAGATCCGCTGACTCTCCAAGAGATTCGTACCTCCCTCACAACATACTTTGAAGAAAACGATAGAGAAGAAACTACACCGATGTGCCTCTGGGAGGCCTACAAATGTGTCATAAGAGGGGCACTAATAGCAAAAGGCTCCACGATTAAAATAGAACAAAAGGCACATCTAACACACCTTTTACAGGAAATCCACCAAGTTGAGGGGACCCACAAACAGACAGGGCGACATGACGACTGGCGCAAACTGTCGACATTACGTAGAGAACTGTCGACACTGCTCAATAACTCCTAACAGAAAATGGTCACACAAATTAAAACATTCTTCTTTGTTAACGCAGACAAATGCGAGTCCTTACTGGCCCGAATGACAGCCAAAAGGCGAGCGAACGCATACATACCCAAAATCAGAGACAAACATAACAGACTGAAACTCTTGCCCACAGATATAGCCACAGTCCTTCATGCATACTTCTCTGACTTATACTCATTATCCACACAACATGCAACCCTACCCAGAAGTAGACACGAGACTGATATTAAGGAATACCTAGACCGTCACCTAGATAAACGCCTCCCTGCAGAGGCGATCCAAGAGTTAGACGAGCCCCTCACGACAGAAGAACTAGCCTTAGCCTTGAAACTCGCAAAGACAGGGAAATACCCAGGAACAGATGGCCTGTCTGTGGGCTACTATAAAAAATACACACCACAATTTTTGAAAGCATACAACTCTCTCAGGAAAGGAAGCACCATGACACAACAGACACTAGAAACCAACATTTCACTGATCACTAAAGAGGGCAAGGACGCAGAACAGTGCGCTAACTACAGGCCCATCTTATTACTAAACTGCAATCTGAAATTATTTACCAAAATATTGTCCGTGAGACTCCAACAACACCTACCGGGTCTCATACATGGAGACCAAGCGGGATTTGTTCCAAGAAGGGAGGCAAGAGACAATACTATACGAGCCCTAGCAATCCTACACCACTCTACCTTGACCTCAGAGAGCCTCCTCCTGTTGTCTACAGACGCAGAGAAGGCCTTCGACAGAGTAAACTGGGACTACTTGTTTGCTGTCCTGCAAAAGATAGGGATGGGCCAGTATATCATGAACTGGATCAAGTCCCTGTACTCCTGCCCCACAGCCAGACTTTGTGTTAACGGAGCACTCACAGACCCCTTCCCGATCAGGAACAGCACTAGACAGGGCTGCCTGCTATCTCCCTTGCTCTTCGTCCTTGCCCTCGAACCCTTCCTCCAAGTGATCAGACAGAACCCAAACATACAGGGGATGAGAATAGGCAAAACAGTCCACACCGTGGCGGCCTATGCGGATGACCTCTTATTTTTCGTGACAAACCCGGACCGCTCACTAAGACATATAATGACAGAATTTGACACCTATGGATCGCTTTTAAATTTGAAAATAAATTACTCAAAATCTACAATACTTAATGTGTCCTTCCCAAAAGAACAGGTCATACATACTCAATGCCTCTTTGCCTTCAAAGGGACAGACTCAACCTTGAAATACCTAGGGATCTGGGTTACAAGGGAATGCAGCCAGCTATACCGGGCCAACTTCCAACCTCTCTTAACGCGGCTAGGGGAGGATCTGGAGAGATGGTCACTGCCACACCTCTCTTGGTTCGGCAGAGTGGGCATAGTCAAAATGAACCTCCTACCGCGGGTGCTATACCTGTTTCAAACAATCCCCAAAAATGTCATTGCCACATTGCGCACGCTGATCCTGAGGTTCATCTGGCACAATACCAAAGCCCGTTCACGACATAACATCCTCACACTGCCGAAGTCAGAGGGAGGCCTGGCTCTCCCAGACTTTAAGCTGTACTATCAAGCAACACACCTGCAAAGGATAGTGGAATGGTCTAAACAGGGTGTCACCAAACTGTGGAAAGAAATAGAAGCCACACAAGTAGGCAAGCCCATGACGGTCATACCCTCTCTGGAACCAACACACAGTACCAAATTTGTAGCCCGACACCCACTCATTAAGGCCACCATCACAGTATGGCACACTCAGGCCCCAAAACTGGCCCTATCATCATTCCCAGCACCCCTGTACCCACTGGTCCACAACCCAGCCTTTCCTCCAGGCCTAAAACCAAAGTCATTCAAGAGGATGACAGGCACAGACATCCCCCAAGCACGACACCTGTTCAAGGAGGGACAGATCAAACCCCTGACCAAGATAACAACACGAACACCCCAAATTTCATGCTCTGCTTCAGATATAAACAGCTGACAGACTTCCTCACCTTTCTCCCACAGAAACCCCTCCTGACAAGAGTCCTAACTCCACTAGAGGTGATCTGCACAGACAAAGACCTAATGGAACATGGCATATCAACCTTATACATTATGCTCCTCACACAGCAGAATACACCAAACCCTCACTTTATGGGGAATGGGAGGAAGCCCTAGGGGAAACACTAACTCCCAAACAATGTCACAAAATCTGTGACCTCACACTACATTGTGCAGTGTCCGGTAAGTCACAAGAAACTGCGTATAAATTGCTAACATACTGGTATAGGACTCCCCAGTCACTACACGCGATGATACCAACCATAGATAACAGCTGTTGGAGGTGAGGAGGAGAGGTGGGCACCCTACTTCACCTATGGTGGGAGTGCCCCAAAATAAAACCATTTTGGGAAAAGTAGGTAGTAGGATCAGGGAGCAGCACCTGTGAAGGAATTCCCACGCTCAGAGCGATATGGAGGAGGGAAGGAAAAAGACACGGATGTAGTTTAGTATATTGAGATCTAAAGTGATGGTAAATGAAGGGAAAGGAATTGCACTTACAATTTTCTGGAGCCTATACTCAGCTCCAGATATGTGCACCTGGACGGTACAATCCCCGCCTATGGATATGTAGATGGTCCTTGGATGTCCTCAAAAAGGGGTCTCCAGTGGTGGTAGGGTATATCTCCTTTCCAATGGCAGTAGGCCAGTATTCGAATAATTGGTGATATATAAAAGGGATAAAAACACAAAATAGTGCTCTCTGGATAATACAAAATAAAATGATTTAAAAAAATGGAGGTATACTCACAAGTGAAGAGCAAATAGGATATTGCTCAATATATTTAGGCGTATATTGAGCAATATCCTATTTGCTCTTCACTTGTGAGTATACCTCCATTTTTTTAACACTTATGTCTCTGTGCTACATGGTTTGGTTTTTTTGGTCCCTTGGTCAGACTTTTTGAAACTTTTACTTTGTATAGCAGAACATTATCTATTTACTGTATGCTGTAACACAGCTTGCTATAGTTTCCCAGTTATATGAGGTATATTGTTGTATATTGATCTTTAGCTGGTGCTTTTTACGGGTATGCCAACCTGCAAAAAATTTTCAGAGCTAGTGTGGCCAAACTGAAAGAAAATGTGATGTATCTGCTTAAAATGACCCTGTGAAAAATATCATGGAATTCCAATTCATCATCTTATTTTTTCATCTATAGTGTACTAGCCATACATTTCTATCTAAATTGTACCTACTGACCAATTTGTATGCAGCAGTGTTGCATTACTATGTCCATATGTACTGTTTCTGCAATAGATCCTGCAGATAATATTTAGAGGCAAGTATTTTCACATTGCATTCACTGTGGTAGGCAACTAGGCGTGTTTTAAAAGGCATGTTTACTATATGACGAATAGTAACCAAGCAGCAGCAGAATAGAAGATGGTTGTCAAAATTTGTAATTTTGCAATTCATAAAAAACTAAATATGTTATTTTAATTAAATTTGTACTTTTATTCAACTTCAGGTCAATGAAAGTAGTCCAATTATTTGTTAATGGTTATTCATAACAACCAAATTGCAGACAAATTACAACCAATGTTACTTCATTCTGTTGTTCTAGTTCTTTGAAGAGACCAGGAGAATTGCACATAAAACTCTGAGCTCCCTAATCCGAAACACCAACTTTATATCCTCTCCCCAAACTTGACTTTTATTTTATGGCATTTTTCCTTGTGACAATTCACTGGAGTCAACCACCGAGGACTTTAAACAACCAAATGAGGGAGAATTGAGCCAAACACAAAAAGCCAAAGTTTGAAAAGCAAATTTGGTGTTTTGTGAGTACAGCTCGTTAGATCAGGGCCCAAAACACTCTCTGTTCCTGTGTGTCCAATTAGTTTTGCTGCAAATACTTGTCTGTCTGTCAAGCTATGTTGCATCGCTGTGGAATTTGTTGGCACTTTATAAATATATTCTATTTATAAATTAAAATATATACCAGGAATATATTTTAATTTATACATTTGCTGGTAATATCACCAATTCAGAGTATAGATTACATTTGCAAGTTCACTTTATTTTTATTTTATTTTATATTTTTGCACTGTATAAGAAAATGACAACAAGCTTGAAGTACCCCAATGGCAATCCTCAAGCATTTAATCATGCTTTACATCTGGGATAATCGCGGGGATATGCACAATTTTATATTTTAAACAGGCTAACGATATGGAACATGTTAGGTACATAGATTGATTATTCAGGCTAGAAAAACACAGTACTGGTGCTGGCTTATAGATGGCTTACAGGCTGGAGTTGAAACCTAGGTACTGGTTGCATAAACAGAATGAGAGTAGGAGCACTATGCCAATGACTGGTAGTATGGGAGTGCTCTTAAGAGATTAAAGAAATACCACTGGGTCCACAGCCCTGTAAATGCTAACACCATATAGAAGGTGGGCACCAGCTCCCCAAGTTGAGTTTGGTAATGTGAGCTACTGCAAAACACCAGTTTGATGCCCCTTTATGGCCCCAGGAAAGGCTGGTAGGTTCTAAGACTGAGTATATGGTCGGGGTATGCACATCCATTAGGCAGTGGCACAGCAGCCAACGTATGGCGTTTGTACTATAAAAGGCTGCATCCCACAACATCCCCTATAAAACAGAATAGAAAAGCGGTGATATAAGCAGTTAAAGAAAAAGTGATGCTCGCTGTGAGTCGAATCAGGAGGGGCACTGTAGGTGATGGCTGGCATGCCATGGGTAGGAGAGTAAAACTAGAGTGGATGTCAAGCTACCGTCTGGGTTTGAGGTGCAATGTCCTGAGTCAGCCGATGTGCAAGTTCACTTTTTATTGCAAAATAAACTATAGTTCTTTAGTTTGAATAACCCATAGTATAACTACACATCATAATATTTTTTTTTAATAAACTAAAATAGTTTTTGAACAATCATTTTTTTATGCACTGCCTTGGGTTTGGTCAAAATGTATTTGACTTTATAAAGGGAGGAACTCTTGAAAGCCTGTATTTTTAAAATTCTGTTAATATAATAAAAAGGTATTACTAGATAGTACAGTACCGTCATTGCTGTTACTTTGTAAATAGTTAATATAAGACAATCCATTATGTGCATAATTTAAAATAAAGATGATGTATTTAAAGAAACAAAAACACATTTTAATTGTAGACAGTAGTTGTATGTTAAAGTTCAATTTCTAGGGTTAGTCAGGAGGCTAACCAAGGGTTTACAGATATAGCCTCCTTCAGACCCATGGGTGACTTTGCTAAATCTAGAAAATATTCATGTTAAAATACCTAAATGACATTTATTTTTAGAGTTTGCCTGGCTAGATGCAGATCCAGGTGGGAGCACCAGGAAAAATGCACCATGCCCCCCTCAAATAGGAGTCACACAGGTAAGCATGTTGGATACTTGCATTTGAATAAACTTATGTGGGGGGTGGCATGTTGAGACAGAAGGAGCAGGGTGCATTTCTACATAACTCTAGGAGCAAGATCTGTCTTCACTTGGCTTCATATATGGGTGAGCCCACTATGAGATGTGAGGCTTAGTAATATCTTTACTGTAGATATGAAAAACAAAACAGGCACATATGGTGCACACTGTAATAAAAAGGATTTAGATAAAAAGAAATATACTTATGCCTTCATGCCTATCAAAGGGAGTTATTTTGGGGTTCATCCATATGTGAGTGTAAATATATATATTAATTTACCTTATATCCATAATTTAAGACATACTACACTATATTGGTTCTTATTTTTTTTGGTCTGTTACATATCTTGTGGAGTATATTGTAATCCATAGGTGGGGATTGTACCATTTAAGAGCATAAGTCGGAGCCAGATTATAGCTCCATAAAATGTAAGTGCTCATCTTTACTTACCTTGCCTTATTTTTACAAACATTTAAAATATCAGTTTGTTAATCACCTTTTGTTAATCACTGTTTTTTTATTGAGATGAATACAGAATACATTTCGCATGCTGCATCAATATACATCATAGAGAAAATAAAGTGATATAAGCTGTAAGTATTACATGTTTAGGTGACAGATGGATGCACCTCTCTATTAGAGATATAGATATTGCACGAGTAGACAGCAGCTTAAAGTATATCAAAACAAGCAGGTGGGTATAAAAAAGAAAAATATGCTTTTCACCAGAAAAGAAAAATAATAAGCTATCTGTAAAGATGTTGCAGATAAGACATAAACAAGAAAAAACGCTGAGTAGCCCATAACTGATAATCAGAACATGGGAGAACCATATATAAACCAGATTATGAGACTCTTATAATAGATTGGAAAGTCAGACTACTCCTTAACATGGGAAGTTGTATTTACTCAAATTGACAATCAGCACATCCTGCCCACTGATCGGCATCTCCTGGAAACCAGATCTATATCACAGGGCAGACCTGTAAGAAACCCGCAACTCCTTAGGCTGTTGGCCATATGAAAGGGACCAGTCCCTAGTCTCTCCAGGCCCAGGTAAGAAGTGGTAAGCTTTTGATCTCTCTGACATCGAAAATGATTGAATCAGCACAGGATCTGTCTTAGCTTGTTCATGTTTAAGATAAAGAGCTTTTTAAAAAAAACATTCTCACAAAAGTGTGCACATAATTGGTCAAAGGCTTTGTTAGTGCCCATCTCTAAGGGTGAGTCCTGTGGATAACCACATGCCTGGGTATCTGCCATTTAAGCCGCTTAACCTCCTACTGAAGGCTGAGTTCAACAGAAATCTCTCTGGTAAGTGAAGAGAACCACTCCAGCAGGGACTTGGATATCCCCACATGTTCAAAGGAGTGGTAAGGAGCAGAGCAATAGGTGCAGAGCAAAGCAAAGGAACCAGCCACCTTCATCAGTGAACCAGCATGCAGCAATACAATCAGTCACAGGCAACACCTGGCCACATCAAAAAGCTTAGTCCATTCTAGTGTAGGAGTGTTCCCTAGAAGTGGATCAAGAAGCTCGGATTTAGGTCTTTTCTATTAAAAGCAAACCAGCTTTTGACTTGCCTGGTGGGCAATCAGGCTTCGAACTTAATATTAGTCAAGCTCTGTAACCAATTTTGTTTTTTTAGTTTATGTCATTTAATACACCAGCACCTAAGGACATTGAAGGCACCACTGTCACTCCATAAGCATACTGCTACTAGCCAGGGACTAGAGACAGCTGACTGGGTTGTGCTGCTTTAAATATCACCTCATCAGTGTTATCCCCAGAACGTGACTGTCCACATTGTATATATATATCTCTTCTGTAGTCACAACATGGCTATTTTCTGAAGTTGCAAGGCGAGGTGCTCAACCCAAAAGGAATCTGGTATGTACTCCAAACTTACATAGCAAATTAAAAATGTGAATTGGGGGAACATGTATTTCTGCATATATGGGGATTTAGTTCCATCATATGGCCATATTGTGTGTTAAGCCCAAGTACCCCAATATTGGTTGGTCCTACAGTAATTCCAACGTGGGAAACAAATTAAAGAGCGCTAGTCCTAAATATGTGTATTTAAATAATCTGTTGTAAGAGCATTGTGAATATATACAGGTGCACCCTTGCTGAGAAATGCATGTTCCGGGTGTGTCTCCAATTCCCTTTTTGTCTTTTACTATGTAAGTTTGGAGTCCAGACCAGATTCCTTTTGGGTTGAGCATCACGCCTAGCCCGTCAGCTTAAGATGCCCCTTTGGAGGTGATCACAGGAAAGTATAAATTTGAGGAGGTTTTAGCTCATAATGTCACTTTAATTATAATTTTCATTTGGTATAAAGCAGATATATGATATGCATTTTGTGTATAGACATCAAAGCACTACCACTTTAATTGTTTATTTATACTGCATTTTTTTTTAAATTGTATTTTATCACCTTAATTTTGCACTGGCAGTAGTACTGCCACTGCCCTCAGCAGTGGCTTCAATAAGAAAAGGTTGGTTGTTATGACTGACAGACATTACTTAGGGATGCTTACAGGGCCGGCCTTAGGCCTTTAGGCGCCCTGTGCGAAACATCTTTGCAGCGCCCCCCTCTCCCCTGTCATCCATGTACAGTCTGGTAAGTGAAGAGAACCACTCCAGCAGGGACTTGGATATCCCCACCTGTTCAAAGGAGTGGTAAGGAGCAGAGCAATAGGTGTAGTGATTGTATTGGGTATTTATTAAATTATTAATGATTTTAAAATAAATATTCATTACACACACATACACACACAGAGTTATAGACAGACAGTCACACACACAGTTACAGGCAGACAATTAAAAAACACACACAGGTACAGATGGACAGTCACGTACATACAGCCACATATACAGTGTCACACACACACCGTTACAGGCAGCCAGTCACACACACAGTGGTGTATCCTGGTTTTGTGCTGCCCTAAGCAGGACAAAACTCAGGCGCCCGCCTACCCCCGCGCCACCCCCACCCAACCCTTCCCCCCAACCCCACCTTCTAAATACACACACACACACACACAATCAGACACACACACACACAAACAGTCAGACACACACACAGTCAGACACACACACAGTCACACATACAGTCACACACACACACACACCCACAGTCAGACACACACACAGTCAGACACACACACACACACACACAGTCAGACACACACACACAGACACAAACACACAGTCACACACAAACACACACACAGTCAAACACAAACACACAGTCAGACACACACACAGTCAGACACACACACACACAGACACACACAAAGTCAGACACACACACAGTCAGACACACACAGTCAGACACAAACACACACACACAGTCAGACACACACACACACACACACAATCACTCACATTAGCAATTTTTTTTTTTATTTAACCCCCAGCCTCCTTACCTTTGGGAATGCTGGGGGGTTCCTCTCTCAGTGGCTGCTGGTCGGGCTGATGGGCTGGCTGCTGGGCGGGTGGCTGGCAAGGGAGCTCTTCCTCTGAGCACTCTGCTCAGCTCCCTCGCGTGCCGCAGAGTGAGGCTGGGAGCCGGAATATAACGTCATATGACGTCATATTCCGGCTCCCAGCCTCACTCTGCGTCACGCGAGGGAGCTGAGCAGACCGCTTAGAGGAAGAGCTCCCTCACCAGCCGCCCGCCCAGTGCCCAGCATGTCAGTTAGCTGCAAGGCTAACTAGGCATTTGCCCTGGGCATTTGGGGGCGCTGTTTTTTGCCACCCCCTGAAAAATGCCGCCCAAGGCAAATGCCTTGTTTGCCTCACGGCTAATACGTCCCTGCACACACACACACAGGGGCAGACAGTCACACACACACACAGGCAGACAGCCACAGACAGCCACGCACACAGGCAGACAGCCTCACACGCACACAGGCAGACAGCCACACACACACAGGCAGACAGACACACACACAGGCAGACAGTCACACACACACACAGGCAGACAGTCACACCCACACACTCAGGCAGTCACACACACCAGCAGACAGTCACACACACACACCGGCAGACAGTCACACCCACACACTCAGGCAGGCAGTCACACACACCAGCAGACAGTCACACACACACACAGACACACACAGGCAGACAGTCACACACACACACACAGGCAGACAGCCACACACACACACACAGGCAGACAGTCACACACAGGCAGACAATCACACATAGTTACTTCTATTCATTATGAAGGTAGAAGTAGTGCAGCTCCTGGATTCAGGTTGTTGGGGAAGCAGGGACTCCTTGCTGCTTCCCATGCAGCAATTACCCAGCACTTCTAGCCCCACCCCACCGTTATTTAGCTCCACCCCTGCCGCACACTAAGCCCCGCCTCTGTCGCAATGTTTTGTTTTTTGTTTTTTAATCCGGGGGGAAAATAATGAAATCCTCCACCCGGGTAGCCAGAAATGTGTGAGCTGTGTCGGCCGCAGGGCACTTGCTTTTGCTGTTGGGGCTGAGCTTTGCGCATACATTTTAAAAGGAAGTCTTCCTGGAGTGAGGGGGCGGGCTAAGGAGACAAGCTTATGGTGCAGCATTCTGCAAATCATTTATTTTTTTGTGCAAAACTATATAAAATTTGAGCATGCAAAAACTACAGTATATTAACGAAGCCAAAATCTATCCAATGCATTAAAGTTGTAATGGTGCCCAGAGTGTCCATGTAGTCTGCATTCATTATCCTTGAAGTGAAAGTCCAGCTTTTCTACTGTTTAATTAAAAGAATATCTAGAATACTTACATATACATAGAGATAGGAAAGATGTAAATAACCCCGAAAAACAACAAACTTCTTTTTCCTGTCTCTAATAGTTGACGTTAGAAAAGCATATCTTGACTACAGACAGACTACTAGAGAGTGATCCTGCACTACTTATCATTTATTAGTAAAAATTAGAACTATGACAAATTTTGGTTTAAATCAAGATAAAAAAGTTGTTTTGATTTGGCAATGTGAAAAAGTAGTTTATGGCATTATTTTGACATTGAGAAAGCAAAATTCAAAATGCTGAAATCAGCCTCTTATGAGCAAAAAGTTGTACCACCCATGAACGTTGTACAAATCGTCAGATACGAAGGGAATGCAAATCCATTCACCCACCATATGGTCAATTACAGCAGGAATCCGTCACAGAATATTTGGTAATAATGAATCCTCAGAGAAATTTTGAAACCAAATGGCTTTTAACCAAAATACCGCTAGGCTAAAAGTATTAATATGGCAATATACTTAAACACAGAGTATATCATAGTTTCCATCCATAGACATCGACTCATACTATTGCTATTTATTTTGTTTCATACACTGCTGTATCAGCTCTATACACTGCTCGGTATAGAGCTGATTATCTTCATAAAGTAGAATAATTAGAATAAGAACATGTGATCACCCTCTGTTTTCTGCCCAACCTTGTTCTGGATAATATTGTTCTATGGGGTTGCATTTAAGGCAATCAAGCTGTTAAAAGTCCTTGAGTTATTTATATTTAATTCAGTATACAGTAGGGTGGAATAAAAATATAATGAAGAACTAGTTGATATTGAAAATACCGGTCACATGCTGGGTACACAGTGTGATCAAGCATGAAATGTACAGGACCATTTCTTGCACTTGTCTTTGGTGTCCCCAAGCATCAGGACAGCAGAGAAATAATCTGCCTCTGCATGGACCCAAACTTTTTCTAACCTGGCTGTCCCAGGTATGACTGACAGAGCTGAACCATGTGTTGGACACCAGAAAGATCAGAACTCGAGAACTGCTGCAAAAGAGGGAACATCAGTGCTATATTTAAATAAACCTAAAATCCAAAATGTCAGTTCCCGAACAATCACAATAAATAACTCACACACGGTGTTCAAAATGCTAAACTAATTGTCTTCTATGTGTCTTGTTGCTTTTTCCACACTCTTCTTTTATACTGTATATAGTTAATTAATGTACTTAAACGTTCTGAAATGTTTTAAATGCCATAGAATGAATACAAGATTTGTATTTATTATTTAAAGGGTGAGATATTGCCTGATATGTGGTATGTAGAAGGGCAAGATCAGGATTACCAGTGTGATAGATTCAAGTGTGCAAAATAATTACTGTTTACTGTGAAAATAGTCATATTTAAAGAAAACTAGCTGTGCAATCTAACTACCAGTGCAAAGTTAAGAGACACTCTAAAAACTAAAACTATTAAAAATGTTAAAAAGACTAAATATATTAGCTAAAGCAGGGAAAGTCCCTATCATCATTCATGCCATTTGGAAACAGTGTATCTAACTTATATATCCAATACATCTCCCTTTGACTTACAAGTTTGAACCTGTTACCTCCTCTGGATGGGACTTTAAACAGCTTTATGCCCAAAAATTGTAGTTGTGAGACCCAATGTCCTGCTTCATTAAAATGTCGGGCCACTGATGAGGGAACCACTCGATTTCTAATCACACTTTTGTGCTCTCCTATTCTCACAGTTAAATGCCTAGTAGTTTGGTCAACGTAACCTTTGCCACAAGGACACTTAATCAAACAGACAATAAAGTCCAACTGACAATTGATATAAGTTCTTATATCAATATTGCGAATGAGACAGATTTCATAACATTATTACAATTGACACACCTTGCACTGAGCAATTATTATTATTATCCCTTAATATGTATGTTTAACGATTTTCCCTTTTAAAACAGACAATTTGGAGATTTATAATTAGAAATATATTTAGAAACAATCATATTCTCAACAGGCGAGATGGTAAAACTTTGCTACTACGGATTCTAGCAGTGGAGGAAAAGTTCAAGATTCCTGCATATTGCTGTTAACATTTTCATTATATTTAATAAGTATCATGCAGTATGATTAAGATAATGGCAGTTGCTTAGATATTTATCTTTAGGATGGATTAGTTAGAGCCGTGTATAAAGGCTAGCCTAAGCCTTACCTTGTGAACAATTATATTAAGGAGGCAATGTAACTTCTTAGAATATTGAATATAGTCTTTAACTTTTGTTAACCTTTTTTTTTTATCATGAAATGGACTGTATTATTTTAAATTTATACTAAAGGGACACTGTAGGCAACCAGACCACTTCAGCCCATTGGAGTGGTCTGGGTGCAAACTTCCATCACCCTTAACCCTGAGCATGTAATTACTGCAGTTTTTATAAACTGAAATAATTAGCCGCTAAGGTTAACTCCTCCTCTAGTGGCCACTAGACAGCCAGACAGCCACTAGAGGGGCTTCTGGGTGCTTAGCCGACGTTTGGTCGTCTAAATGACATTAGACGTCCTCACGCTCTGCATGAGGACTTCCAGCGTCGCCGGAATCCCCATAGGAAAGCATTCAATAATGCTTTCTTATGGGGAGATCCTAATGCGAGTGCGGCCATTGCAGCCGGCTGCAGGGGAGGAGCGTTGGCGAAGCTGAGCCAGCGCCAAGAGACATCGGCGCTGGACCCAGGTAAGTGACAGAAGGTGTTATTAACCCCTTCTGCACCACGGGGGTGGGTCTTGACAGAAGGGGAAGCTAAATTTCCTGGCACAATAGTTTCCCTTTAAAGAATTAGCAAATTACATCACAAGCCAGTTCAGACAAATCAAAGCCAGGACAAATGTTGAAATTGAGGAGATGAAATTGAAGCATTGTTTTTTCTCCTCTCCTCTGTATCATTTTTCTGGATACAGCTCAGGTAGAATGGACAGAGTTTATAACAATTGGAGGAGCCTGGTTACAGGTGTGGATTTCTAAATTTAACTTTATTTTTACTCCTCACAAATACTTATTTGTTAACTATAGGGATAAGTGAACATAATAAGTGACAGCTGCTCTTTGAATGTCCCATACATGATACAGAGCATAATAAAGGCCCTGGCCATTCCAGCTCCCTGCAGTTCCTGGCTCACTTCCACAACCAGGTTTATACACATTCTCGTTCCTCACTAGAGTGACTCAGGCTGGCAATGAAAAACTTACTGTACCTAAAAATGCTCATGCAAACCTCCTTGCCAAAGGCCTCCTACTTCTCATCCCACCCCGCAGGGCGGAAACTCCCAGTTCAGCATCTGGGCTGTTTGACGAGTTGAGCTGGCACCTCCAGGTTGAGGGAATCCAGGATATGACAGTAATTATTTATTTGGATATGTAACATTGCTAATAACTCATTGTAAAGGTTACCTGAGTCCTCGCTACCTTTATTACTTCGACTCACTCATGTAAAAATAAATATCTACCTTGGTAATAAATGAATACCCTGAGCAAAATACAAGCTTAAACATAAGATACAGATGAGATGAGCTACCCTTATGTAAAAGAAAATAGGCGTTGTAGTGAACAAAGTCTTAAGGGGAGCATGCCATTTGACCTTTATGGATGAATCTCTTCCTTGGCTTTTTCTTTGCAAAAATAGGTTGACTTCTAAATATGGCCTCTATTTAATATTATACGATAAGCTTTTTTAATTGATTTAATATTCTTGGATTAACTTTTAAATGATTTTTCAACATATGAAAATAACAAAATTATATCATAAATAAAAATATATGTGTATATATGAAAACAATCTAAATGTTAAGAAATAACATATTTATCAAAATATTAATTTAAATGTTTATACAAAAATATGAAATCATTTAAAAAGCTTATCCAACAATATTACAGTGTCCCCCCAAAAATATTTGCATACACATACATACATATTTTAATTTATTTATTTATTTATTTTGGCCCTGTTAGAATACAGGTTAGGATCCCTGCTCTATGGGTTTCTTGTCAGGCTAGATTTTAATGGCCCTGTATATGTTTACATGAACAAGGCTGTTCAGATTTCTAATTATTTGGCCTATATTCTAAAGGATCATTTTTAATGATGGAAATGTTCTGCAATTAGGTTCCTAGTGACAATGTCTTTAACATACATGATTTTCACATTGATGCTCAGTCTTTTTTAAGACTTTTTAGTTATTATATACAAGGGCATACATATTCAGACGTACAGACTTTTTGTTAATCTGCAGAACCAGCATATGGCACTCGAATTTGTTCCTTACTGCAAATACTCTTGTCTTTTCAGCAGGCATACAGCAGCACTTACAGGGTAAAATCAAACTTTCCTTCGTCCCTCAATATATAAATGAAAGTAATGGTCTAGGACCCAATACAAATCACATGGCTCCTTTCTCTTGGGCATTTTTCTTTAACCAAGCTTGTTAAACATATCATCACCGACATTATTTCTGCCCCTAATCAAACTAAATGAGGAAAATAATATATGGAATTTCTTCAAAAGTGGAACTAATATATTCCAAGCCTGAGTGTGTATCTTAGAATGAGTCTGTTCACATACCCAAAGGCTGGGCAATGCCCTGGGCAAGCAAAGAAGACGGCAGGCAGGGATGTTAATGAATTCTGATTATCTGGATAAGTCATTAAAGTAATAAGCCTTTGCTCAAATTAACAGTGCCGCTCCATCCAGAGAAGATTTAATCAGATCTGCTTCATTATTTTGAAGCGTGCTAAATGCAGCAAAAGGGAGTGTGATGAGCATTAAATAGATGAGAATGTAGACCACATAAGAATAATTGTATATATCTACTTGGAATATAAAATGCTTAATATCTATGAATTTACATTTTGTGACCTGGCTGTCTCTTTATTCATTTGTCTGCTCTGTTTTGCATGTCTGAACCAATCTACCAGTTGGGTTTTAGAGCTTTCTTCATCTCTACTTCTAAATTTTCTCTCTTTGGGAGCAAAAATAAATAAATAAAACCCTTTCCTTTAACTGTAACCCAATGTCTACTTTAAGTCTACTTTGTTATATGTTTTAAGAATGTTTGTGTATGTAAGTGTATAACAGCTCCAAAAAGTTATAAGCACAGTAACTTGTCGCCAAACTGCAACAAACGTGTTAAGAAATTGGTTTGTGTCATTGCAATTTGTTGATCATATTCAAAATTACTTTTTTTTTAATGCAAGCTGGAGTAGACCCCCATTTTAATGAATTTTGAAGAAGTTATAATATCTAGTTATGGTTTCAAAAATATATACATACAATGACCGAATGACGAATTTTGAATTTGTGCTTTGGATTTCTGAAAAGTGGCAAAATGGATAGGGGTAGGATAAGGGTTGGGGTAGGGTTAGGGGTAGGGTTAGGGTTAGGGTTGGCTTAGGAGTAGGGTTAGGGTAGGGTTAGGAGTAGGGTTAGAGTTGGGTTAGGAGTAGGGATGGGTTAGGAGTAGGTATAGGGGTAGGGTTTGGGTAAGGAGTAGGGTTAGGGTTGGGGTAGGGTTGGGTTAGGAGTACGTTTATGATTGGGTTAGGGTTAGGAGTAGGGTTAGGGGTAGGCATAACCCTAACCCTACTCCTAACCCTAACTCTACCCTAACCCTACTCTTAACCCTACTCCTAACCCAACCCTAATCCAACTCCTAACCCTACTCCTAACCCAACCCTAACCCTACTCCTCACCCAACCCTAAACCTACTCCTAACCCAACCCTACTCCTAACCCTAACCCTACTCCTAACCCAAGCCTTACTCTACTCCTAACGCAACCCTATCCCTACTCTTAACCCTACTCCTAACCCTAACCCAACCGTAACCCTACTCCTAACCCTAACCCTACTCTTAAACCAACACTAACTCTACTCCAAACCCTACTCCTAACCCTACCCTTAACGCTAGCCCTAACACTAGCCCTAACCCTACACTTACCCTAAGTCCCGAACTCCCAAGTGCCGAAATCCCGAATTTCGGAAGTGCCGAACCGAATTACCAAAGTCCCGAATTGCCGAAGTGCCGAATTTCAGAATGCCGAAGCGAACTGAATTTTGCCCATGCACATCCCTAATGAAGACACAAAATTACAACTAGATACTTACATACAAAAACATTAAGAGACACACATTCACAGATCCATACCTAAAGACATAGATACATAGCCATACACTGACATAAGCACATACACACCTAAACAGACACACACTGAAAAGCATGTGCAGGTAAGCACAGATACAGGCATACGTAGATACAGGTGCACACAGACAGGCACATACATAGACACAGGTACATGCAGGCATACATGGACACTGAAAAAGATATATACAGTCATACACAGGCACACAAAGGTATACACACACAGTATAATATATATATATATATATATATATATATATACACCTAGTATAATATATAGACATATATATATGAACGTGGCATATCCCAAGGTGATGCGCTATCCCAAATGCTGTTCTGCATAGGCCTCAACCCCCTTAGTCAGATCATCAAGAAGAGTGGATATGGATACAGGTTCAGGAGTGGAGCTACCATCAGCCACCTACTCTACATGGACGACATCAAGTTGAATGCCAAGAATCAGCGAGACATTGACTCATTAATCCACTTAACTACGATATACAGCAAGACATCGGAATGTCGTTCGGACTACAGAAGTGCGGGCAGATGATAGCAAAAAGAGGGAAGATGATCAGGACAGAAGGAGTTGAAGTTCCAGAAGGACAAATAGAAGAAGTAGAGAACAGCTACAAGTACCTGGGGGTACCACAAATGCATTGCAACCATGAGGAAGAGGCAAGGAGGATAGCAACATCTAAGTACCTCCAAATAGTCAGACAGGTCCTGAAGTCCCAGCTCAATGGCAAGAACAAGATCCATGCCATCAACACATATGCCCTACTGGCAGGGGCGTATTAGCCGCGAGGCAAACAAGGCATTTGCCTTGGGCGGCATTTTTCAGGGGGCGGCAAAAAACGCCGCCCCCAAATGCCCAGACAAATGCCTTGTTAGCCTTGCGGCTAACTGACCGGGAGGCGCTGGGCAGGCGGCTGGCGAGGGAGCTCTTCCTCTGAGCGGTCCGCTCAGCTCCCTCGCATGCCGCAGAGTGAGGCTGGGAGCCGGAAGATGACGTCATCTTCCGGCTCCCAGCCTCACTTTGCGGCGCGCGAGGGAGCTGAGCAGACCGCTCAGGGGAAGAGCTCCCTCGCCTGCCCAGCCCAGCAGGCAACCACTGGACCACCAGGGAGGTAATGAACCCTCTTTCCCCCCAGCACTCCCAAAGGTAAGGAGGTGGTGGGGGGAGGGTAAATAAAATTAAAAAAAAGTGTTAATGTGAGTGAGTGTGTGTCTGTTAGTGTGTGTCTGACTGTGTGTGTCTGTTAGTGTGTGTCTGACTGTGTCTGTTAGTGTGTGTCTGACTGTGTCTGTTAGTGTGTATGTGTGTGTCTGACTGTGTGTCAGTGAGTGTGTGTTTGCCTGTGAGTGTGTGTGTGTGTCTGTTAGTGTGTGTCTTGACTGTGTGTCTGTTAGTGTGTGTCTGACTGTGTCTGTTAGTGTGTATGTGTGTGTCTGACTGTGTGTCAGTGAGTGTGTGTTTGCCTGTGAGTGTGTGTGTGTGTGTGTGTCTGTTAGTGTGTGTGTCTGTTAGTGTGTGTGTGTGTGTATTTGCCTGTGAGTGTGTGTGTCAGTGAGTGTGTGTCTGTTAATGTGTGTGTGTTTGTTAGTGTGTGTGTGTGTGTCTGCTAGTGAGTGAGTGTGTGTCTGACTGTGTTTGTCTGTTAGTGTGTGTGTGTGTGTGTCTGACTGTGTGTCAGTGAGTGTGTGTGTATCTGACTGTGTGAGTGTGTTTGCCTGTGAGTGTGTGTGTCAGTGAGTGTGTGTCTGTTAGTGTGTGTGTGTTTCTGTTAGCGAGTGTATGCGTATCTGTCAGTGAATGTATGTGTGTGTGTGTGTGTGTATTTAGAAGGCGGTTGAGGGGGGGTTGGTGCGGGGGGGGGGCGCTTGAGTTTTGTCCTGCCTAGGGCAGCACAAAACCAGGATACACCACTGCCTACCGGTCATCAGGTACCCAGCTGGATTAATAATCTGGCCAAGAGAATAACTGTTCACCATGGATGTCAAGACCAGGAAACTACTCACTAGGAATGGAAGATTCCACCTGAAATCCAGCACACAGAGACTGTACACCTGCTGGAAGGAAGGAGGTCGGGGCCTGATGAGTGTCAAGGCCACAGTCCTGGATGAAACACAGAGCATCTACAAGTACATCACGAAGATGGCTCCCAAAGATGAACTGCTAAGGGAATGCCTGAGACTTCCACAGGTCGAGGATGCAGAAAAAGAGTAATTTCTTTGACTAGACATACCTCTCCATGGGGTGTACCACTGGCAGATAGGGGATGTGGCTCACAAGACAAAATCCTACCAGTGGTAGGAAAAGGAAGGTCTGGAGCAGGCACTCAGCACCCGATCAATAGAAGATGGAGTCTACCACACCAAGCAAGACCCAAGGTGCAGACCGTGCAAAGAGGTCTCTGAGACAGTCCAGCACCTAGTAGCCAGATGCAAGATGTTAGCAGGAACAGCATACACGGAGAGACACAACCAAGTTGCTGGGATTGTGTACCGAAACATCTGCACAGAATATGGATTGGACCTGCCTAAGTCCAGATGGGAGATGCCACAAATGCTAAGATCCTGTGGGACTTCAAAATCCAGACAGATGAGCAAGTGCTGGCCAACCAACCAGACACCATGGTGGTAGACAAGGAACAAAAGATTGCAGTCGTGGAGGATGGGGCAATATCCAGTGACTATAACATCACGAAGAAGGAACATGAGAAGGTGGACAAATACCAAGGACTGAAAGAAGAAATAGAAAGGATGTGGACAGTGAAGGCAATAGTAGCCCTAGTTGTGATAGGAGCACTTAGGGCTGTGACTCCCAAGTTGGGGTAGTTGCTTCAACAGATTCCAGGTGGGACATCTGAGATCGCTGTCCAGAAGAGTGCAGATCTAGGAACAGCTAAGATACTGCGCAGAACCCTCAAACTCCCAGGCCTCTGGCAGAGGACCCAAGAAAGAAATGAGCATACCACCCAGGAGGGGTGAGAAAATAATTTTTAATTTTTATGTATTTGTGGGTATTTTCTAACCTACCTGGTCATGTTCTCCTCAGGGGTGGAAGGCAGCAGACACTCTTACAAGAAAGGCCCTGCAATTCCAGTTTCCAAATATGTGTGGTGTTGCCTCCATGATGCTCTCCCTCCCGGACTCCTTGTTGAGTCGTGTAAGCAGCACATGGATGGTTATGCGAGAACATTGTTAGAGTCTCATATTCCCCACATCTCTTTACTGAACTAGTGTGCTGCTTCCACTGCCAACAGAGATTTAACAAAAAAATCACATATATTCAGGGTTGGCCATCCCCCCACCACACAAAAGAAGTGGGGCTACAGAGCTCCTCATTTGAGCCTCTAGCTTTCCCTCAGTGAAAAACCTGATTAGAATGTGGAGGATACATGATTAAAGTGTCTGCTTATGGTATGGTTTTATTAGATGTTAAAGGAACACTATAGTGTTATGAATACAAAACTGTAGTCCTAACAGTATAGTGTCCTTCTGCCCAAACCTCGTTGCAGCTGCTCGCCCCCTCCTCCTCCCCCCATGGCAAATAAAGAGTTAGAAACCCTTTTTACACTTACCTGATTCCAGTGCTGAGATCCCATGCTGGATCGCGGTCCTTCTCCTCTGACATCAGCCGATGGGGGAACCTATTGCGCATGCACAGCCTTCCTCCTAGGAAAGCATTGACAATGCTTTT
This sequence comes from Pelobates cultripes, assembly GCA_933207985.1. Lineage (NCBI taxonomy): Eukaryota > Metazoa > Chordata > Amphibia > Anura > Pelobatidae > Pelobates > Pelobates cultripes. The sequence goes on along the minus strand of OW240916.1, from coordinate 180,045,542 downwards.
CTAGGGGATTCGAAGATGCTAGACATCCTCGTGCAAAGCGTAAGAACGTCCAGCATCGCCACTGGGGGCAGTCTTAGTACTACAATGTAAAAATTGAAGTTTCTCTGAACTATTTTGTCCCTTTAAGGCTTTGCAATGTCAGAAATAGCTGACCTGTCAATTCCAAGCATCTGAACTTCTGCCAATTAAATAAAATAGTGGAATAAGAAGTGAGTGCTAATTTTCTTGGTAAAAACTCAAACTTCTTTTTACAAAATCAGAGGAAAACTGAACAGACTATGGATATTTAGTTAGTTTACCTGTCAGCCTAAACCAGTCTGACCATTTTTCTCTTAACCACTCTCATTAACAAGGAGTTTTGCACACTGGACTGCGGCTCAATTAATGTTGTTCTTTTGTCCACAACATTTTATGTAAACTCTAGTAGAGACAGTTATTTAGATATTCAAACAACACATTTTGCACTAACAATCATTTTACAAGTCACTCAGATTACCTTTCCCCTCATTCTCATGTTTTGCTACACTATCTGGCCACTTGTGTTCATTAGTAGGAATATACAGCAACCAAGAGGTCACCCATTGAGACTGGAAGAAAGGCATTTTTACTTACTGCAGAGGAAATGGTTCTTTACAGTAAGAACAATAAAGATGAGGAATTATGTATCCAAGTTAAGATCTGTAGATATTTTTTTAAATGACCTGGAAGATTCAAGTATGTATTTAATTTAACATGTATGTAAACAGGTTGTTGATCCAAGGTAAAATCTGATTGCCATTATGAAGTAAAGAAGATTTTTTTTTCAATTTTGTGTGGCATAATTGGCCATTGCTTAAACCTATTAATATCTTTGTTTATTCTTTTGGATCTACATTTACTATTTAAATGTGAGTTAAGCTCTTGGCCATGTTTGCATGTGTATGTGCATTTATATGACTGCTAAGAAATTAGTAATGGGTGTACAGCTGAACATAATATACATATACAGTATTGTTAAATTTAACACTTACATTATTTGTTCAGGTTTATGGACGTACATCCATGTGCACCCTCCAGGGTAGACAAGAAGGCCAGTAAAAACATCACTTAGAAACATAAACCCCAGGTTGAAAATTAATATTGTGTCCCATTTCAAAGTGTTCTGATCTATAATTTAATGTAATGTTTCTAACACAGTTTTGGAGCCAATAAGAAAATAAAAACTAGAAAATGAGCAATAATTTAACAGCATAAAATCTTTTAATAATAATTTTGAAGTACGCATTCCTTGTTCCAGATGAGAAAAAAATGCAGAAGGATACACTTTAATATCAGCCTACTTCTATCAGCTACTAAAAGTAGTGTGTGCTAAAATGTATGGACATTGCTGCTCTCTCCCTGTGCCTGAGGCATGCAGAAACATTTAGGAGGAATTGAGATGGAGAGTAAGAGGGGTATAGACCTTTGAAAATGTCACATGGACTGAATATGCATGGACATACAAGGAGACAGCTATACCAGTAGAAACGTCCTCTCACCCTTAAAGATTTATCAACTTAAATACAATGCCAGAGATGACCTACCCTATTGCAACAATAGGTTTGAAAAGGTTCTGCCATGGATCGATGTCAGAAGCTGTTAGCTAGGCTCCGCTTAGCCTTGCAAGAGTAGAGCATTCCAAAATTGCTTGTGTGAGACTTTGAACAGAAGTGGTCTCTTCCAGGTTAAGTACATACTAGCAGCCGTGGATACTATACCTATCAGGCTGCATGATGCCTGAAGCTTTGTGACAAGGTCGACTGTGTTTCTTTCTAACCTTTCCCTCTCTAACTTGCTTTCTTCCTTCTCTCCAAATCATTCTCCTCATGACTCAACCCCCCCTGAAGACTGGAAAGGTCAGGGCCTTCTCGGCGTGGTACATCCAAAGAGAGCCATGTGAATATTAAAAACATATTGCTACTGTTATAACTGCTAGACAAACAACAGAGACATAGGCCATAAGTGCGAACAGTAGAGGTGGAGTTATATCCAGAGAATGTGCCTAATTACATGGAGTTAGAGTGTTTACATTCTCTATGAGCAAGGTTTGAACGTTTCACTTGTATGTTTAAACTTTAAACTTATTAAAAAAAAAACCTGCTGTTATGCTTATTTTTACAACAGGAGAATGAAACAGCACATTAGTAAAGGTCGAATATTACAGCTGCTACTTTCTCCTATATTGAATCAGGTCTATGCACCTTACTAGAGGAATAATCCAGGCTGGAAGTGATCCTTCATTTTACAATACATTATTATTTAAGAGGCTTCTCCAGTAAGATGCCTCTCGTTCTGGTCTATGGGGTCTGAACTCTTCCCATAAGCACCTGCCTCTCCAGGGTTTATTTTTATATAGTTCCATTAATCAGATTTAATCACTGAAAATGCTGACTAAGCTGATACCTGCAATCCCATGATTGAGTCAATGTATCTGCATTTGTTACCTGTCTCCCAAACTGCTGACTATGTTTGCAAGTAAGGAGATGTAGAGGCTCACACAGCATATGCCCGCCCAGTTAGCACACTCTATAACATGGACAGAATTGGACAGAATTGGAATAACGAACAAATAAGTGAAGCCTACTTTTCTAAGTTCAGTTAAAAGAGAGGAAGTCATATATTGCAGGGATATTTGCAAATCAATAAGCAGGGGACCTCCTTACACCATAACCTATGCAATGAACACAGGTTACTATTGGACTGTTTATTTTAATATTTGTAAACAATGTCTTCATTGGAAGGCTCAGATCAAATCACCAAAAAACATGTTTTTATTAAAATCACTGTTGGCAATTGTATTTGTAAATCTCATACATTGAATGCATAGTAAAACATGTCTGTGTATCGGAGTGGAATATTAGAGAGACACTATAGTCACCAGAACTACTACAGCCTAGTGATAACTTCACTGGCCACTCCTCAGATAGCTGTTAGAGATCCTTCCTGGGTGATTGCTGCCTAAAATGCATCCAAACATTCAGTGTCTCCTCCCTCTGCATGTGGATACTCAACTTTCCTCATAGAGATTCATTGATTCAATTCATCTCTATGAGGAGATTCTGATTGGCCATGGCTGTGTTTGAATTGTGCTGGCTCTGCCCTGATCTGCCTCTTTGTCAGTCTCAGCCAATTCTATGGGGAAATGATGTCAGCAGGCAGTGGGCAGGTCAAAAGGAAAGGGACAAGCAAGCTGCTCCAGACTTGAATACCAGTAAGATTTTACTATATTTAGGGAGGCAAGGGGGGACCAAGGGGCTAAGTGGTGGTTTTAACCCTGTATTGTCAGGAATACATGTTTATGTTCCTGACCCTATAGTGATCCTTTAAGCTAGTATTAACTGGTTGCTACTTTATAGTGCACCCAATTTTACACCAGCAAACATTGAAAGACATAGGAGAAAACATACACACACTGGTATACTTACATAGAAAACACCTAAGTGAACACACAACACAACACTACACACAAAAACTAGCAGAAATAAAAGACATACATTTCCTCACACATTTCCTCACACACACCAACACACATATTGGACACACATAAAGACAAACACACATATCGATCCACTTTAGAATTTTTATTTAAGGAACATTATGTTGTTAGGAATACAAATTTGTATTCCTAACGCTAAAGTGTTTCTGTCCCTACTCTCATTCAAGTCCACCCCTGAAGGGAAACTTTAAAAAAAAATCTAAGTTTTACTTGCTTTTTTACCAGTGCCAAGACTTCCTCAGTGCTGCTTACCTCCCTGCCCTCCTCCTGTGACATCACAGAGAAAGCGGGGTCTATGTCTATTGGGGATCTAATACTCCTGGATGACTATAGTGTCTGGGTGCTATAGTGTTTCTTCAACTCTCCTTCTTCTGCCCCTTGTTGCTTGCCTTACATTTTGTTTTCTAATCTTAAGGGAGCAGTGAAGCATTGTGCATCTGGAGCATAGCAATCCTACCTGCTTCACTTCAATATATGGTTGCACGGGGGGCGGGCCTGACAGCCAAGATGGCCGGACTTGCTCTCTAAGAGCTCCTGCACCAGCAGGCAAATAAACGTGAATCCTGAATAAACTACTCATGCCAGCAGCACACGGAGCTCCTACAAAAGTGCAGGACCACACGGGGAACAGAACGATGCCCGCCATGCACCACCGCACACTACAGGCACAAGAACCGGCCACGTGGCCTCCACTAGAGCGAGGCCCGGGGGGGATGGCCGACCTGCCGGCACGAGACCTGCTCACAAGCAAGCGTGGAACACTGACTTGCTACCCCCCCTGGACCGGCCGGGGATATCCCGGTCCTCGCTGGGGACGATTATCCCTGGAACGCAGCCTACACAAGCGACCAAACCCATAACCAAATGGGACAGGAGAGACCCAACTAAGATGGCAGCATAGGCGTATCTGGCGCCAAAAAGCAACCTCACCAGGCCACCCAGGCACACCCTGGAGTTTTTTGCCCGACTATGCAACAGCCTGTGGACAAAGCTCTGTATCAAAGGCCGGTAATTCCACCTCACTATGAGAGCAATGGCGGCATGGATCCGACCAACTGTCCGGCGCCACCTGTGCAGATACCTACCATGGGCCCCCGGGACGACCTCCAGCCAGAGACAGAGACAGAGAGCAAGGTGGCGGGAAGGGGCAACAAATCCCTCAGATGCCGGTAATCGGCCTCACACACACCAAAGCGAGACCACTAAGCCCACCCAATCCATTCACCACTCAACCGCACCGGAAACCTCCAACCACTGAAAAGCAACCCCACAATTGAAGATCCACGCGGACAGCTGCGAGGCCACCCGGACGGAGATCCAGCTTCCTCCCAGCGACAAACACAAGCGTAGGGGGGATGGAACTTTACTACGGCACCAATTCTGTCACAACTCTGAGTCCACCAGTCGAGCCTCCAGAGCCGTTATCGGCTGAACGAGAAGGACTGCAACAGAGAAGGGCTGTGCTCCTATAGAACTAATGTGGAGATGCAAAAGGAGCTTACTCAGCATGTTTAGTCAATGACTAGCCGCCTACTTTAGTGTACACCCTGAAACACGAAAGCATGTTATAACATCTTATTGACACTAGTGTAGTTAATTTAAAACTGTTAAGCATTAATTTTATCACATGACAGGAGGCTTCGTATTTTGCATAATCTTTCATTACTATCTCCATAGCAGCAAAGAAATGAGTGACAAAACTTTTAACCAATCACAACGTAGAATAGGGTATAAGAGGTGAGACCTATGACATCATTTCCTCTTTCTTTGCTGCTCCATCACAAGTTAAGTACCAAATTTTGTATTATCTATTCTACATACACTTTTCATTTACATGCCTTTTGTTTTCACTGTACCTTTATATATTGCCCTATTAATGCTCTTAACCCCTATATACCAGGGGACCCTGTCTGGCTCCCTAACTGTCTTTCACGGCTTTCCCGCCGTCTGTACTTTCCCTCCATATTCTCTGTTTCTCTTTAACAGTTTTTCTGTTCTTTCTACCGAACGCTTTATTCTGTAGTTTTGCGCATTCGCCTGTTTTACTCGAATGCCCGCGCGACCGCACATTGACTATTCGTTTCTTTCTACCGAACGCTTCGTTCGGCAGTTTGACGCGATCGCCTTTTTTAAGCGTTCGCATCTATTTCTGTTCGCACGTTCGGCAGTTCGCATAGATCTTCTATTCACATTCGGCAGTTTTACGCGAATGGCAAGCTTACAGTTTGCCGCCCAAACTGGGGCAGGTACTATTCTCCACACACTAAGCCTGTCAGTCCGGCGGCCATCTTAAAGAGATAGACACTGCCTGATTTTTCTGCTCCTGCTAATCCAACAAGCAATTGAAAAGCCTTACCCTTTTCACTCAGTGGGACCAGGTTAGTGCCTTACACTTGGGGTTGGTTTAGCCAGTTGGTCTGCACCTTATTCTGGCCGGGGTGAGCCCCCATTTTACGCTGCTAAACGGTCCTGTTCATGCAGGTTCCGATCACCTGGGTGAGCCCCAGTGAATCAGCCCTCTCCTCTACGACCTACCGGTCTCTAACCACAGGTTATTTAGTCCTGATACCATACCACCCCGGTCCCCAGGCCTCTCCATTAATCGTGCCTAGTGCCCTCACGCAATTTACCGGGTGAGCCCCGAATCCTCATTCCTTATAATGGAGGAATCACAAACCCCAGACCTCCAGGCCATGATAACAGCAGCCGTGGCTGCAGCCATGGAACAAGCCGCTTCCAAGTCACTCCAAACAAACTCTGAAGTTCCCAGGCCCACCTCTAAACGGGTTCATTATAAGGCGGACTCCGAAGACTCCGACTCTTCCAGGGAACACTCCCAACGGCGAAAACGCCATTGGAAGGGCAATGTAACCCCACGCAAGGCTAAAGGGAAAGCCCCTGCTGATCGCAGGAAAGCCACGGTTCGTGCTACCCACGATGCCACACAACTTTCCTCAGGTGAGGAAGATGTAGAACCCACTCAGGCACTAGCTGTGCTGGATGAATGGCAGGCGGCAGCCTCTGACCAGGGGGACTCCGACAGGGATTCCACGGCCAACTCTGACCCTTACTTCATAAGGGAACAGGGTCTGGGTGAGCCCCAGGACTCCATGGCAACATCCATGGATAGCCCACAGGAGGGCTCGGAGATTTTCCTCGACAATTCGGGCCTCCAAATGTTCGACCCAAGAAACATCCGGCACCCCCGTTCGGAAGAATGGTCACCACCTGAGCATTTGGCAAGGTTTATGCACTTCTGGCTCAGAAAACCGCTAGACAAGGAAGTAAGAAACCGGATGAGATCCGAATGCCCTCGCCCTAGTCTACCGGACAAAGTGACGCACACCCCCGAGTTTGACCCGCTCATGACTACGTTCATGTCCCAAGGGGGTCGGGATCCGTGCAAGGGCATAGAGCGCGGCTTTAAAGGAGCGCAAGATAAGCTGCTAGATGCCATTGGGCCACTAGCCAGAATCATGGATATGGCGGATGAAGCCTATGAGAGGGCTGACACTTTTACCCCAGATACGGTGCGTGAATGGGCACGAGATACCCGTGAATGGGCACAAAGGTGTTTCTGTTTCCTAGGGAACACCAACGTAGCCCTCTTTTCGGAGAGGCGCCGAGCAGCACTTTACCGTATCGACGAAAAACTGGTCGAACTGGGGGATAAGGAATTAGGACCCTTAGCACAGGGTAAATTATTTGGAGAGGCCTTCCTTAAGGAATTAAATAAAAGGGTCAACATATTCACGTCCCTTAACAAGGCAATGCGGAAAGTCTTCCGCGGTTCTCACACCCGTGGTGTTTTTGGAAGGGCTGGACGGCAGAGGGCCGTGCCGCCAGCCGTTTTTGGCCATCCGGCCCCCGTACAACAAGGACTCAGATGTTCTACCCAGACTCATCTAGTCGAAATAGATTCCACCAATTCAGGGGATCTGATCGTGGCCGAGGCACCCGAGGACGCTCACGAGCAAGATTCTCCAACAGTAAGTCGGAATCTTACTCTTCCTCTAACCCCCTGTCATATCGCAGGTCGTGTTTCTATTTTTTTCCAGAACTGGAAAGAACTATCTTCAGATGCGTGGATAATCCAAACGGTGCAGGGCTATCGAATAGAATTTGACTCGACCCCGCTCCAGCTGACCCCTCCACGCCCAATCCAGACTACACGGGCAGATGCCCGCCTCATAGACGCGGAACTCCGAGAACTCCGCTCCAAGGGTGCCATCCAACCGGCTCCGGATGCCACCGGTTTCTACAGCAACATCTTCCTGGTCAGGAAGAAAACAGGCGAATATCGCCCCGTTATCAATCTCAAGGAGCTCAATTCGCACGTGGTATATCGACATTTCAAAATGGAAGGTATACATCTCCTCCGGGACTTGCTTCGACGCAACGACTGGTTCACTCGTCTGGACCTCAAAGATGCGTACCTTACCATTCCGGTACACAGAAGCAGCCGTCCCTACCTCCGCTTCTTCTGGCACGGGATCCCTTGGCAGTTCACCTGTCTCCCGTTTGGCCTCAGCTCGGCCCCGTGGTGTTTTACCAAGATTATGAAGCCGGTAGTGGCAAAAATCAGATCCCAAGGCATAAGATGCATCATCTACCTCGACGATATCCTGATCTTCGACGAGGATGCAGACACTCTGCGGAGACATACGGAATACGCACTACACCTTTTGGACTCTCTAGGTTTCGTCGTCAACCGTCCCAAGTCCGCATTGACCCCGGCTCAATCAGTTCAATTCCTCGGATTCGTAATAGACTCCACATCATGCACTCTTCACCTCCCGGCTACCAAAATTACGGCAATCCGCAGGGAGATCCGGAAAGTCCTTCGTCGGACTACCATACCCCTACGATTACTGGCACGGATCGTAGGCCTTCTCTCTGCATCCATCCAGGCCATTTTTCCCGGGCCCCTGCACTACAGGGCCATGCAACGCCTCAAGGCAAGTTTCCTTCGCAGACAACCGACATACGACCAACCGGTTCCAATGTCGGTCGAAGTTCGGGAAGAACTACACTGGTGGCTGAATTGCATGCAGGCTTGGAATGGCAGGGCCATATTCGGGAACCAGCCAGACTTCGTGCTGGAATCGGATGCCAGCCGTTCAGGCTGGGGGGCAACAGACGGAACCACGTCCACAGGAGGAGTCTGGACTTCCGAAGAGCTCTCGATGCACATAAATTGCCTGGAACTCTTGGCCGGGTCCTTCGCCATTCGCAGCCTGGCAAAGGACCGATCCAACTGCTGCATCCTACTCCGCATGGACAACGTCTCAGCGGTCAGATACATCAACCGCCTTGGAGGCACTCGTTCTCGAACACTGGCGGATCTCACGAAAGAGATCTTCGACTACTGCCTACCACGCAACATCACCTTGCTGGCAGAGCACTTACCAGGAGACTCCAATACGACGGCGGATTGGTACTCATGCCACTGGCGGGACGCCAGCGATTGGCAGCTAGACCCTCATATTTTCGCGCTACTGGATGCACAGAGGAGACCTCTCTACTTAGACCTTTTCGCGTCCCGCAACAATCAACAGACAGAGGTTTTCTTCAGCTGGCTCCCAGACCCGGAGAGCCTCGCAACGGACGCTTTTCTCCAACAATGGCCAACGGACGGCGCCTACGCATTCCCTCCTTTCGCAATGATAACGAGGGTCCTTCACCAGATCCGTCTACAGGGAGTGAGAATAATTCTCATCACGCCGCTCTGGCAGAGCCAGCCATGGTTTCCGGACCTTCTGGAACTCTCAATCAACAACCCCCTCCTCCTACCAGATGCCCCAACCATCCTCAGGAATCCATTGGGCCTTCCTCACCCACTAGTCCTGCAGGAACGCTTGCCCCTTGTGGCCTGGACTCTTTCCGGGGTTCCTGGAGAACCGAAGAATTATCGCAGGAAACTAATGACCTGCTATGGGATTCATGGGCACCAGGAACTTGGAGGTGCTACTTATCAGCATGGCACTCCTGGACAAGTTGGTGTGTGGGACGGGACCTCAATCCCTTTACTGCACCTACTCACTCCATCATGAATTTCCTGACTTCACTTTTCACCGCCGGAAAGTCATACCGTTCCATCAACGTGGTACGGTCAGCCATCTCAGCGGCTCATACTCCGATACAGGGGATTCCTGTTGGTAAGGACCCGCTCATCTGCAGACTTCTCCACGGCATGCGCCTACGGCGCCCCCCGGAACCTAAATATTCTAGTCTCTGGGACGTTGGTGTGGTCCTTCAATTTTTACGTAATTGGCCTCCCAACGAGAAACTATCACTCCGCCAGCTTACCGCAAAATTCACCCTCCTACTCTGTCTGGTTTCCTTTCGACGGGTAGCGGACGTACGCGCCTTTGACGCCCATGCATTTACTTTCTGTCCGGCGGGTGTCACCTTTCAGATCTCACGTCGCACTAAGTCCAACTCTCTCTCGGTCTTCTACCCTTTCTTCCCTTCTGACCCTCAACTCTGCGTGGTCTCAACCCTCCGTCACTACGTGGAAGCCACCGCGATGTTGCGGCAACCTTCCACTCATCAACTTCTCATCTCTTACGTCCGCCCTTATGGTCCGGTTTCGGTTACTACACTGGCCAGATGGGTTAGGTGGCTACTATCCCTTGCCGGTATTGACCAAACTTTTGGAGCACACTCCGTTCGTGGGGCAGCGGCCTCTTCCGCTTGTGCGGCGGGCGCGTCCCTCTCGGACATTTTACGAGCAGTGGACTGGACCAGAGAATCTACCTTTAGGACATTCTACTTTCGTCCTCTTGATAATCCGGCATTTGCTTTTCTTTCTCAGCTTTGAAATTGCAAAATACGAAGCCTCCTGTCATGTGATAAAATTGAAGATTATGCTAGCTTTAGTGTACAGATAATCTTAATTTTAATAATGACAGGAGGCGAGTATTTTCCCTCCCTGTTCTCTTTCGTTCTTCCCTCCCTTTTATTTTCACTTCTACCTACTACACTTTGCTCTCTCATATGTTGGTATAATACCTGACACGGTAGCTCTTGTTTAACTGCCTTATTTACATCATAGAGATATATATATATTGTCTGGGTGGGATACTTATTTAACACCTCTAGGGAGGACGTTTAGTTTATTTTTATTCTCATGTTACTAGACGATATTAAAGTTGAATTACGGGACAGACATCCTTTGTTTTATACAATCACTTCTGGACTCTAACGCACCTTATACTCTCGTTTCAGCTTAACCAGAAGCTACACGGAATCATTAAAGTCTCCATGCAAGATGTCGTCATCATCGCATCAGGAGATTCATCATCAGGTCTTCGTAGACCATCGTTTGACAAGGACACGTCTTCATCTGCATTCTACCTGTTCCGGTTCAGTTTATTCTGATTAAGTTTCCAGTTTCTTGTTCTATGGATTTCTCAGCTGTTCGGTTATTTTTCTACATTTATGAACTTGTGATGTCGCAATTTTAAAGAGGAAATGATGTCATAGGTCTCACCTCTTATACCCTATTCTACGTTGTGATTGCTTAAAAGTTTTGTCACTCATTTCTTTGCTGCTATGGAGATAGTAAAGAAAGATTATGCAAAATACTCGCCTCCTGTCATTATTAAAATTAAGATTATCTGTACACTAAAGCTAGCATAATCTTCAATTATCCACACTTGTTTTAATTACCTCTATTTGAAAACATGTTGGCCGCAGCATAGAAAAAATTGATTAATGATTGCATGTTTAATTCTCTTATGTTGATCTACAATTATCATCTCCTTAACTAACAAAAAATGTACCCTCGTAACCCCACTGTTATAACTGCTGAAAATCAGCATTAGGAATGCCATTGGGGTACCTTACGCATGTTGTAATCTTTCTTTGCACTACAAAAAATAAATGTAAAAAAAATATATATATACAGGTGATACTCGAAAAATTTAAATATCAGGGAAAAGTTAATTTATTTCAATAATGCAACATAAAAGGGGAAACTAATATATGCAAAGCAAGATAGTGCAAGCCGTGATTTGTCATGAGTGCGATGATTATGGCTTACAGCTCATGAAAACCCCAAATCCACAATCTCAGTAAATTAGAATATTGTGAAAAGGTGCAATATTCTAGGCTCACAGTGTCCCACTCTAATCAGCTAAGTAAGCCATAACACCTGCAAAGGGTGTCTGAGCCTTTAAATGGTCTCTCAGTCTGGTTCAGTAGGAATCACATTCATGGGGAAGACTGCTGACCTGACAGTTGTGCAGAAAGCCACCATTGACACCCTCCATAAGGAGGGAAAGCCTCAAAAGGTAATATAGGTGTATATGGTTGCACATTAGCCAGGATATGACATTACATTCTAGCATCCAGCATCACAGCATCCATAGGATAGTAACACAGTGACATGGAGCAAGAGGACCACTTGTCACTCAATCTATGGCATTACACCCTTTGTGCCACTAGCTCACATGTCCAATGTTAAGGATTTAATTGACAGATTGAGGTTGCACAGCTTTATATTGAAATGTAAACATTTGATAGCATTTCTGCTAGCACAATGTACAGATGAAATGTGATGCTCTTTAATATATAATAAAAATGTTATATAATACGCATTTATTAATATATGCACGTGTACATATACACTATACACAACTAAATGTCTGTTCGTCCACCCATTGTAAAGTGCTGCAGAATTTGATGGCGCTATATAAATAACAACATAATATACACTGTGTGTTTTCCCATACATATATTCATATATACACACACATATATCACACTACAAATCACATGCATTGAGTGAAACCATTTTTTAATTAAACATTTTCATCCTCTAAAGTGAACACACTGTTACTGACCCATACACACACTGTCTAACCAACACACATGTTCACTGATAGACACACACATTCTCACTGACATACACAGTCTGACACATCCACTCACTGACAAATACACACTCATTATTGATTTGGCATACACTGACAGACATACACCCACATTCACCCTCAGAGAGATGGAGTGGCTCCTTTCCCTGAGATCTAGTGTTGCTGCTGGCACCTTCCTGCTCTTCTTGCTCTGCTCCCTCACAGGCAGTTTAGTGACAGCGAGGCCAAAGTGACATCATATCTTGGCTGCTGTCATCACCACAGGGCACGTGAGTGAGGAGTGTGCAGGAAGAGCATGAAGACTACAGCTCCCACACTGACACTGCCCACCTCCTTTCACTTACGAATTTTGCTTACTGTCCAATTCTGTCTTAACACACAGCTGTCCGTCTCTTGGGGGTCCCTAAGGTGGCCATTCGGACAGCTCTTGGGCCCCTCTGAAAAGGGGAACAAAGAGTGCCCAGTCACACCCTAACTTACTTGGGATACCACATATTGATTTTGACTTCTCACAAAAAAAACTATTGGCATTTCTAGTTTTGAAAGCATGCATAGTAATGCAAACAGCATTTATTAACACCCGCCTAAAACGTTTGCAGAGTAATGTATATAAAATGTGTGTGTGTTAATTTGACATTAAGCACTTAGCCATGCTACATAGTATGGGGAAGTTTTCTTTAACAATAAGACTCCTTTAGAACCTCAGGCCATTGGTTCATGACCAATTGTCAAAGTACTAAAAGATGATTGAGTACTCAGAGAGCATCTAAAGGGACTGCTTCCATTCTTCTAAAAGAGCATTAAATCATGTAGACAATTAATGAGTGGAGAGATTGTTTCATTTCAATAGTCTGTGTGTGCTACTTCTATTATTTTAAAGCCATGTATTGAGATGTGTGGGAAGCATACAAGTGTTTGTACTTTTTTTTTTCACGACTACTGGTGCAGGTGTTTTCTGCAGTTTCTGTACAAAGTGTCTTTAAATCACTTGATACTCACTGGCCTGATAATTAGTTTACCGAGAAGAACTCCAGCAGATAACAATGCTTGGTCAGTAAATCTCTATACTGCATTTATGGTTTAACATTTAAATAACTTGCTTAGCCCAACTTTGAAGACAGCCGCTCTTCCTAATTTAAGATGATACCAGGTAAACCTCGGAATAATTACTAAATGTAACCCTTCATACTTTCAGAATTACAAATGACATCACTAATCCAGGATGATAAACTTTACATAAAGGACAAGTAATGTTGCTTGAAGCATGTATTTAGTATATTATTAGTAAAAAAATAATAATTAATGTGGCTCAACCATAAAAGTTTATAAAAATGGAATTAAATATTTCAATATAATCACTAAAATGAAACTATCTTGTCTGCAAGTGGAGTTCACAATGTCTTTACTATAGCTTGGTTAAAGTAATATAATATTAATCTTTTGAGAAAAGTACTGGAAATTGATTTGTATTATTTCAGTTAAAGAAAGGGTCAGTTTAAAGGGTTACTCCAAGCATCTGATTCGAAGTTCTCATAGTTTTTGGAGTTTGTATGTTCAGAGGTTCACTATTCAGAGTTTAACCCCTCTGCTGCTGCAAGTGTAACTCCCCCTGCGTCATTAGCCAGCCAAGAACTAGACATCTGGGTAGCTAATGTCAATTCTGTGCATGTTTGGCATCCTTTTTTAGCATGTATGCTGGCGACATACAGTCAATGGTGGCATAGCCCTCCTCCTCTGTGCAGTCCATGTCCTTCTCTCAGCCTGCCCTTCCTGACATGCGTCCTCTTCAAGGAAGAGTAATGTCAGTGGAGGAAGGAAAACTTGGCCTCAATGCTGGCTCAAGGTGCGTTTGAGTTATTTATTTATATATCAATTTGAGGTAGAGGATAGCAAGAGTCACTCTGACGAAAAACAGTGTTTTCTTAAAACACTTTTTTTTTTTATTGGAAACACTGTTTAACATAGGAGCTGATGAATCTGGCACCCCAGACAATCCCTGTATTGTTCCAGCATGGATATTTGGTCTATAAGTTGCACTACCTTTGTTCACACATCTCAGTTTAACATTGTAGTGAGAATGTTCAGCAAAAATGGAAGTTCTCAGCATCAATAAAATATTAGCTTTTTTGAAAACATGTATTGTGAAGAAAAGGATATTAGATGAACACAGATATGTAGGCTGCTAACACATGGTTTATAGAACTAAAGACATCCTCCAAACATTCCTGGATCCATTCCTCATGGATCCATTCCTCCATTTTATTAACTACTTCACTCCCAGAAACAAGTATTGTTTGATGTCCCTACTGATCACACCATGATCAGTGTTGGACAGCTGGCACTGTCCAGGACAGATCACTATTGGCATGGAGGGAATGCAGGGAGACTTAACCACAGACTTTTCAGACCCAGCCATCTCACTCTCTCCTGTGCAAGAGTGAATCGGCTGTATGCAGTCACTCAGCAGCGGAGATTTAAAGGGATTTCAAAGGAAATGTGCACACACTGCACACTGCTAATCTGTCAATCTGGGGCTACTAACTGTGGCCACGGCTGATAGAGGGGAAGCTGGTATCCCTGATACCATTAGGTATCTAGTCCTGCTGGTAACCTATTCTGGTGACTATGGCGTCACTGGGCATTAAAGCCCTGCACTGCATCACGGCATAGACTGTCATGCGGTCCTTAAGGTGTTAATGTTTGAAGTGAATATTTTGTGTTATGATCAGACGGTGTCCTCTCCCACCTATGGGAAAGGCTGTACATTTTGCAGCTAGCATGTTTATCTCCCATGTAAAAGAGTAGGAACCACTAACATTGTAGTATTTTGATGCAGTGGTGGGTTTAAACACAATACAGTCATATGGTGTGACTTAATCCCCATATTTGCTTTTACTTCAAGTGATTTAAGCAGCTTGTGAGTTTTGAAACAATAGATATATTTTTAGGTGCAAGGTTTGGGTGTGCTCCCAAATATTTTGTATCTGTATCTGTGTGTGTGTTTGTATCAGCATGTGTGTATCTGTGTGTCTGTCTGTATCTGTGTGTATCTCTATATGTGTCAGTGTTTTTATCTGGGTGTCTGTGATGCATACATCTCAGTATCTCACCAACACTACATACATTACACAACTGCATTCAAAAACCAACACTACATACAAACACACCCCTACATTTACTCCATACAAAAACATGCTTACATTCAAAGACACATACACTACTCAGTGTAAAATGCAATCCTGCAAGGATGGTCAAATGATAGATCCGCAGCTGACAAAGCATTGTGAGAGTAGTACAACAGATTCTGATCTACCATTTGACCAAGCATGTTCTTGCACCAGTGCCCTCTCTATGTTTCTACATCACACTCCTCATAATACGTTGCGCTCAATAACAAACAGTGTCTATAATTAGGGAAGCAGTTCGAACAGGTTTCAAATAAACGTAACATCTAAAGGCAAAAAGGCAAACAATTTGAAAAGAGACATTTTCTAGTCATGTACACAGATATAAAGTGACAGTGGCTACTTAGCCTGCAGTTCCTGCTGTTTCTCCTTGGGTCAGGTGACCAAAATTACAGCCGTCAGTCACCAAATACGAGAAAATGCAGGCGAGAAGGAGGGAGAGAGAGAGGGAGAGAGAGAGAAAGGGGATGTGTGGAGGACAACTAACAAACAATGTGAAACATCATCCCTGCAGGAGACCTGGTGCCTTTTAATTGGCAGGCATCGTTCCCAAATGTAGAAATATAAACTTGCAACAGCAGGGGGAGATTTTCCTCTTGGCAATGACTGTCAGCTTAGCCAGCAAATTCGGCCTAGTTCCAAACCGTAGGCCATTCATACTTGTAGATATGATGGAGCCTTGCTTTTATTTTATTTCATAACAAATTTATCCCTCGTAAGACAGCATTGGAAATTGCATCTCTATGCAAGGAACAAGCATTGTGATTAACATTCTGAGAGAATTTCTGCTAAAATCTATTGCTCTAGTAGACTGTGCATTCGTTTGATTAAAATGGATTTCAATGTGTATTTTTAACTTCATGATCTGAGGATACCTCTACTTTGTTACACATAGATTAAAGCAGCATTTCATTGTCATTGATGGTGCCATCTCAAGATTAAGATATGTACATTATACATGACTTGCAGGTAATGTTCAGCTACTTATCCGTGTCTTACTCTTTGTGTGTATTTGAAAGACTTACTGTTTTGTGTTTTTCATTAAACAACAAAATTGAAAAGTTGTAACTTACTACATATTTAAGTCTGATACTTATGCCGGGGCATTGCTAGGTTTCCAAAAGGGACACTATAGTCACCAGAACAACTACAGCTTATTGTATTATTTCTGGTGAGTATAATCATTAGATTCAGGCTTTTTGCAGTAAACACTGTCTTTCAGCAAAAATGCAATTTTTACATTACAGCCTAGGGATACCTCCACTGGCCACTCCTCAGACTTCTGCTAGAGGTGCTTCCTGGCACAATGATGCACAGTGTGCAGCACTGCCATTCAGTGTATCCACGTCTGCATGGAAACACTGAACTTTCCTCATAAGGATGCATTGATTCAATCTCTATGAGGAGATACTGATTGGCCTGGGCTGGGCTTGACTTGTGCTGTCTCCGACCCTGATCTGCCTCCTTGACAAGCTCAGACAGTTCTAGGGGAAAGCATTATATTTGGCTCAGAACATCACTTCTGAATATGTCAGTCAAGCAGGCAGACTTGAATAAAAGTAAGATGGTACTATATTTGGAGGGCAAGGGGAACAGGAGGGCTAGATGGTGGTTTTAACACGTTAGGGTCAGGAATGCATGTTAGTGTTCCTGACCCTATAGTGTTCCTTTAATCTTTATCTCAAAAGTAAATGTCTTGTACCGTGCACTATATATTAGCTAAAGACCCTCTCAAAACCCAATCATAAAGCACAGTCTACACCTTAAACTCTAATATACTCAATGAATCACATGGTGTATTAACCCCACACCATGCTATATTAGCCTTGCCCCTGCGACTTTAACAACAACACACAACCAACTGAAATCCAAACATAAAACATCTTGTGGATGGGCGAGTGGGAAGCTAGCACCACTACACTTCTGCCCGGTAAATGGTGAGTACCCTCCCCTTTCTCCCCTTCTTAATGCCAGGGTGCCACAGGGTACCGTCCCCTTATCCCTGCCCTCAGTCATGTCCTCCCTTCCTTATGTTTCCAGGGAGGTACTTAACTGCTGACCCAGACCAAACCCCAACTACCCTTAACTGCTGACCCAGACCAAACCCCAACCAGCCTTCCCTTGCCATTAGCTCTCAACAGTCTCCGACTCCCCAAGCCGCTTGGACACTTCCTTCCAATTCTCTTCGCTGTCCAGGACTACCGCCATCGTGGGGGCCTCCCTAAGTGTCCCCTTGGGAGGCACCGCGCCCCCGCAGCCAGCGCCTCCTCGATACCCGCCTGTAGCCCGGAATTCAGGATATCTAAACCTATAAGAGAGAGGTGAACCCCGTCCCTGCGCATAAGGTTGGAGTTGTCTCCCTCCAATTCCGTGTGCCTCACGACAAACCCCCCGAGGCGGCGAACAAATTTCCCAATGGCCACATTAAGCTTGCGCCTACTGCACTCCACACCCCTCGCATGAGGCAGCTCACGCCAGCAAGGCATGGACACTATTTCTGACCAGATCAGGGTCAGAGCTGGTAATAGAGCCATACAACGAGCCAGATCGTGTCTTATCGCATGTAGGAGATCTACTGACCTGCTGCGCCCTAGGTCATTACCCCCCCACGTGGATAACTAAGGTCACTGGCCCTGACACATACCTCCGAAGGGACACACACTCAGAGTACACTTGTTGCCACAACATACCCCTACTACCCCTCCACCTTAACCTGGTTACCTCATAGGGGAACCCCAAATTTCTGCCATAGGAACGCTCCTCCGCTCGCCGTGCTGCCAGTATACGAAGGAATGACCCAATATCCAAACACAGCGAAGCCGAGGACCTAGGAAGAAACAAACGTTATAACAAATGAGGCCTGACATAGGACCTGTAGCGATGAGAGCCCCATCTACCCAACCGCTAAATTGCTGCAGCAGAGAACCCCCACAAGCTAGCCTGAGTGGCCGCCCCTATGCGAAATGAGTGAGCTGAGTACTGCCGCGAATCCAACCCACACTCCGCCAACGCAGCCCGAAACATTGCCGTAAACTGATAGCGTGTCAGGGGAGTCCCGTTGTGTTGAACCAGCAAGGGAAGATACGCCAAAGGCCTCCTCCGTAAATATGCCAAGAAAAGCCTAACCAGGCAAAAAAAACACCAGTCACACCGTTACGAACCCACGAACCCCTACCTACCTGGTCAGTCTTAGACCGCCTGATGAAAACGTCCACCAAGTCCTCAGCCCACCGGATGTCCGCCAACAGAAGCGGACCGACAGACGTTCGGTTGCGGGAGACCAATTCGCCCACGCGAAAGGCCCCAAAGAAACAAAATGAAAATGCAACCCGGAATAGCAATACCTCGTATTCCGAGAAGCAAACCGCACCCAATGCAGACTGAATCCGCCCTAGCAAGTCGGCTCACCTCCTCCAACGCTCCGGCTCCATGGGACTCAAGGTACGCCTGCAATAAGGCTACCACATCATCCTTGGACACGGCTGAAGACATTATCCCGATACCAGATGAGGGAAAGGTAGGTAAAATAGATGTGTAAGTAATATAAGCTGGAAAATTAATAACCTGTTTTTTTACACAGTCCCAGAGGAAGCAAGCACCACTACACTTCTGACCGGTAACTGGTGAGTACCCTCCCCTTTCTCCCCTTCTTCATGCCAGGGTGCCACATTGTATCCCCTTAGGTACCATCCCCTTATCCCTGCCAGCAGTCATGTCCTCCCTTCCTTATGTTTCCAGGGAGGTACTGTCTGTAGGGAGGCTGTGTGAATCACAGCCAGGGGAGGTGTGGCTAGGGCAGCATAAACAAACTGATTTAACTTAAATGTCAGAGAATTGATCGATGAGACTGCAGGGGCATGATCTGTACACCAACACTGCTTCATTGAGCTACAGTGGTTGTGTTGCTTAGGCTGACCCTTCGAGGTAAGTATATTGTTTAACTTAAATATTTTATTGGTGGTTTTGGACCATGACATAGAGGTTAAATGAAAGGGAGCTTGCCATGCTCACATTTGTCAGAGGCAGACCAACATCAAATAGAAATTTCAAATTTTCAAAATGGACTGTTTCTCATCAGACTGAGTAAAACCATTCCATTTTTAGGATTATAGCTGTTGAACAGCAACAACATCATATTAAATGTCTTCAATAATGTCAGAGGACAGAAACACATGTATATCAGTGAATATTGCAGCTTGCTTTGATAGATGTGGAACATTACAATGGTTTCTCTTATAAATGTTCTGTTAAGATCTTGTTATAAATCATTTTGTAACATTTCACATAATTTCACATCATAGTTGCTTGTAATTATGTAACGTATAGTGCAACTATCATGTTGTATGTCCAACACATCAATATCCAAGGCTGCAAACAGGTTAGTTATTATTAATTGAAATTCCACGTATTCATACTTTCCATTTTTTTCTTTATTTGCGTCTGCACTTAATTAACAACTGTTTAGTGACGTGCTTGTTTTTCCTTCTTCTAGTTAATAGCTGTTTGCCGATACACAGGCTGTTATGTTGCCATAGAATTAATATATATCTAGAGGCCTTGTTTGCATCATATGACCCCTTATTACCTTACGTGCTGGTTCAGACTGTGCAGAATCCGGTTTAGTCAGTTGCAGATCTCAGATGGCAACAGCATTACCAGGCTTATGCGTGTGTGCCTGCAGTGAATCATGTTTGCTTTTGCTGTGGGAGGAACAGCCATAGTGGTGACAGTTCTGTTCTCTGTCTCTGGCACTGCTAGCCCCATCTCTGCCAGGGATCCCCATTTTCAACAAGTTCAGATGGGCCTCAGCATGTGTGTGAGCGTCACCTCTATGACCTGACCCACTCTGTCTTTACTTGCTTGTATACCCCAGGAGTTTCAGCTCGAGGTGTTGCTGTAACAACGTATCATGCGCCTGCTTTGGTTTCATATGATCATTTGGTAAAGGATCACACCCTCCCCATGTTGAAAACATTGTCACATTTTTATGTATCACTGTGCACTAAGTGTGTATCCCTTCAGCAATACTTAAAAAAAAAAAAATACTTAATAAAAAAAGCTAATTGTGAATTTTTTTTTCTATACTTTATTTTTAAGTCCTTTAAAATATTAACGCTATTACTTATTATTATTATTATTATTATTATTATTATTGGTATTTATAAAGCACCAGCTTTTTCCGAAGTGCTTTACAATGAAAAGGGAATTTAACAAATGAGACAATAACGACATGTTACAGGAACAATAGGTAGATGAGGACCCTGCTCAAACAAGCTTACAGTCTAGAGGAGGTGGGGTAGAAAAACACAATAGGAAGGGTATTGTGGGAGACAGCAAATAAACATGGTGGGAAAGTAGCAGAACTGGAGGTGAGAGTGGAGTGTAGCCTTTTAGGACAGAGCAAGAGGCAGGCTTGTGATACAGAAGTTACTCTGGGAGGCTATTAGCATTCCTGAAAAGATGGGTTTTGAGGGATTTCTAAAAGGATTGAAGACTAGGGAGAGTCAGACTGGGGTAGGCAGGCTGTTCCAAAGGAAAGGAGCTGCCTGTGAGAAGTCTTGCAGGTGTAAATTTGCAGTAAGGATGCGAGCAGCAGACAGGAGAAGGTCACCAGTAAAGGGGAGAGACCATGAGGGGGCATACCTATGAATCAGTGAACAAATGTAAGGGGGGCTAGAGTTAGTTAGAGCTTTATAGGTAAGGGTTAGTATCAGGGGTCAAGCCCTGGGGGAAAAAGTGTGGGAACTCACACAAGATCCACCAGGGCCGGACTGGCCCACCGGGATACCGGGAAATTTCCTGGTGGGCCGCGGCACCTGGGGCCGGTCTGACAGTCCTAATCATTGGGCTGACAGCTCCGGCCGCACAGAGCCCCATGGGAGCAGGGGGAGCCGGCCGGCACAGCTCACACACAGCCTTTCATTAAAAAAAAAAAAAGCTTAGTGTGACGGGGGCGGGGCTAGGGTGGCTTAGCGTGCGGCGGGGGCGGGGCTTACCTGCGGCGGGGCCCGGCTGACTGCAGCATGGGAAGCAGGAAGGAGTCCCTGCTTCCCCAACAACCAGCCTCCAGGAGCTCCAAGCAGGAGGTAAGAAGGAGGTCAGTGTGTGAGTGTGACTGTCTCTGTGTGACTGCCTGTGTGTGACTGTCTGTGTGAGTGTGTGACTGCCTGTGTGTGACTGTCTGTGTGTGACTGTCTGTGTGAGTGTGTGACTGCCTGTGAGTGTGTGACTGTCTGTGTGAGTGTGTGACTGTCTGTGTGTGACTGCCTGTGTGAGTGTGTGACTGCCTGTGAGTGTGTGACTGTCTGTGTGTGACTGTCTGTCTGAGTGTGTGACTGCCTGTGTGTGACTGTCTGTGTGAGTGTGTGACTGTCTGTGTGTGACTGTCTGTGTGTGACTGTCTGTATGAGTGTGTGACTGTCTGTGTGTCACTGTATGTGTGAGTGTGTGACTGCCTGTGTGTGACTGTCTGTGTGAGTGTGTGACTGTCTGTGTGTGACTGTCTGTGTGAGTGTGTGACTGTCTGTGTGTGACTGCCTGTGAGTGTTTGACTGTCTGTGTGAGTGTGTGACTGTCTGTGTGACTGTGTGTCTGACTGAGTGTGTGACTGCCTGTGTGTGTGCGTGACTGTCTGTGTGTGTGTGTGTGTGTGTGAGTGTGTGGCTGTCTGCCTGTCTTTGTATGTGTGGGTGTTTGCCTCGGTGTCAGTGACTGTCTGCCTGTGTGTGTGTGTGTGGCTGTCTGCCTGGGTTTCAGTGACTGTCTGCCTGTGTGTGTGTGCGCGCATCTGCTAGTGAGGGAGCCTCTGTGTGTGTGTGTGTGTGTGTGCCTGCTAGTGAGTTTGTGTTTGTGTGCCTGCTAGTGAGTGAGCTTGTATGTGTGTAAGTAAGCTTGTCTGTAGGGATCATATGTGTGTGTGTGTTAGTGAGCTTGTCTGTAAGGAGCATGGGTGTGTCGGAGCCTGTCTGTGGTGAGCATGTGTGTACAGTGAGCTTGTCTGTAGTAAGCATGAGTGTGCAGCCAACTATTTAAATTGCCTATATTTATATATATAGGCAATTGAAATAGTTGGCTGCACTCTCGGATTTCCTGAAAATGTAACTTTTATTGAAATATTTAAGAGAAGATCAACGTTTCAGTCCCTCTTGTGGACTTTCGTCATGATCCTGACGAAAGTCCACAAGAGGGACTGAAACATTGATCTTCTCTTAAATATTTCAATAAAAGTTAAATTTTCAGGAAATCCGAGAGTCCAGCCAACTATTTCAATTGTATGTGTGTGTATATATATGTATGTATGTATATATGTGTGTGTATATATATATATATATATATATATATATATATATATATATATATATATATATATACACCCTACATAGCACAATGACTTATGGGGCTGGCATAGATTTGTTTCCAGGGCTGCTTCGTATCCCCAGTCCGGCCCTGAGATCCACACACCACAAAAAAAAATAAAAAATTATACACTCGTATGCATATATATTTCTCAGAAAATACCGTGCAACATTTATTGTAAAGTGACAGTTTACAAAGACATCTCTAAAATTCACATGTAATAAACAAATAAATATAGAACAGTTGTAACTAGAGTTGAGCGGACACCTGGATGTTCGGGTCCAGCGGGTTCGGCCGAACTTCGGAAAAAAGTCCGGGTTCGGGATCGAACTTGACCCTGAACTTGACCCCGACGTCATATTCCGGCTCCTGGCATCACTCTGCGGCGCGCGAGGGAGATGAGCAGAGAGCTCAGGGGAAAGTGCTCCCTCGCCAGCGCCGACCGACCGCCCGCCTGGCTTGTCAGTTAGCCTCAAGGCTAACAAGACATTTGCCCTGGGCATTTGGGGGCGGCTTTTTTTGCCGCCCCCTGAAAAATGCCGCCCAAGGCAAATGACTTGTTTGCCTCGCGGCTAATATGTCCCTAGCCTGGCAGCAGCATTCATCACAGATTGTAGGAGGGCCGTACGGCTTCTGGACAGACAAATTAGGAGTGAATTACAGTAATCCATGTGAGAGGTTACTAGAGCATGAACAAGATCCTTGCATAAGAAAGGGGTGAATGCGGGCAATGTTTTTAAGGTGGAATCGATAGGTTTTAACAACAGACTGAACATGAGGTGCAAAGGTGAGACCAGGGTCAAAAATGACACCTAGACAGCGAGCTTGCAAGGATGGGGTGAGTCAGGTACCGTCAACCTGCAGGGAGAGTGAAGGAGGAGGGTCAGTGTTATGAGGAGGAAAAATATGAAACTCAGTTATAGAGAGATTGAGTTTCAGAAACCGGAAGGACATCCAGTCAGATGGAAGAAAGGCAATTGTTGACACATTGTAGGGCAGCAGGGGAGAGGTCAGGGGAGGAGAGATATATCTGGGTGTCATCAGTGTACAGGTGGTAGTGAAATCCAAACAAATTAATTTGTTTGCTAAGAGAGGCAGTATAGAGAAAGAACAGAAGGGGTCCAAGAACTGAACCTATCCTGTCACATTGTGCATCGTTAAGGGGTTAAAGATGAGGTCATTTGCAACCTGTGATTTACTTTTTTATTCAATTTGAAGGATTTTAAAGGACCACTATAGTGCCAGGAAAACAAGCTCATTTCCTGGTACTATATAGTCCTTAGGTCCCCCCCACCCTCAGGGCCCCCCACAGGCTGGGCTGAAGGGGTTAAAACCCCTTTAGCCACTTACCTTAATTCAGCACCGTGACCTCTCCTCGCCCTACGACGTTAGCTCCCGAGTGGAGGCGAATGCGCATGCGCGGCCAGAGCCGCGTGCGGATTCAAACCGCCCACAGGAAAACATTACTCAGTGCTTTCCTATGGACATTTTGTGTGCTTAATGCGATTTTCGCATTGAGCGTCGCGGAAGCACCTCTAGCGGCTGTCAAGAAGACAGCCACTGGAGGCTGGATTAACCCTGCAATGTAAACATAGCAGTTTCTCTGAAACTGCTATGTTAACATCTGAAGGTTTAAAACCTGGGGGACCTGGCACCGAGGCCACTTCATTGAGCTCAAGTGGTCTGGGTGACTATAGTGGTCCTTTAAATCTTTGCATTCAATGTCAGCCAAAAGTGGGGGTTTTATATTGCTAATAAAAGGCTCGGTCACTCCTGTAGTGCTCAATCGGTTAAAAATAAATATGAGACATTAAGATAACTGATATATGGATTAACAGACCTGCTTCTTGTCTGTGCAACCTGCATATATCAAGTCTGTACCAAATGCTATTAAGTGCACTTTTTGTATCACATATCATCTCTGCCATAACCCTGTTTAAATTAAGTTTTTATGATGTTCTCTATACCAATGACGCACATGGGAGATAATAGTTGGTTATCTGCAGACAAAAAGAATAATAATCTAACAATCTAAGGATACATTTTGATTTAATATATGCCTTCCATTTATTAAAATAAAAAATAAAACAGCATTCACATTAGGAAATAGTCTTACGCACACACCGGGTGAGTTTACCATCCATTTTACGTTACAGATGTTTAAAATATAATATCACAAACACAAGAAAACTACCTCCGAATGTACTTCTTTTCTGTCTGCAGATTTTGCAGAGTAACTAAACCTCACTCACTTATTCAGGAAGTGAGTGAGCAAATCACAGGCCTACCATAGCTTTCCATGGTCGAATGTCTGAGTATGTATGTGTATTCAACCCATTGTTATTCGGTAAACTGAGAACTAAAGGAAAATGGTCAGAGACTGGAAAAATCCAACTCTAACACTCAATTACCATGTTTGGCTATTTTTTTATTCCCTGTTACATTTCTGATAATTGACTAATTCTGTAAGTGATATATTTAAATCCCTTAATGCACTAGAATGAACCATATACAGCCCCATAATACACTATTCTTTTCCATAACCTATTCAGCTTCTCCCTGCTCATTTTTCCAAAGCATTTATATTCTCGTTTCCTCCTTATTCTCAATGGTCAGACATTTAACCGCCTCCATTATATTTCTCCTTCATTATCAACTATATTGTATTTTCCTTGTCTATCTTCTTACATGTACACTTTTCAGTCTGTCACTTGCAGCAACATGGCGCATGCGGGAATGTTATGTCATTGTTACCTATTAAACAGCAGTGAGCAGGGGATTATGGGAGACGGTCTATCACTTAATCTTGTTTGAGGGTTCATCAAGGTAAATCTAAATTGCATGAATATTCTCCTTACTATTAGCACATTATGTTTTTGGATGCTGGAAAATAATCAATCAAAAAAGTATGTACTGGGCTCAGTGGAAATATCAAGTAACATGGATCTTGAGTGTGTCCTTATGAAATACAAATGTATCAGCTGATCGGACCTAAACCTCCTATATAGTAAGGCAGGTAGTGTCCACCAGCTGCAAATGGGTTAATATAGTAAAGATCTTATATATATAAGAATCAAATACCACAGATACAAATGTCTAACATACCCCTATAAAGAAGGTATGCATAATTATTAATGTAATTATAAATCACTTCATCAGAGGATCTAAAATCACGAAACGCGTAAGGAAGGCATCCGACGATCATCAGTTCCTGAGAGAGAGATTTGGAACGCATAGCCGCAGTGAAACGCACGCGGAGAATACCCGGTGTCAGCTTAGCACGAGGCAGTCCTCCTCCTTCTCTGTCCGGCCGGCAAGAGAAAGTAACGTATATCTATCTTTTTTGGACCCTCAGTCTACTGTGACCCGGTAAACTATCCACCTCTCATATGTGGGACTGTTTTTCATTTTTATTACCGTTAGTCTTTATATATTTTAGTGTGCTGTTCAGATAATAAAGTATTAATAAGTTTCACGTCTGCTGTACATATATTTGACTAACTTTAGACTTTTTTTCCATTTGCATTTTTCATTTGCATTTTTTTATTTACATTTATAATTATGCATACCTTCTTTATAGGGGTATGTTAGACATTTGTATCTGTGGTATTTGATTCTTATATATATAAGATCTTTACTATATTAACCCATTTGCAGCTGGTGGACACTACCTGCCTTACTATATAGGAGGTTTAGGTCCGATCAGCTGATACATTTGTATTTCATAAGGACACACTCAAGATCCATGTTACTTGATATTTCCACTGAGCCCAGTACACACTTTTTTGATTAATTTCAAATCAGCACCCTCCATATATATCCTTTTCTGTAACCTTTGGTGGTGGTTACTAATTGTACTAGTGGCACAGTGGTCTTTATCGGCTACTCTTATCTCAAGATTCTACTATATGAGGATTTCTTCCTAAATATAGCTATTTATTTAATTGGAAAATAATCAAAGCTTAACTATTTGAAGCTCTTGTTTTAAATGCTGACAATTTACGGTTTAGTGAATGAACCCTGTGGCGTTTATACTCACATTTGAGGATCTTCAACAAATAGCATTGATTTATGAAATAATTATGAGGCGCAGGTTGCCTTGGTCTGTTAGGACTGCAGATCACTAGGTTAATTTGCCCATCAAGATAACATTCTATTTCTATGAACAATGGTGCTGTTTGCGATTTCTTGGAAGATCAAAGTGAGCTGCAGGTGATTATATGTTTAATACTGTTAAAGCTCAGTGACTGGAATTATGAAATTTATTTATTCCATTCTGGCACCAATGGCTGTAAGAAAAAAGGGGTATTTTGTAAATATCTGTTTATTTCGACAAAAGGTCTTCCTGTAATTTTTTTTTTTTTTGTATCAGTCAAGCACAGCATAGTACATGACACGCAGGTCTGTGTCAGTTAAGCATGAAACCATGGAACTCGCAGGTTCCGTGAACATTTAAGCAGCATGTGAGACACGCAGGTCTCAACTGTTATTGGGTTAGTTGTATGCCAGTTGGTTGCTAGTTAGTGGACAATTGCAATTACTGTCTAACATAAAAAAAAAAACAGCATTTCAGTAACAGTGTTTGTGTGAGGTCACTACTTCAGTGACCATTTGGACGTCTGTCCGTGTGGTGTTAGTATGTGTCTCTCCCACCATGAGGGTGGAGCATTGTCTTAGTCACCAGTAGCTACTACCAAGAGGCACGTCCCTAAATGGGGCTCCCTGCGTGGAGGCCCAGGGGGTTGATGAGTATCTGAAGAAAAGGGGGGAAGGAGGGCAGTAGGGGAAATAGAAGGAACGTTTTGCTCTCAGTGAGTTGTGTCGTGCCCATATTATCACGTCTTTCCGTCTCTGCAATAACGTCAATAAGTCTGTTGACAGAATTCACTGAGTCCAGATATTTAGGTAAGTTTGGGGTCTCTCACTGCTACGGAATATCAGGTCTTCCATAGTGCGGAGTTCTTCCATTCGTTGGAACCACAGTACCATGGGTGGAGCTATGTCTTTCTTACAGAATAAGGGCACTAGCCCCTTGGCAACATTCAAGATTCGTATTTCCAGTAAGTTTTTGTACAAGGGAAATTTTGAATGTGACACAGGAAAAAAAACTTTTCTAAATCACATGCACTGATGTTGCATTGTTATCAGTTTAAATTAGTCAGAAGTGAATTTAATATTTAAATGAAAGAAAGTCATGAACTAAAATTTTACCACAGTATTTTACAGAGTTACAGGCTTTCTAAAGCATGTTTGCCGGGTGTGCCCCCAGCATACAAGGGCAAATATCTGTGTATATGCAGCATTTCAAACAGAAACACAGCACATACTGACTCCTACCAGAAGTGTTCATGGTGGCTGGAGTAACCTTTAACCCCTTAGTGTTCATGGTGGCTGGAATCACCTTTAACCCCTTAGTGGCAGATCACTTTTCAGTTTCCTTACTGTTTGGGACCAGGGCTGAACTTTAAGGGTTACTGCCAAAGAATACCCCAATATGTGTCCAGCAACATCTCCTGAGTACAGTGATACCCCCCATGTATAGGTGTGTCGGGTTCTCTGGGGGCTAAAAGACCTTATTTGGAGGGTGTGCATTCCAGTTTTCCAACTTGGAATTTTCACATCTGATCATCATGCACCCATGTCCTATTTGGGACATTTTTAAAGCCGGCCAGTGTAATTTACCCCCATCAATCCATATATTTTTGAAAAGGTAGACATCTTAGGGTATTTCAAATGGTGGTATTTTTAACACTTTCCATGCACTAATTCTACCACCAGTCTTTGTCAACCTTTTGGGTAGTCATTTTTTTCTGTTATTTTTCACACACATTGTACCTTAGGCATGGACTATCAGTTCCTGTTATGTATTACTGTCAAAGAACACCCCAACATGTGTTCAGCAACATCTCCTGAGTATAGTGATACCACCCATGAACAGGAGTGTCGGGTTCTCTGGGGGCTAAAAGACCTTATTTGGAGGGTGCGCATTCCAGTTTTCCAACTTGGAATTTTCACATCTGGTTATCATGCACCAATGTCCTATTTGGGGTATTTTTGAAACCAGCCAATGTAATTTACCCCCATCAAACCATATATTTTTGAAAGGTAGACACCATAGAGTATTTCAAATGGTGGTATTTTAACACTTTCCATGCACTAATTCTACCACCAGTCTTTGGGTAGTAATTTTTTCGTGTTATTTTTCTCTCACATTGTACTTTAAGCATGGGTTTTCAGTTCCTGTTATGTGTTACTGACAAAGAACACCCCAATATGTGTTCAGCAAAATCTCCCGAGTACAACAGTGCCCCCAGTGTACAGGTTTTATGGGTTTTTGCAAACTTACAGGGGTCAAATGTAGGGCTTTCCCCTTTATCATGTTGGCACATTGAAATTTGCCAGATTGGTTTGCTGGGCCTATGTTGCCTTTGAGACTGTATAATAGCCCAGAAATTTAAATTAACCCAATCATGGCATACCATTTGTAAAAGTAGACAACCCACGGTATTCAAAATGGTTTATGTCCAGTCTTTTTTAGTAGCCACTTAGTCAAAAAATGCTTGCCAATGTTAGCGTTTTTATTAGTTTTTTGCATTTTTTACCCAAAACTGCTCATTTACTGGTGAATTCATCGTCGTGATACGTTTTTACTGACTTATAACACTCGTATTTGTGTTCAGCGAAGTCTCACGAGTATAACAATACCCCCCATGTACAGGTTGTATGGTATTTTGGAAATTTACAGGGTCAATACAGGGCTTGCCCAATTCAGTTTTCCAGATTGGACTGCTGAGTCTGTGTTGCATTTTGAGAACATATGGTAGCCCAGGAATGTGAAATAACCCCATCATGGCATACCATTTTCAAATGTAGACAACCCAGGGTGAGGAGTATCCTACTTTAATCTCAGTTTGTAAAATTACTGCTCTTTATGAGAAATTGGTGCTTTTATAATTGTCAATCAAATAGCCAGAGATGTTTACATCCCCTCTTTCGTTATGTCCACTGAGGTCCCCACAGACTTCTCCTAGAAGCATCTTCATCTCCCCCACAAACCTCTGATCTGATGTTCATATGCACAAGCAGACATGTGCATGCCTGCGTGTACACATTCAACAACTTTTCAATGAGAAGTCTCTGACAGGCTATTTCCGGGGGAAAAGAGGAGGGCTTGCAAAGTCTGAAAGAACAGCAGCTTTTTCAAGCTTTTTTAAAGATATTTCCCTAATGAATACATGCATGAAAAATGCATGCATATATTCATTGGTGATTTATCTACTAAACAGGGATTTTATTCCACAAACGTCAGTGTGGAGTTGTCCTTTAAGTTACACATTTTTTAAGTGTGTCAGCAAGACACAATTCAGCAGAAACAGAGATTAAGTGGTTACAGGCAACAAGAATGTATGAAAAGTATCTTCAGCAAATGTCGGTAAACTAGAAGGCCTTTTTAAAGGCTTATAAATGTCTCATAATTGCTTTGATCTACAGGCCTAAACAAAGTTAAGAGAGTATGCCCAGATCAGTGCTGTGTAATTTTATTAACTCCGCTGCTGCCAAAGGTGTGCAAACCTTGTGGTTGAGTAAACTCAATATAACTATTTTATGTTTTGTTATCACTTTTTATGTAGCCTTAGTTGTAGTTGGAAATAAAAAAATCTTTGAAAAAAATTAGAGAATTAAAAACAACATACCAGAAGGGGTTTTCATTAAATAGGGTAAGAATTACCAGGAAATGTTGCAAGTTTTACAATGAAATGATTGCTTTGGCATGTTCTTCAACTGTGCTAATTTTTCATATTGGCTAATATTTGCAAATCCTGATGAATATCTTACAATTCACACAGTGGCGTACACACAATCCATGCGCCAGGTGCGAAACTGATCCATGCCCTCCCATCCTCCCCCAGACAGACACATAGAGACACACACACACAAACATACAGCCACACAGACACACACACATACACACAGAGACACATACACACACATACATACAGACACACATACAAACACACAGACACACATACATACACACAGAGACACATACATACAGACAGACACAGACACACAGAGACACATACATACACACAGAGACATATACAGACACAGACACACACACACATACATACATACATACAGACTCATACAGACAGACACATACATACACACATACAGACAGACACACATATACAGACAGACACACACACAGACACACAAACAGACAGACACACACACAAACAAAAACACATATAAAAAATGTTTAAGTCACCCTCCTGTTTTCTACTTTTTAGGTGCAGGAGTGGCTCAGGCTGGTGGGAGTCAGAGTTCCAACTCTGACTCCCTCTCCTTCCTCCCGCGCGAGCTCTCGCTGATAGCTAGGAGGAGTGACGCGTAGTCACTTCCTCCCAGCTGTGATGTCATCACAGGGGCCCGGTCGCGCTGTTAAAGCGCAGCAGCGCAGACCGGCGTCCCCTGGAAATTCATCTCTATCGGGTGGCCCTAACAGTATGGAAAGCATTGGGAGATTATTGCGCATGCGCAACAAAATGCCACGCTGTGCCAATCAACATCTTCTCATAGAGATGCATTGAATTCATGCATCTATTTGGGGAGTGTTCAGTGCCTCTCTGCAAAGTATGGAGATGCTGAATGTGGGTGCTGTCCCAGGAAGCACCTCTAACGACTTTCTGAGTTACTGCACCCAGAGGTGTTACTGAAAAGTAATGTAAACCCTGCTTTTTCTCTGGAATGGCAATGTTTACATTAAAAAGCTTGCAGGGACAGGTTATAGAAACCAGAACAATTACATTAAATTGTAGTGGTTATAGTGACTATAATGTACCTTTTAAACTACTACTGCATCATCCATTTGAGTACAAAAAAGGGTTTATGGAAAATCGCACTAGGATAGCTGTGTAATAGATGCAATAAGTATCTATTGTGCATGACTTGACAATATTTATGTTCTAATCTGCCATGGCTTGTGACAGCTGATGAAAAATGATAAAATGTCATAGTGAAAGCTGCTTATATCACTAAATCTGCCAGGAATCATCACTTATATTACTCAAATTAGGAATCGTCACTTATACTGCTCAAATTCCAGTCTCTACAAGTGTGTAATAAAGATTCTAAATACAGGAAAACTAAAGAAAAAGTGGGAGTGCAACCCTTTATTTCCCTCCCATGTGTGGAGGCTCACCTTTTCTTCCCTCCACACTTGTGGGAAATTCATCAGTTCTCCATCACTACATGTCAGCAGGATCTTCACTCCTAGGTATATAACTGAGTAGGACTGCGTAACTACTTGGTTACTTGAGACAGTATGGCATCAAGTAGCATGACCTAATGCGAGTCCTCACTGTCATTGTGCCCATCAAGTCTAGAGGGAGTCTCTTCACACTGATATTGACCAGCAGAATTTTTTTTATTGTGAAAAGTGCAAGAAAATTTGCAAATTTAGTATGATAAAGGCATTCCCACCCTCAGAAGCATATTCATTTGTGGACTTTTGTAAGAAAAGAGAGCAAGGACTGCCATCTCTCCTATAACCTCTTGGGCTGTGATATTTTCAGGCCTTACCCTGCCACCTTCTGGATATTGAGTTAGAAAGTAATGACATTTCACGTGTATAGGTGCCGTCCTGCACAGTGCAACCTTACATGTGCAACCCATAATACTTAACATCATCTTCAAAATACCACACGTGCTTAACCTTTTTGATACAAGGCCAGCTGCACTGATTTAAGGGTTCCATTTGTAAAGTAGGCTCAAAGGAATTGTTTACTAGATCTTATTTCATTCTTAAGTTGTTAACAGGAACAATGCATTGAGATTTCCCTAGTTATTAAAAATATGTCCTGGAAAAAAAGAGAATGATGGCGTGTGTGTGCATAATAATCAGGCTATTGATATATCATTTTTATATTTTTAATATTATTATTTTTCCAAAGAACTCCAACACAATGTTTCTGTGTAAATAATCTTCCTTGAGTTCTACTAATTAACCTTGTGCCCTTTTGTTTATTTATTTATTAATTATTATATTGTACCTTAATATGGCATATTAATTTCCTTTACCACCTTATTCCCTCTCCCCGATGTGTGAAAGCAGAACTAGGCAAAACAAGGGGTAGCTTGCAGCTTATCCATCATACAAGATATTGCAACTCACAGCATCAGACTAGACCAGAGGAGGCCTTGACAGTGGATCGAGTAGGGCTAAGTTGTCAGTGGTCAATTGTCAGGCAGGTTATAAGTAGCGGTCAGTGATTGTGTTAAGGGGACATTTTAGTTTTAAAAATTACTTGAGAAGTTTGTCCCACGCTCCCTTTAGGTTAGGTCTGGATTCTCGGTCACAGTTGTGTTATATGGGTGCCGGGTTGATCATTAATGGCAATCGGTGGGAGGTTTCTGGTTGGCGAGGAACAGGGAATCTCCGGTAAGGGAGCAGGCATCTGAGTATGAGCTCCCCATATTGGATTTCAGCGGTTCACCTTTAAGGAGTGGAAACAAGATGGCACTTTGTGGGCATGGATAGGGGCACATACAAGAGAACATGGAAAAGGTGCAGGTGCAAGAAATGCATGGAGAGGTACACAAAAGCAGGGCCAATAGGATCAGACATGCATGTACATGAAGAATGGTCTGACACAAAAATGGCAGAAATAAGGGACGACACTTAGGATGTGAAGGGGCAGACACAAGGAAGCTTTGTACATATTAGCTCCAAAGCAAAAACTGGAAAAAAGCAAAAAGATTCTTAATTCATTTGCTTAAATATCTAACAGGGTTATTTACTAAAGTGAGAATTCTAAGAGAATTCTAAAGAGAAATTCAAATTGAAGGCCAGAGTATCTGAACTGAAAGCATAGCTGGCTATTTTAGAAATTCTCTTTGAATTCTCACGCTAGTGAATAACCCTGACATCACTTTTGTTTGTTGAAAAACATTTGCAGTAAATATGCAAAAATCTAAGCCATGGAAAAACATTCCTGCTCAGGACATGAATAAACCTTAGCTGACACAACAGACTTAAAATACTATGAAATGTTCAGCTGTATTCAAACCATCCAGCATAGAAAATGTTAACGGTGATTTCGCTTTCTAGGGACCTGAATGGACAGGTAGCACAAATGTTCACAGCATTAGCCCAGAGCTAGAAAGATTTTAAGTTTCGGCTGAAAACAAGGCTAAGAGAATTGCCAAAAACTATCATGACGCCCCAAGGGACAAGATGTTAGCAGAAGGATTAAGGAGTGGGATGGATTATTAACGCGGTGAGGTGTTCAAAAGGATTAAAGGTTTAATAGCTCCACAGGAAACTTGTGTTTATTTATTGTGATATGCTGAGTATGCAGATATGTTTGAAGTAAGGTTACCAGGTGTGAAATTAGACAGTAACGACAAGATTACTGCTGATGGTAACATACCACTACAAGATTTACCATTTTAAACTGATACAGCACACTTCCTCATAATTTTACACAGATATTTGACAGCAATAGTCCAGTTTAGTTATTACAGTATCGTTGCTGATCCTTTTAGATCAGTGAAACATAGAGGCATGTTTATCAAAGTCTTGTGTTATAAAAAAAATGGTGCAAAAATATAAAAAGGGAGGAGTTACCAATGGAATGTTCTTGACTATTCATCTGGTTTCCATGGTGACTGCCCCACTTAAAGAATGTTAGATCATTTTTTAGAACAGAACAGATTGATGCATCTCTCCCACTGAGTATGTTGTAGAACAGGGGTCGCCAAAAGCAGTGGCTTACACACGACCCATGGGGCCCCGGTGAGAAAACTGATCCGTGCCTCTCCCACACACACACACATACAAACAAGCACACATACATACAGACACATACATACACACAGAGACACATATGTGCACACACATACATATATACATACAAACACTCATACATACAGATACATACATACAAACACACACACACACAGACACATATAAACAGACACACACACACATACAAACACACGCATGCCCAGACATACACACAGACAGAGAAACATTCATACAGACACACAAACATACATACAAACAAACAAACACATATTCAAAATATTGACTTCCCTGGGGCCCAGTGGTGGCTCAGCCTGGTGGGAGTCAGAGTTCCCACTGTGATTCCCTCCTCTCTTCCTCCTGCGCAGCTCCTGGTGGTTGCTGGGTGGAAGTGGCTGGGGCAGTCACTTCCTCCCAGCATCTGACGTCATCTCAGGGGGCCCGGTCTCGTTGTTAAAGTGCCGCAACAGTTTATAGCTGACCGGGCTCCCTGGAAATCCATAACCATTGAGTGGCCCTAACAGCATGGGTTTGACCGCGCACAACAGATAGCGGCAGGGACGGTGCAAGGATTTTTGGGTACATAGGCGAAGATGCATTTTTCCGCCCTCCCCCCCAAAAAAAATAACATCTTCACCTATGTGCCTCTTAACCAGCCCCTCTCCCCTCCCCGTCCATCAGTGGTCCCCTCCCTTAGTGTTCTTCTACCCTCTTTTCCCTTGGTGTTTCTCTCCCCTCCCTGTCCCTTGGTGCACCCCTCACCCCCTTAGTGGTCACACTCCCCTTCCTGGTGTGCCTCCTACTTCTCTTGTAGCATTGCCGAGCGGAGTAGATCCCCTACAGGAGCTTCAGTTTTCTGTACCCAGCCGGACTGACAGGGAGTGCTCTCTCAGTGAGCACCTCCTGTCAGTCTGGCCGGGTACAGGAAACAGAAGCTCCTGTACCGTGCTCCACTCCGCCACGCTACACTCAGTGATGTATACTCACTGACAGTCACACACACTCAATGTCAAACACACAGATGTCACTGACAGACACAGACTCACTGATCTGACACACACTCATTCATTGACGCACACACACACACACACTGACAGACACAGACTGATTGACACTCATTGACAGACACACTGATAGTCACACACAGACTCAATGACAAACATACTCTAACTGGTTCGACAGACACTCACAAACACTCACAAACACACACTGACAAACACACTCATACACTCACATATACACTCATATACACACACATACACTCACATGCACACACTCATACAATCACTCACAGACACACACACATACTCAATCACACATACACATACTCAGTCACTCACAGACACACTCACTCATAGACAAACATACACTCACACATACACTCACTCACACATACACATCACCTACACTCACTAATTATAATTTTTATAAATAAACATTTTCCACCCAGCCTCCCTACCTGGAGAGCTGGCATGGAACTGTCCATGGCGTCCAGTGGGGCTGCTAGATGGCGTGCGGCAGTGCTGTAATCAATGGCGGAGAGGGATCTCTATTCTCCCCGCTCTACTCCCTCGCGGGCTGTCTACTGATGCCGGGAGCCGGAATATGACGTCATATTCCGTCTCCCACGGCATCATCAAGCGGCGCATGGGGGAGCAGAGTGGGGAGATTAGAGCTCCCTCACCGCCTATGATTACACCACTACCGCACACCACGCCGGGGGTCCAGAAAGTGGCCTGGCAGGAGGGAGAGCTTCCCTCCTGCCAGTCACTGAAAACTTGTGCCCCCAGAGCCAGTGCGCCCTAAGGCGGCCGCCTATGCTGCCTTATGGACGCGCCGGCCCAGCACCCGGTCGCAGGGGTCTGCAGGGCAGCCTGGCCCTCTGGAGTGACTGACCCGGTTGCAGCTGTGATCCCTGTATGTATGCCACTAGCCAAAAGGTAGATCCCCAGATGTTTTAAAACCACAATTACCATAATGACTTGTCAATCTAAAGACATGTAAAGAACCATGGGAGCTGTAGTTCTACATCTTGGGATCTACCTTTTGGGCTGCTGCAGGATAAAATCCAGTTGTCTCACCTAATCTTTGTAAACCACGCAGTTTTTTTATAGTTTTATTTCGGGGAACAGCAGCAGTATATCCATTCCAGGGTTTCTCCTGTTTTCTACTGTAATAGTCAGCCTCTTCTGGAAGGTTGTTCCATGTATCTACATCTTTAAAATAAAAAATATTACCCCTATGTTTTCCTCACTCCAGTTCTACTTATGTCCTTGTTCCAGTTACCCTCTTTATATAGAAAATGTCATCCATATCATCGCCGGTTTTTTTTGGGTCGAAGTTATAAAGATTTATCTTATGACCAAAGCTGTATCAGAAGTTCACACCATGAACAAGCAGTTGGAACCGTTTTAAACTTAATAAATCAACTACAGTTATAATTCATTGTACGCTGTTAATATAAGCCAGGCAAATTAGAGCTAAAACTACTTTAATTAGATGCTGGTCTTTATGTCAAGATTATTTAGTCAAGTGAGAATTGCTGGCAATTCAAAGCAAATTCACACAGGTTATTCACTGAAGTAAATATTGCTGGGAATTCCAAGTGAATTCAATGTGACTCAAAATCCAGGCCAAAATAGCTGACTTATAAAAATGTAAGTTAATTCTGTTTTCACTTTAGCCACTTTAAATTTGAAATTCACATTGAATTCCTGTCAATTCTCACTTTAATGAATAACCCTGAACATTAATTTCAAATATAAGGCTAAAATATCCAAACTGTACAAATTCTCCAGGTCAGCTATGTTTCCAGTTCAGCTACATTGGCCTTAAATGAGAAAACCACTTTGAATTACCGACACTTTTCACTTTTGTTTATAACCCTGTGTGCATTGAAAGCGACAAACTCCTTAAAGTGACAGGTGTTTCATCTTAAAAAAAAACAAACAACACAATAGTTTTAGAATTTTTTTAAAAAAAGTCACTGTCAGTCAGAATTAAAACCTTTGAAACAAATATTCCAAGTAAGTCAGACTAAAAAGCTATTTTAGATTGATATATATGCACAGTTGTACATACATATGATATCCAAGAGAGATGTATCCATAACCAGTTACTAAAGATGATTACCAGTTCATTTAAAAATAATTTTGTATATAATATTTTTTTTTTACAAAACTAAATGAGTCAAAATGATTTTAGTCTATAATTAGAGAGGATGACGAGGATTGCCATGTTTAGCAGGCCTGTGCTATGTCCCTTTAGTGATACCTGTGGAAAGTGTGTAAATAGTAGAAATAACAGTCAGTTTGCTTTCTCACTGGTTTGTGTTACTCTAAGTGTTGTGTTTAATCTTATAATTAATATGGCATTTTGCCTTATTTCTAGGTTATATTGTACGAGCAAGGTTGTTGGTGTATTTCTTCACACATTTTGTCAGGCATTTTTTTGTGTTGAGTGCAATGCAAAATGTAGAATTTCTGGTGAATTTTGAATGCTGTGTAGACTCTGATCTGGCCTAATCAGAGACTAACAGAAGGGATGAAATTAAAGAACCCTTGTGACCTTAAGTGTTGTACAATGTGTACCAAGGGAATCACTTGGTTAATATCAAACAGCCACTTCCAGAAGTACTTCCAAGACCTCAGACTGCAATGCCACCTCGGGTCCTCCCTGTCCCCTGTCTGCTTCCCACCCAAGTTACACATCAAACCAAAGGCCATGGCATTTACTAGGTGTCTTACTTCTGCCTCCCCAGAACAAACAGGCTCTCCAGAGCTGCTGATAGGTCTAACGACTGTCAACAGCTGCCTAATGGATACTCATGTCCAACAGAAGGGAGGGGGGGCAGCAAGAGGGGAGTCCTGTTTTAATAACCTAATAGGCCAGTAAAAGAGAACACACACAGAGGTAGTCTGGGGAGTCAGCTTTATTTTCACAGACAGGTTTTTTATGGGACCCAAGAGGGTTTTCATTTGGGGTTAGGAGAGTGTGTGGACATTTGATTCTAAAAAGAAAACAAATTGTCACAAATTGTCGAGGAATTGCAGGGTCCTCTGGTCAAGGGGTAACATGCCAGCAGCAATGTGCAGTTCAGAAGGTGGTCCTCCAGTTACTTATAGCATGGGTCTCTCTTTTTGTTCATTAGGGGTTTCCACTATTGTGTAATAGGGATCCATGTGTGGACATGACTTTAAGTCCAAAGAATTACTGTGTGTGCTCTAGATACTAATTATGTTTATTGTTTCTTTAATAGGTACCTTATTTATTCGCTATATAAAAATTTCAAAAGACAGCTATTTTTGTCTCATCAATTTATTTAAAAAGTAACATTAACAAAAAAATTTTTTTTTTTAAAAAGGTTAAGTTACCAAAGTGTACTGACTATACACGCGTCAGATTCCTACTTTGCTAAAACACTTTGCACAAGTTGCACTTATGCACTATCCATTTTAATTCTGTCTTTTACTATCCTGTCCTGTCTAGTTATAAGGGAGAGAGGTCTGGTTGTGTACGCTCTCAGTGGTTTTACACCCTGTGCATACCTGTATTTGATTTATATATGGAATTCCATAATTTGCACTAGAGATAATTTGCAGGAGACTGAAACACTATCAATATATATGTATATGTATGTACATATATATTGATAGTGTCTAAAAAAAATAATAAATAGTGTTAAAAAAAAATAATAAAAAGAAATAAATATATATATATATATATATATATATACATATATATATATATATATATATATATATATATATATATATATATATATAGCCTTATACTCTGCAGTTATCCCTAAGTGGTTAAACATAGCAAATCATTTCTATATTGTAAAGCGCTACTGAATCTGCTAGCGCTATATAAATGGCAATAATAATAATTGACAATTCCAAGTCATGGTTGGTGGTCAACGTACACATCACAATATTAAAGCCTGAGGGTGCACCACAACTGTGCAATACAGTGTGACATTTTCAAACCTCATTACCACTCTTATGGCACAGGATAATTGTACCACGTTTTTGACTCCTATAGAGATATAATACATAATCATTCCATAGAATAACAAGGAAGTAGCTTATTACCAGGTAGGATCAGTACACTTTGGTAACATACCCTTTTTCATTTATTTTTATTTATTCAACTATTAGGGTTAAGCCCTTAACCACCTCTGGTCTGTCTTTCTGGCATAACTTGTTCCTAAGCTAGTTTGTGACTTAGGATCTTTTTTTTCATGGCAGTGAAAAGTAAAATTGCAATATTAAATAGGTAACGCAGATATAGATAAATATACAGATACTGTATGTTTATATCTTTATTCACTTTTATTCAGGAAGGATTGTGGGAACAAAATATGTCCAGAGCTGCTATGTCTGAAGGAGACTTTTTTTTTATTCTTTATTTTTGTAGTGCACGCATACAATACAGGCTGGTGAGAGGTGCCCCAAAAGCAATCCTCTGGCTTTTCCCACCCGTAACATGCGGGGCACATGAATAACAGGCCCGATTTTTGTGTTAAACAGGTTTAAACAGTTGGATTTAAACATAGATTGAGATTACAGTTAGGAACATGCTAGAGCTTCAAGAGTTAAAACAGTACGTTTGGCATCAATATAAAATGCACATTTTTGTGGTTATAAATCTGTTTCGTACAAGCTAGGCACATATCTATGGCATATAGGTGAAGCTCGGTAATGAAACTAACGATACATTCTAGATATGAGATTATGGGGAAATACTATGAGACACACGTTTAGGTATAGTGTAGATAGATGGGGTCTGGAACAAAGCGGCTAAGGCATATATTATAAAAACAAACAAGGTGTGTTACTGCGTCCCCATCTACACGAAACAAGGTTCCACTGGGTGGCAAGGCAGGTGTCTTACTATCACCAGCGCGGGTGAAATAAAGGTTCAGAATGCAAACGTAAAATATTTAGCATGTGGTCGCAGGGATGGGGAGTATGTGAACCACATCTTTGGGCCCAGGTTGGGGGCTGTGTAGTGCAAGTAAGGAGGCCCTCAGCCTATGCCTGTTTCAGGCATCAGTAGTGTATACTTGCTGTGTCCATGCATAGTTTGCTGCTCAGCGGAGCCCCCGGGTTTAGTTCCATCTTTGGTGTTTCTGTGAGAAGCGTCCTTTTGTACAGCCATGCGGTGTTCAGCCATACTCTCTGGGTGTAGAGTTGTGCTTCTTTGGTCCGAGGTTCTATGTTTAGGTAGGTAGTGTGGCTGCAGGGGTTGCTCCGTGGTCCTGCCGCTGTGTGTGTGGGAGCGAGTGCGTGAGCCCCGGTAGTCTGGTGCTATATTTCGCCATAGTGGTTTTTGGTGCCTTTGTGGTCGCCCTGGAAGCGTGGAGTGGGTATCTGTAATGGCGTCTGCGGGTTACAGGGCGGATCCATAAGGCGATCACTCTGGCTGCTCGGTTACAGGACACTCCACAATGACAAAGTATTGTCCAGAGGCCCTTGCAGAGCCGATCAAAGCCTTCCATGCAATGCGTGGGTGGTGTGGTGTTTGTGCCCGCCATCCTTGGCCTTTGCTGAGTATCCATCTTGTGTGTGCCCCGGCGGTCCAGCGTTTCTGTAGGTGATGTAACCAAAAGATCGGTCAGCTTGCCTGATCCGCCTGTCCCGTGGGAACGGGATATCCCCCACCGGTCCAAAGGAGGGGGGAGTTGGAGAACTGCTAAGTCGCTTAGGGGGTCCGGTGTCTGAGAAAGCGGCCGTCTCTCCCCAGCTCCGGCCTCTGTAGGCCGTGCTTGGTGTCTCGCTTTCCTAGCTCCGACGGGTGTACCCCCGATGTGGGAGATGCACCCTGGTGGGTCCTTGGGCTAATTAGCCCCTGGTGGGTCCTTGTGCTAATTAGCCCCCGAATATGCCCTTTTTCCTGCCCGTTAAGCAGGAGCTTGTGTCCCCTACTTCTGCTCAGTTAGGCAGTCAGGCTCCGCCCCCAAGGAAACTTTTTTTAGAGTTTGTCTTGGGATATGAAGGTGATACACAATAGCAGATTTCAAAATGTACTTAGATCACTTTGGGGGTTTATGATATTAAGACGATACTTATGTTATCTGTATGCTGCTAGATAAGCTATTTGTGGACAAGACTTTTATTATGCTGATGATTCGTAAAAGAAAGAAACTGTACTGTGGGTGTTTAGTCATTTGTTCCTTTTGGATCATACACCATGTCTAGTTATTTAACAAGCATTTTTAAAAAGCATTTTATTGGTATGGAAACCTTTATAAATGGGTTTGAAATGTTTAAGTCACACCTATTTTTGTTATTTGCATATTATTGATCACTGTCTTCTGGGAGAATCATGAAAACCAGCTGCAAGACTTACTTTTTTTACTTTAAAATCTTTCTGAAATGTTACAGAATATTTCTTTAGAAGTGGAATAAGGGAAACATGTGAGCCAAGTAGTGACTGAATATTTATTTCTTCTATAGATCTACAGATATGATCATGTTTTTATTTTGTTTTTAACCCATTGTACAGCGCTACAGACAGTGGTGTATCCTGGTTTTGTGCTGCCCTAGGCAGGACAAAACTCAGGCGCCCCCCTCCCCCCGCGCCACCCCCACCCAACCCTTCCCCCCTGTCCCACCTTCTAAATACACACACACACAGTCAGAAACAAACACACACACACAGTCAGACACAAACACACACAGTCAGACACAAACACACACAGACACAGACACACACACAGTCAGACACATACACAGACACAAACACACACAGTCAGACACAAACACACAGTCACAAACACACAAACGCACACAGTCAGACACAAACACACACACACAGTCAGACACAGTCACACACAGTCACACACAAACACACACACACACAGTCAGACACAAACACACAGTCAGACACAAACACACACACAGTCAGACACAAACACACACACATACACAGACACAAACACAGTCAGACACAAACACACACACAGTCAAACAAACACACACACAGTCAGACACAAACACACACAGTCAGACAAAAACACACAGTCAGACACAAACACGCCACACAGTCAGACACACAAACACAGTCGAAGACACAAACACACACACACACACACCTGCAGTCAGACACACACACACACACACGAAGTCAGGCACAAAAAAACACACATACAGTCAGACACCAAACACACACAAACACACACACACACCGCAGTCAGACAAAACACACACACACAGTCAGACACAAACACACACAAACACACACACAGTCAGACACAACACACACACAGACACAAACACACACACACAGTCAGACACAAACACACAAACACAGTCAGACACAAACACACACACACACAGTAAGACACATACACAGACACAAACACAGTCAGACACAAACACACACGCACACAGTCACAAACACACACACACAGTCAGACAAAAAAACACACACAGTCAGACAAAAACACACACACACAGTCCGACACAAACACACACACCTGACACAAACGCACACGGTCGAACACAAAACACACGCACACAGTCAGACACAAACACACCAGACACGAACACAAGTACACACACAGTCAGACACAAACACACACACAGTCAGACACAAACACACACACACACGCACAGTCAGACACACACGAACACAAACACACCCCGCACAGTCAGACACAAAACAGTCAAACACAAACACACACACACGACACACACACACACAGTCAGACACACACACACACCTGACAGTCAGACACAAACACGTTGTTAACAATGGGACAAATAGTTAAAACAAAGTTAGCATTTGGGAATTATAAAAAAACCAGAGTGAGGGGGCAAAATGATCTACTACAAAAGATTGGGCAGAAGAGGCTAAAGCAGGATTATAAGAGCTTCAAAATCACGCACGAAGAAAATAGCACAGTCAGTAAAAAAGGGGGATAAAACATTTTTTAGATACATAAATGAGAAAAGAAAAATAAAACAAGGATTAGTTAGATTAAAAACAAAAGAAGGAAGGTATGTAGAAGAGGATAAAGGTCTAGCTGACTGCCTCAATGACTATTTTTGTTCTGTATTTACAGATGAAAATGAAGGAAAGGGACCTCAGTTGAGAAAAAGGATAAATAAGTCATTTATTACACGTGAGTTTACAGAGGAAGAGGTTCTATTTCAACTGTCAAAAGTAAAGACAAATAAGTCAATGGGACCTGATGGAATACACTCAAAGCTATTAAAAGAGCTTAGTGGTGTACTAGCAAAACCATTAACAGATTTATTTAACCAATCATTGTTAACAGGAGTAGTCCCAGAAGATTGGAAGTTAGCGAATGTTGTGCCAATTTACAAGAAAGGTAATAGGGAGGAGTCGGGCAACTATAGGCCAGTAAGCCTTA
This sequence comes from Pelobates cultripes, assembly GCA_933207985.1. Lineage (NCBI taxonomy): Eukaryota > Metazoa > Chordata > Amphibia > Anura > Pelobatidae > Pelobates > Pelobates cultripes. The sequence continues at coordinate 180,001,414 of OW240916.1, read as the reverse complement.
CTTTAGTAGTGGGGAAAGTGATGGAAACCATGTTAAAGGATAGGATTGATGAACATCTAAAAACACATGGATTTCAAGATCAGAGACAACATGGGTTTACTTCAGGGAGATCATGCCAAACTAATCTTATTGATTTTTGATTGGGTAACTAAAATTATAGATCAGGGTGGTGCAGTAGACATTGCTTACCTAGATTTCAGTAAGGCTTTTGACACTGTTGCACGTAGAAGGCTTATCAATAAACTGCAATCTTTAAGTTTGGATTCAAATATTGTTGAATGGGTAAGGCAGTGGCTGAGTGACAGGCAACAGAGGGTTGTAGTTAATGGAATATATTCAAGCGGACTTTGTCACCAATTAAGATTTACCTCAGGGATCTGTGCTTGGACCCATTCTCTTTAATATTTTTATTAGTGATATTGCAGAAGGTCTTGATGGTAAGGTATGTCTTTTTGCTGATGATACTAAGATATGTAACAGGGTTGATGTTCCAGGAGGGATAAGCCAAATGGCAAATGATTTAGGTAAACTAGAAAAATGGTCAAATTGTGGCAACTGACATTTAATGTGGATAAGTGCAAGATAATGCATCTTGGGCGGTAAAACAAGGGCGGAAGTACAGAATATTTGATAGAGTTCTAACCTCAACATATGGGGAAGAGTTTGGGGGTGATTATTTCACATTGATGATGACTTAAAGGTAGGTAGACAATGTAATAAGAGCAACGGAAATGCTACTTAAGAATGCTTAGTTGTATAGGGGAGAGGTAACAGTGCAGAAAGAGGAAGTGTCGCTGACTATATACAGAACCACTGGTGCGAGACCTCAGCAAGATATTATTACACGAAGGGCCGTATCTTCAGAGGATATTGATACCTTAGAGGTTCAGAGGCTACTAAACTGGTTCATGGATTGCGGGATAAAACTTACCAGGAAAGGTTAAAAGGATCTTAACATGTATAGCTTGGAGGAAAGACGAGACAGGGGGGATATGATAGAAACATTTAAATATATAAAGGGAATCAACACAGTAAAGGAGGAGACTATATTTAAAAGAAGAAGAACTACCACAACAAGAGGACATAGTCTTAGATTAGAGGGACAAAGGTTTAAAAATAATATCAGGAAGTATTACTTTACTGGGAGGGTAGTGGATGCATGGAATAGCCTTCCAGCTGAAGTGGTAGAGGTTAACACAGTAAAGGAGTTTAAGCATGCGTGGGATAGGCATAAGGCTATCCTAACTATAAGATAAGGCTAGGGACTAATGAAAGTTTTTAGAAAATTGGGCAGACTAGATGGGCCGAATGGTTCTTATCTGCCGTCACATTCTATGTTCTATGTTTCTATGTAAGCATTTTTAAAAAGCATTTTATTGGTATGGAAACCTTTATAAATGGGTTTGAAATGTTTAAGTCACACCTATTTTTGTTATTTGCATATTATTGAGCAGTGTCTTCTGGGAGAATCATGAAAACCAGCTGCAAGACTTACTTTTTTTACTTTAAAATCTTTCTGAAATGTTACAGAATATTTCTTTAGAAGTGGAATAAGGGAAACATGTGAGCCAAGTAGTGACTGAATATTTATTTCTTCTATAGATCTACAGATATGATCATGTTTTTATTTTGTTTTTAACCCATTGTACAGCGCTACAGACAGTGGTGTATCCTGGTTTTGTGCTGCCCTAGGCAGGACAAAACTCAGACGCCCCCCTCCCCCCGCGCCACCCCCACCCAACCCTTCGCCCCTGTCCCACCTTCTAAATACACACACACACAGTCAGAAACAAACACACACACACACACAGTCTGACACAAACACACACAGTCAGACACAAACACACACAGACACATACACAGACACACACAGTCAGACACATACACAGACACAAACACAGTCAGACACAAACACACACAGTCAGACACAAACACACAGTCACAAACACACAAACGCACACAGTCAGACACAAACACACACACACAGTCAGACACAGTCACACACAGTCACACACAAACACACACACACACAGTCAGACACAAACACACAGTCAGACACAAACACACACACAGTCAGACACAAACACACACACATACACAGACACAAACACAGTCAGACACAAACACACACACAGTCAAACAAACACACACACACACAGTCAAGACACCAGCCACAGTCAGACAAAAACACACAGTCAGACCTGGCTTTACGCTTCGCAGTCAGACTGACACACACACAGTCAGGGACGCAACCACACACAGTCGGGCTAAACACACACACACACACACAGTCAGACACAAACACACACACACACACAGTCCCGCACACACACACACACACACAGTCAGACACAAACACACACACACACACACACACACAGTCAGACACAAACACACACACAGTCAGACACAAACACACACACGGTGGGACCACAGCACACACACACACACACACACACACACAGTCAGACCACAAACACACACACGATCCAGACTTACAAACATACACACACAGTCAGACACACACACACAGTATACGTTAACTTTATTCAACCCCCTCCCTTGCAGCTTTGGGTGCAGGTCTCTCTTTCTCCCTGGCTGCCGGTCGGGCTGGGCGGCGCTGGCTGCTGTGCGGGCGGGCGGCTGGCGAGGGAGCTCTTCCTCTGAGCTGACTGCTCAGCTCCCTCGCACGCCGCAGAGTGAGGCTGTGAGCCGGAATATGACGTCATGTCAGTTAGCCGTGAGGCTAACTAGGTATTTGCCCTGGGCATTTGGCGGCGGTGTTTTTTACCGCCCCCTGAAATGCCTTGTTTGCCTCGTGGCTAATATGTCCCTGGCTACAGAATTTGCTGGCACTATATAAATAATACAATAATAAAATAATAATAATATTATTTTTCAAGCCGAAAATTTAGAGATTATTCACCGAACAGGGGGTTGTGGTGAATACAAAATATTAAACTTTGCAAAAAAAATAAAAAATTGCTGAATTCCAAGATTTGGCCTAAATATTGCAGGTCAGTTGACAAATCAAGATAGCTCACATTTTAATGAATATATCCCACTGTTTAATGAATATATCCCTTGACAAAGTGCTTAACATCTTATGGACCAAATTAGGTTATTTGCCGACATCGCAAACTGGTCACCAAAAACTTAATGGTTGCAAGGAATATCATGCTTATTTTCAATAATTGATATTATATAGACCTGTTGTCATTATATGAGTGGAACATTCCATTTTGGAATGGAATCTATAAAGCTGTAATGACAGCTTGAAATGTCGCTTGTCCTTAAGGAGTTAAAACCGACTGCATTTCAGCTTTGGAACACTATAAATTGATAAAAGAAAATGCACAGACAATGTTAAATATAGGTCAAGTGGCTCACTTGGAAAATTTTCCAACTGGGAAAGTTTGGCCTTAAATTTGCAATTTGTTTGTCAATTAATCATAATTCACTGTATAGTAAGCCAAGTATCCCCTCCATGCAATTTATTTCTGCCCTGTCTTGAAAATGCAGGCAGCAAAGCTCTAGTGTAAGTAGATATACTTCCTTAGTCTGCTGTAAGTGCAATAGGATACCTCAGAAATGCATAATTGTAAGAAGATAATTGCATGATGTTTTCTGAAAACACTCCTGAGTCGTGTAATTATTATGCCATAACCACACACCCTGGCGCGTCTTATTACATACGTAATCAAGGGCATTTAGAAACAGTTAAATGCTGCTCCTAAAGCAGGAGTCCCTTGTGTTAGCATTTGCTGATATCCATTAAATTAGTAGATCTTCACTTCACAGCATACAAGAAGTGCCATAATGAGGAGTTCTTGGCTGTCTATTGTAAAGTGTCACAAAGTATGCTTTATGTAATCATTTCAAGGCACTTAATTCATACAGTCTGGCCGGAAAATCTCTTGGTGTTGAGAAACTGCTGTTGAATGGGAAGTGTGCTTCTTATGAGTTGTTCTGTCCGAAAGTATATTCCCTTGTCCACTAAACATCATAGAGAGCTGTGCCATGCATCTACCTCCAAAAGACAAATACAATTAAAACAGAGACTACATTGTCTGTGGGATCTTTTCACTAAATTGTGAGTTCTGGTTAGTTCACAATTTAGTGAAAATATTGGTCAATGTAAGTGTAAACCAGACACACTTGTGATTGTTGAAATCTTCTGGACCTTTGACAATTTAAAGGACCACTCTAGGCACCCAGACCACTTCAGCTTAATGAAGTGGTCTGGGTGCCTGGTCCAGCTAGGGTTAACCCATTTTTTTATAAACATAGCAGTTTCAGAGAAACTGCTATGTTTATCAATGGGTTAAGCCTTCCACCATTCCCTCTAGTGGCTGTCTCATTGACAGCCACTAGAGGCGCTTGCGTGCTTCTCACTGTGATTTTCACAGTGAGAGCACGCCAGCGTCCATAGGAAAGCATTGAGTATGTTTTCCTGGCACTATAGTGGTCCTTTAAGGAAGGAGTGAAGGCTGCCATTTATGCATTGGGTGTAATCTCAAATAAAGGTTTTGAGAAAAGTCCCAAAGAGGACTCAAACATTGACACATTTTCTAGTGTATGATTGCACAATAAAGCTTCAAGATTTATCTACAAAGTCCTGTGAGTGCACCTTCCTTGATATTTATATTTTGACATAAGTGATTTGCACCCATATATATATAAATGCACTCCTAAAAAAAAAAAATATGTATATATATATATTCCGTCTTTATATATACTCAAGTATAAGTCTAGTTTTTCAGCACATTTTTTGTGCTTTAAAACCCCCACTCGACTTATACTCGAGTCACTGTCTGTATTATGGCAACTTAGAGAGCCGCGGCCGTCAGAGCCATGGCAACGATCCGCGCGGCAACCAGACCGCGAGACTTACAGTGGAGCTGACCGGAACGGAGGAGAAGGGAGCTGACAGGAGCTGCAGGAAAGGTAAGTAAATGCTTCCTGCCGGCCCCCCCCACTTCACAGCCCATGCCACTGGACCACCAGGGATTAAGATAGCCCCCCTCCCTGACCAGTTAACAAGCGGGGGGGGGGGACAAAAAAAATTAAAATAATAAAAAAATAATAAAAATAATAATAATATTACAATATTACCCAGTTCACACACACTACACAAACACACTCTGCATTATATACACACTCTGCATGATATACACAGTGTGTGTATATCATGCAGAGTGTGTGTTTGTATGAGTGTGTGTGTGTGTGTGTGTATATAATGCAGAGTGTGTGTTTGTATGAGTGTGTGTGTATATAATTATAAAAATCACAGAATTTCATAGCCCCAAGTTTTACCTTCGACTTATCCACGAGGCATAGCATATTTCACAATTGTTGGTCACAAAACTGCACTCGACTTATACATGAGATCGACTTATACACGAGTATATACGGTATGTATATATATATATATATACGAGAAGTGAGAGGGTACTCACATCCAGCTTCTTTGTTCATTAGCAGATAGAGTTGTAATCAAATCAATGGGATTATTTTGCCCTTAAAACAATTAAAGTATCAGGTATTATATATAAAATAGAATGGTCAGTTTGAATCAATTTTTTTAACGTTATCATGCAAGACTCGAACTGTGTGTAGTGAGATATTAAACGATCAGTTTGAATTCATTTCGGAATTGTATCATGCACAGCCCAAACTCTGTGTAGTGAGATATAGAAACGAGCTTGAAAAATTAAGTGGATATTTACTCTGCATTTTGCATCCCATAAAAGTTATAAGATGCTTATACCTGGAGATTATTGAAGTAAACATATTATATGACTTCATCAATAAACCATAACTCCAGAGGTATTTATGGGGTTATTATATTTCTGAGATGTAGGAACATCATAAAAAAACGCTTAAAATAGCTTGTGGTATAGGGCGTATATCATAATGTAAAATATCATTATATCCTTGATTCTTATACTGTATACCCAATGATAGTAAACGCTGGGCCTAAAGGCTCCCATAAAATGCTCGTACATACCATTATAGAGTGTCGTGGAGTATGTTAGAGTTATATAAATTTTAATAACAATAAATATAATAATTATGCATCCACCACTATGTTCAAAAATTGGCAAAAGACGTTGTAGGCTAAATACATCATCTGGCTTTCGGCAAACATTAACATGCCCTGTTTTATTTTGATACTCCACTAGGTTACACCGCTGGTTTATCTTCACTTTACCTTTGTTTGTCAAAAGTATTTGATTTGCTTGCAAACCCGTAACCCATTAGACAGCTCTGTTGAATATGTTGGCACATAGGTTTAAAGATGACTGACGAGACTGTGTTACTAGTTTCAATGTTCTGATGTCTAGGTTATATACCCTTTATACCAGGATTTGGGTCTAATTTGTTCTTGGAAGCAAGTGGTATCTGATGGTAAGCCCTGCCAAACATTTTGTGATAATACACGTGGCCAGAGCAGAGTAAAAGTGATAGAGGCAGTAGATGGTGGGCAATGGAGGGAAGGTAGTGTGTTGGGTGCAGACAAGTGTAGTTTGACAGCTAGTTAGATAAGATTGAGCAGAGTGTAGTGTTCCTCGCACCTTCCACCAGCTAAAAAGAAGAAGAGGCCACAGCCGGCAGCTAGCAGCAGGTAATTAGGCCCACCGGCAAATTTCTCTGTATTCGTTGGGCCAGTTTGCCCCTGCACAGAAGAATGACTGTCGAGCAGGGGTAGCTCTGTGCACCTCCCTCCTGTCTGTCATCCAAACTTTGCACCCACGTGCAAGTGAGCCCTAAGGCAGCAGCCTGTGACACCTTATGGCAGCAGTGGCCCTGTCAGAAAGCACAAGGGAAGCTGTAGGTCTGTCTTGATTCCTCCTTCCCACTAACTTTGTGTGAACAGGTTAGGAACCAATACTACTGCCACATTTCCCCTGGAAGAGTCAATAGTGCACGTTCTGATCAAAACAAAACGTAAACAAAAACTGGAATTTGCGCTAAATGTCTGTTCACCCGTAATTCACCGCTGTCACATTAAGTGCACCCACACTTATTATAAATCATTTTGTTCAGTAAAAACAGGGCTTTAATTTATCATTAACTATTCATATATGGAATAGAATTTATTATGAATAAAATTTAAAAAAATGTGAGAAACTAAGATTTGTTTTTAAATTTGTATTTCCGTCTGACATTTTAGCTGTGAATGTCATAATACTGTTAGGTTTTACTGCAAAAAATTGCACATATTTGTAATCAGCGATGTACAACAGTACTCCCCATTAACAGGTTTTATGGTGTTTTGGAAAGTTACAGGGTCAAATATAGAACGTTCCATTTTCAAATTGAAATTTGCCAGATTAGTAATGTTACCTTTGAAATGAGGAATGAGAATTACCCCCATAATGGCAGACCATTTGAAAAAGTAGACAACCCAAGGTATTGATAGTGGAGTATGTTTAGTCTTTTTTAGTCTTTTTTAGTAGCCACTTTAGTAGTCACAAACACTGGCCAAAGTTAGCGTTCATATTTGTTTTTGTGTGAAAAAAGCAAAAAACTAATATTTGGCCAGTGTTTGTGACTAAGTGGCTACTAAGAAAGACTGGACATACCCCACTTGCAATACCTTGGGTTATCTACTTTTGCAAATGGTATGCCATCATGGGAGTAATTCTCATACCTGGGCTACAAAACGCTCTCAAAGGCAACATAACCAATCTGGCAAATTTCAATGTAAAAAAAATGAAATGCAAGCCTTATATGTGACTCTCTAACTTTCCAAAACATCATAAAACCTGTACACGGGGGGTACTGTTATTCTCGGAAGACTTCACTAAACACAAATATTAGTGTTTTAAAACAGTAAAACATATTACAACAATAATACAGTCCATAAAAGTGCAGTTCGTTTGTAAAAAATACAAAAAACGTCACTTTTACTTAAAATATCATCATTGTAATACAATTTACCAGTTTGAAACATTAATATTTGAGTTCAGCAAAGTCTCCCAAGTAAAAGAGTACCCCCTATGTACAGGTTTTATGGAGTCTTGGAGAGTTACAGGGTCAAATATAGTGCTTGCGAATTAAATTCTCTGCACTTTCTCACTGTGTTGTCGGGCATGTCAATCAAATTTTAATTAATCAAATCACATAATTATGTTAAAAGATTACTTAAATATACATGTAGAATTTTTATATATATGCATATATAGGTATTTAAATTCTATGTGTATACTAATGTAATCTTTTATGTAATTATATGTATTTATCTATATATATATTTGCGGTTATTTGTATTTTATATATAGATAGATATATATAGAATGTCATTCTAAGTGTATTTTGTTACCAATATATATATATATATATTAATAACAAAATACAGTTAGAATGAAATTACATATGAATATATAATTTATATTAAATTTTGTTTCAATATTTTATTTATTTATGTTATTATTTTATTTATTTATTATTGTAATTATACATATATATATATATAATATATGTGTATATATCTATTATATATATATATATATATATATATACATTTCTATTTTATTTTATAACATGTTTAATGATTTTTACTTTCCCACCAGCAGGGGGACTGTCTGACATTTCAGACAGTCCCCCTGCTGGCAGGTCCACAGCCAGCTATAGGGGGCCATGTGATCGCTATTTGAGAGCGATCACATGGCCCCCGGGGGCCTCATTTGCCGGGGGAGGGCTGCCTGGGCTGTCAGGCAGCCTTCCAGAAGAGGATCGCGGCAGAGGTAAGTCCACCGGACCTCCTGGGGCTGAAAGCCGTTACGGCGTTCTATGCCGCCTCAACGGCTTTAAAGCCCTTTTAATGCGGAACAGCATAGAACGTCGTAACCGCGTTAAGGGGTTAAGGGGTTAAATGCACGTTGGTAAATTTAGCACTAGCACTATTTAATTTGTCTCTCACGTTGGAATTAGTGTAGGACCCACCAATATTGAGGTACTGTGGTGTAGAGTTGGGTTTAACACAATATGGCCATATGGTGGAACTGAATTTCCATATTTGTTTGCTAAGAAAGGTGCTTTTTAAGTAGCCTTGTAAAAATTAAACCTGTATGTTTGAGTGTGCGTTGTTCCTTAATGTGTATTTTTTTTTAATTTTGGTCTCTTCGACAGTACCACTGCTGGAAATCCATGTCCCGGGTGTGCCAGCAATTCCTTCTTTTTTCTATGAAAGTTTAAGTATGGCAGCCCCGTCTTGTGTAAACAAAATATTTTGATCATGTTATAAATGACCTAAATATACAAATAGGTATCAGTATTTGGAAACATATTCAAGGTAATTCACTAAAGTGAGAACTGCATGGCTTTCATAGTGAATTTTAAATTTAAGGCCAAAATTGAAAGTAAAATCAACTTGGATAATATTTCTAATTTGGCTATTTTGAAATTCACTTTGTATTCCCCGAGATAATTAATGAATAATCTTTATTGTGAGTAGCTCGGAACCATGTCATATATCCTTTATAATTTCCCCTAATTTGCATAAAATATCAGGTATTATATATGAAAATAGAATAATCATTTGACATAAATATCTGGAAACCCTCGAAGGCTAAAAGAAATTCATGAATGAAACACTTTATTAAAGTCGAGAAGGCAAGTCGGAAGTTTTAGAAATCTATCAAACAGCAACTGGTTTGGCCTTTGAATGCGTGAAGCTATCACAAGGACATGCTTGTATGCAAAGATAACAAAGGTAAGCATGAATAAGTACATAACAAACTGAAAGAATATTACATCTCAAACAAGGGTCAAAGGGATCATTGTAGAACTTAAGGCAATACTGCTAATGAAGCAGTATAAAAGACACATTTATAAGCAAATACTTAAAGGAACACTATAGGGTCAGGAACACAAACATGTATTCCTGACCCTATAGTGCTAAACCCACCATTTAGGTGGCTTTAACAAATTTAATAAAACTCACCTTAGTATACCATATAAATCACCTTATTAGCAGAAAAACTAAAAGCATAAGAAGAAAAACGTGAAAAATCTGAGGAAGTAGTTGTGTATATTGTTATGATCTGGGCAATGTTCTGCTGTGAAACCTTGGGTCCTAGCGTTCATGTGGATGTTACTTTGACATGTACCACCTACCCAGAGATTGTTGTAGACCACGTGCACCTTCATGGCAATGGTGTTCACTGATGGCAGTGGCCCCTTTAGCAGGATAATGCACACTGACACACTGCCCCACTGTCACACTGCAAAAATTGTTCAGGAATGGTTTGAGGAACAAGACAAAGAGTTAAATGTGTTGACTTGCTTTCCAAATTCCCCAGATCTCAATCCAATTGAACGTATGGGATGTGCTAGAACAACAAACCCAAACCATGGAGGCCCCACCTCACTACTTGAAGGAATGTTTTGATGCCAGATACCAGAGGACACATTAAGTGGTCTTGTGGAGTCCATGCATCAACACATCAGAGCTGTTTTGGCAGCACGAGGGGGATCTACATGATATTAGACAGGTGGTTTTAATGTTGTGGCTGATCAGTGCATGCTCACATGGCAATTCTTTTCATTTGGCACAGAAATTCTGCTGAGGTAAGCATATTCTACTTACCTCTGCTCTAGTCTTCACGGCAGTAAATGCTTTAATAGTGTTTACCAATGTGAGGGGATGAAGAGCTGTTGCATTAAGATAAGGGTCAAATTTTTCAGTTTTTTTTTTAAATATATTTTTTAATAATTTGAAAGTTTTTACTGCATAATGCTTCTAGACAAATCTAGAATGGTGGGCTGTGCTCTATGGGGATTGACTGAGGCTATAAATGTGTTTATACAAATCTGTTGTCTATAATTTTGTTGCAACCACTTTGGTGTTGATTAATTCCGTTTTAGCTGCATTAAACAGAGGCCAGTTGGCATTACCATGTCAGTTCTGATATGTAAAGTGATCTAGCTGTTCCATTCTAATGCTTAATAAATATTTTTGGCAGCTGAGTGAAGAGGTGAAAGAGAGACCTATAAATCCTCACCATTATTGCATTTAAATATGATGCTGTGAAAAAACGCTTTCTGCTTGTTTCCCCTTGAAGGCATCTTCCCTCTTACAGGCACTTTGTAGTAAATCAAAGTTTAAGTAAACTGAGATTAAACAGCCTCTTTAAAACAGTAAGAGGCGAGCATTCATTTATTGGTTGAAACCAAATCAAAGCAGCTGTGTAGAAGGTACAGAGCAGCAAATGAGGTATAACAGAGGAGGGAAGCCTAGAGGGGAACAAAGAAGGTGTACACAGAGAAATGAATGTCAGAATAATGAATATGTGATTTGATTAACTCTTTTCTTTATTATTAATAACTTGTGTAGGTTCATTCATTGGGCATAATACAGAAACAGTGCTTAAATGCTTCACTGTTCTATCAGTGCCCTTACAAAGTATGCATGTTTAGGTGAGCACAGCATTTCTGCTCTATCTATATAAGAGCATTGACAAAAATACTTCTGGTTTTGCAACCCTCTCCATTGCTCTCAAATGTCCTTACATAGGAGGGACAGTCCCAATATTAAGTCCAAAGCTCTCTGTTCCTCTTTTCTGTCCTACTGTCTCTCTTTTCTATGAGCTCCATATTGTTGGTGTGTCTGAGTGTATAATAGAGCCCCACAGCAATAATACTCACAGTACTGTGTCTTTAACACCGTAAGGATTAAGCCAAATGTTCACGTTTTGATCAAAATAAAACGTAAACAAAACTTGGAATTTGACTATATGTCTGTTCAACCGTAAGTCACCTCTTTTATATTAAGTGCACCCACACTTATTATATATCATTTTATTCAGGAGAAATATGGCTTTCATGTCACATCAAATATTTAGCTATGAAACATAATTTAAAATGAATAAAATATAAAAACAAATGTGAGAAATTAAGAACATTTTTTTTTTTTAGTTCTACATGACATTTTAACTGTGAATGTCATAATACGATTTGCTTTTACTGCAATAAAGTGCACATAGTTGTATTCATCAATGTGTCACGTGTAAAACAGTACCCCCTATGTACAGGTTTTATGGTGTTTTGGAAAGTTTTGTGTCAAATATAGCATGTTAAATTTTTCATTTTTTTCACATTGAAATTTGCCAGATTGGTTACGTTGCCTTTGAGACCGTATGGTAGCCCAGGAATAAGAATAACCTTCATGATGACATACCATTTCCAATAGTAGACAACCCAAAGTATTGAAAATGGGATATGGCCAGTCTTTTTTAGTAGCCACTTTAGTAGTCACAAACACTGGCCAAAGTTAGCGTTAATATTTGTTTGTGTGTGAAAAATGCAAAAAACGAATGTAAACGCCAATTTTGGCCAGTGTTTGTGACTCAGTGGCTACTAAAAAAGACCGGTCATATCCCATTTGCAATACCTCTTGTTGTCTACTATTCAGGTGATTTTCAATGTGAAAAACTGAAATGCAAGCCTTATATTTGACTCTGTAACTTTTGAAAACACCATAAAACCTGTATGTGAGGGGTACTGTTATATTCAGGAGACTTCGCTGAACACAAATATTAGTGTTTCAAAACAGTAAAATGTATCACAACAATTATATCATCAGTATAAGTGCCGTTTGTGTGTGAAAAATGCAAAAAAACATCACTTTCACTGACAATATTGTTTTAGACCAAACCAAGTGTTTGCTTGAATATCTGCCCCTGTCCAAATGTTTTAAATCTAATAAAGCATGCATGCCGAAGAAATCACACTGACACAGAAAGGTTCAGTTAAATGAAAACTTCCAAGTGTATTGTCAGTATCTGTGTTTGTATGTGCCGGTGTGTCAAGGTGTGCATATCTGTGTTTATATGTGCCAGTGTGTATCTGTGGAAAGAAATCCAGATAGCACTCTCAGGATTGTTAAATTTGAATAAAACTTAGCTTTTAATTAGCTTGTAAAAAAAAATCAACGTTTCAGTCTGTTAAACACAGACTTTCATCAGGACTAACTAGTGCAGTACAGATACTCACATATATACCCAAATACATATCAACAATCAACTTACCCACCACCGGAATAATTGCCTACTCCCTGTCAGCCCAGTCCAGAATTCGCACAGGTTCGGCCGACGTGCGTGTGTGACGTCATTGCGCGGCACCGGCGTCATTACCTCATCGCTCGAGCGGGCGATCGGCGGCATCATTTGGAGATTATTGCTATGGAGAGAATCAAAACAAAACAATGGCTGGGAACCAAAACAAATACATACATAGCGTGTTGATTCATAATTGACGCAGCTACACATCTACACACCATGGAATTGACAATGCAGTCTAATAATGAGATTTTAAAAAGACTCATATAAGAGTGCATTAAGGATACATTTACCATAAACTGTCTAGACCTCAAGGAAAAGGAAACAGATGGGGGCTGTATTGTCAGCCCGGACCGGGCTGACAGGTAGTAGGCAAATATTCCGGTGGTGGGTAAGTTGATTGTTGATATGTGTTTGGGTATATATCTGAGTATCTGTACTGTACTAGTTAGTCCTAATGAAAGTCTGTGTTTAACAGACTTAAACTCTGATTTTTTTTTTTTACAAGCTAATTAAAAGCTACGTTTTATTCAAATTCAACAGTCCAGAGAGTGCTATCTGGATTTCTTTCTACATTTTCGCTTGACAAGCACCGGGCAAGTATATTTACATCATATGGAGTGCAGGATTATTTTTCTTTTTTGTGTGTATCTGTGTGTGTGTGTGTGTGTGTGTGTGTGTGTATGTATCTGACACACATATACACACACACACTGGCACACACTGACACACAGACACACACCTTGACACACAGACACACACACTCAGATACACACTGACACACACATCTTGAGTCACAAATACACACACACTCAGATACACACAGTGACATATACACACACTTGCACCCACAGATACACACTGGCACATACACACACTGACACACTTAGATACACACACACTGCCACACACACAGGCACATACAAACACACTGATACACACTGGCACATACACACACAAACACTTAGATACACACAGTGACACACACACAAACCTTGACACACTGACACACTTAGACACACATACTCTTTGACAGACACACATACAAACACATATACACTACCACTGACAAGAACACATACATTCTCACTGACAAACTCATACACTCTTACACACTCACTGACAAGCACACATTCACTCTCACTGACAAACACACATATACTCTTTGACAGACACACAAACACATACAAACTCCCTAACTGACACACATACAATTTTTTGTATTTATTTTTTACATTTTACTCCACCCAGCCCCCCTACCTTGAGGAGACCTGGCATGGAGTCCCTGTGGTCCAGTGGGGCTGGTGGGCGGCTGGTGAGCAGTCCCTGTGGTCCAGTGGGGCTGGTGGGCGGCTGGTGAGCAGTGCCTGGGGTCCAGTGGGGCAGCTGGGCGGCTGGTGTGCGGGCGGCGAGAGAGCAGTGATTTTTGGCAGGACCCCAATTGGTGTTCCGCGGAACCCCAGGGATTTGCAGAACACCAATTGGGAAACGCTGATATAGATATATATATTATTTTGTTCTAAGTTTATTTTGGTATCTGTATATATTAATATCAAGATACAGTTAGAAAGAAATTACAAATATATATATATATATATATATTTTTTTTTTATTTATATGATTTAAAATTATATTATTTTATTTGAAACTATGTTTAAACTTGTTTTAACTTTATTACAGGCAGCAGGGGGACTACCTGTCATTCCAGGCACTCCCCCTGCTGACACTGCTATGAATGGTTATTCTGTCGATGTGATCATGAGGTCCTCACAAGGACCGCGCGATCACATGGCTTAGGAGGGCCGGATCAGAAGCAGTGGGACTGCCTGGGACAGGCAAGTCCCCCCATCACAATCGCCGGCATGGGATCGCCGGCGATCAAGTAAGTGACTAGGACGGCGGGGACGTACTATGCCGTCCGCCGGCGTTTAGAGCCGGTTCACCAATGACGGCATAGTATGCCCGCCATCCTTAAGTGGCTAAACATCTTCTAAATTGTGTTTTAGTTGCATAAATTGTTGTCAATCAGTCAATCCTTACTTGGAAATGCCCTTCTGAACACATCTTCTAACACATCTTCTAACCCTTCCCCTCTCTCTTGACCCTCTTCTCGCTATACTGACTTGAGACCAGCATGGCACTGTATTTCAAGGATCCCACACTTGAGGTAACCTGCCAGCTCTTAAATTACTTTTTAACATTATTCTCGGCTAAAAGATTAGTTTCTGATATCTTGCTATTGTCTTGTAATAGTGGCACTATCACCCCCCAACTCCATAATTGAGTAAAATCTTTATAAAATACTCATGACTGTGCTGGAATTTCACTGAAATTCAGGAGATCTAATGAGACAAAGTAGGAGCTAGTTTGTGTTTGTTTCTGTATATTACCTACGTCTGACACTTCTAAATACTGGGTGGAGTTACTGTTAAAGTCTAGAAGTGTCAATCCCCTCAGTCATCAATAGTGACGGCTGCAGGAAAATTGCTTTATCTATGGAGGGTTCCGAGGTCTCTCAGGATCCTCCATCATAGACCTCAATGCTGTACTCTTGTTCAGCAATGATGGTGTTGAAGAGCCAATCGCTGAAAAGGACAGAAGAACATGGAGGCGCCCACAAAGGACAGGTTCTCCACGGCCACTGGATCCCATGCGGCGATGTTACCATCGGTTCTTTGCAAATTCTGCAAAGTCCCCAGACGGTTAAAGTGCTGCTTTGAGCCAAAAAAATCTCAATAAACATCTTAATTACAAAAAAATTGTGTCAAAACGCTCTGCCTCTGATCACACCCACACCCACACCACCAAAACTAAAGAGTCCCTCAATGTGCATATGAAATGTTGGGAGGTATGCCACCCTATCACAGGTGCATTCATATCACAAGGGTAGGCATTATATTGCTATAGTAGGACCTTCCAAAAATGGAGAGCCTTGATTGGATTTGTTTCAGGCTCATGTAATGTATGATCATAAACTTATTATTTACCCAAGTCAAGTGTTTTTAAAAACTGTGACTTTAAAGTTAGTTTGAAGTAGAGTGCTGTGAGTTTTATATGTTATGTACAGTATATAAATATTAAATTGTGACAAAATAATGGTATTGACAGGTTCTGGAGGCATCGTAAACAATGAGACTGTGTGTTTAAATGGTATATGGCTGTCACCAGAATACTGAAATGATATTACCATCCTTAATACAAGGTTCATGTTACATTACTCATTTTTAAATTGAATATTTATTTTAAAAACAGTGATTTGTTGTTTTTATTTCTACAACAACCATGCACACAAGGATTCTTAACTAAACAGCACACAATCCAAACTATATCAAAAGGACAGTTGGCAAAAACAAATACTCTCATATTATGTTGGGTATATATCATAATATGTACCATTTTAAAAAAATGGGGTTTTGCGTGTTTTTAAGGTACTTTTGGGGGTTTCATAAAATTGTATGTTTTTTCTGTGCTTGGAGAGAATTGGGTTAGATTAGTACAGTTCCTGATTCAATTATTTCCCAAGCACAGTGGAGGGATTCAGTGGAGGGATTCTATTGTTTGTCTATGGGAGTGTCTCACTGTATGACTCTGTTTTTATTGGTTTATTCACTTTGTGTCCCTGTGCCCAACAAGGTCCACCTGGGTAGGGAAACTTGCATAAAAGACCAGTATGCCTCCATTAAAACCTATTCCATCTTACACTCCAAAACTGTGCGTCGTCCTGTTATTGGAGGGAAAGAAGATTTACTCCTGTGTCTGCTGTTCCAGCTTGCAGTGATTCAACGGGGAAAGTCCTTGGAAGGACTAGAGCTAATACCCCATTCTGCTCCAGGAAGGAGCGGTTCCAGGGCAGAAGTGCTGCGGTTTGTCCCCTGTTCCAGCTAGGAAGTGGTTCTTGGTGGAGGTACCCAGCCGGGGTACAGGGAGCTCCGTTACAAGCATTATAAAACATATAAACAGACCATCTCTAATTCAATGTTAATTTTGGCAGAAAATTTCAATTTAGTTTTAGTTATAGTCTTTTGACTAAAAAGCCGTTTTAGTCGTATTTTAGTTATCTGAATTGTTTTAGTTCTAGTCCAGTTTTAGTCAACTAAATCTTCAGTAGATTTTAGTCGACACTTGTGCCCCTTTCCCAGCCCGTCTGTGTCGCTCTCCCAAGCCCTGGTCTGCTCCTTTTGTCCCTTCCACCACCCTTCAGTGCAGTGTTAATTTTGGCGGCAAATTTCAATTTAGTTTTAGTCATAGTCTTTTGACTAAAAAGCCATTTTAGTTTGTCATATTTTAGTCATCTGAATTGTTTTAGTTTTAGTCAACTAAATCTTAAAAATGGTAAATTTGGCTAAAACTGTTAGTCAACAATTGTAGCTCTACTTATCTACATCTAGTATTACTAAACTAGCAACTATAAAAAGTAACCATTTGTAACCATTTTAAATGAGCAAATAGCGGCCAGGGGAAGAACACCAAGTCAGTCAATGACGTAAACTTGGACGAGCAAAGTTTATAGCATTGCCTGACTTGGTATATTTCCTCCAACCACTAAAATTATTGTATCAATACAGTGCAGTTGTATAGTGCCTACATAGATTGTGCTAAAATGGGATTTATTTGGGATTTAATTGATTCAATCCCCAATATGAATATTTTTATATATTTGCAAAATATGTTTTATTTCACAAGCCTTCTTGTAAATAAGTTAGCAGAACTCTCTGTAACCACATGGCCTGTTACAATTGCAATTCCAGCTTCACAGCTGCTGCTTCACTTACCAAGTTATTACCACATGCAGCCTTTACAATGGTATTCAATGTGGTACTACAAAGGCAGTGATAGGGTAAACCCAGCACCCTGTGTCAAGAGCTACAGAACAAGGCCATGTGTAAATACACACAACAGGAACTAGTTGATTAAAAATAATAAAAAGTACACGACTCATCACTCTTCATTCAATGTGACCAACAATTCTTCAGATTGTGTTTAAATAGTATATCTCATCTTATTTCACTGCGTATATCCGTTCTAAATGTCATTATATGAGAGCAATAAGTGTTTCCTGCCTTTTCCCAGCTAATCCTCATCACATGTACTACAAAATAACACATTTACACAGGGGCAGTGTCACTTCTGAGTTCTTTATAAAATGGGTCTCTCGGTTGCATTGTGTAGGATTGTGGCAATCCATTTCCATTACACATCCCAGCATGTTGGATTAGCATGAAGAGAGTTGTAGTCCTTTTTCTATGTTGCATAGAACTTTCCTCCTCAGCCTAAAGTTTAAAAAAAATGTATTGCAACACGTATCACTCTCAGAAACCTTTTGTGATGGGATTCCAGCATGGTCAAAATTTAGGCTGAAATCTCCACATGGCATATGCTAATTAGTATCTGATTACAAACAGTTGGATGAGTCATCAGTATACTGAGCATGTGTGGAAGTGGATAGTACATTGCTTTGTCTGTAAATGCCATGTGGTCTGCCCATATAAGGTGATCCTGAATATCCTGTGTGCTGATTGGTCTGAGGAATATAGGAGGGGTTATACTGTATGGGAGGGGATATGATGCTAACAAAAGGCCTCTGCACCATGCTTTCTGCCTCTCAGATATTTTTGGAACAGGAGTTCATCTAAGACCCGATCAGTGTGTAAATAAAAGACCTGTTACTTCCTGAAGACTTGTGTCCATATCTCTATGTGTGGCTTCTGCGGTTTGTTCCTGTTATTCCTCCGGTAACACTTTGGTACAGCACGATGGATCTGTAACCAATGAAGTTTGAACAGAGGTTCTGAAACTTATTTACAGTGACCATTCTGCTCTGCCAAAATTAAATGAGCATGTGGCATTATGGGAGTTGTGCTTTACTTTAGATTGAGAACCATCTATAGAATAATAGTAATGAAATTAATATCAATTGTTTAACCAGAAATGTTACATTTTGCTTGTGGCCAATTTTCATGTATGTCCTGGGCTCGATTTAATGGTTCTCATTTTATTGTCCTCAAATGAAAGACTCGGGTGACCTAGCCAGGAATATTCTTTTTACTGCAACAATTACAAATAGAATAGAAGGACCAATGAAAGGGAGCTCCTTGCATGACAACCTATTCCATGGCATAGGTTGTCATGCAAGGAGCTCCCTTTCATTGGTTCTAGGTAGAGTGCTGGTTGTGTTCCCTTAAGGGTTACTTCAAGCATCATATCTGCTACAGCTAACTGATGCCACAAATACCCTTGCCTGGTTCCCCGGTAATGGAGCAAAATGTATAGCAATGGTTTGCCTCCTTACTATGGTCCCTGCAGAGCTGCGATGCTCTCTGGTGTTCCAGTGACACTGCAGTTGCCATTCATTGGCTGAGAGCAACAGCTGACAACTTTCAGCCAATCACTGACCACTCTCTGTACAACAAAAGTTGACATTAGGCATCCTGGAACTCTATTTCTGGGCTGGCTGATGACACGACTGTGATATGGCCGGAGATGAAGTTTGGGCATCCCCGTTTGGGCATCATTTAATGGTGAAATGCTGCACATACAGACTCCAGGCAGCACGACCACTTCAAATCACTGAAGCTGTTATGGTGCTTGGAGAAAACCTTTAAAAAAGAAACACTATCATCGACATTTTTAATATCTTATCTTTATGTAATATTACACCATCTAATTTGTATTTGTTTTATTAATGTACATTGACATTTTTTAGGAAATCACTTGTCTACCTTTCCCACTCTTCATTTTTGACAGCCATCCTTATGCATCTTCTGTCAGATTGTTAGTTATCTGACTCAATGCTCACTATTTTGCAGCTGTCTTGCTCTCAAAATCCCATAACAGGGGATGCTGCAGGCATATAGTTTTGAAAGGCAATGGGCAATTGCAAAACAATGAAATTAATAACAGATAAATTACAATCTGATCGACAAAAAAAGAAGGCTGACACAAAGGGGGAATGGAAAAGGTAGGCAAGGGATTTCTTTAACCCCTTAAAGACCAAACTTCTGGAATTAAAGGGAATCATGACATGTCACACATGTCATGTGTCCTTAAGGGGTTAAAAGAAAACTCAGTAAACATAAATTGAAACTAATTATGAGATGGCATATTGCTTTTTAATTTTTATTTTTTAACCCCTTAAGGACCGAGGACGGTTCAGGACCGTCATCGGCATTTTTGCCTTGAGGACCGATGACGGTCCTGAACCGTCCTAACGGTCTGGGGGTACTTACCTGATCGCCGTCGTTCCCCCGGCGGCGATCAGCGTTGCTCCGGTTGTGGGGAGACTGCCTGCAGCCCAGACAGTCTCCCCACGGCAGATTAGGACCCCTGTGGCCATGTGATCGCTTAACACAGCGATCACATGGTCACAATAGGTGTCCATGTGTCTGCCTGCAGGGGGACTGTCTGTGCTGACAGGCAGTCTCCCTGCTAGTGTAAAATCAAAAAATAAAATAAAGTTAGTGTTAATAAAAAAAATAAAAATAATTATATATGTGTATATATGATATATAGACATATATTATACCTATATAATATATGTCTATATATCATATATATAATGCCATACTAAGTGTATTTTTATATTAATATGTACTTATATTAATATAAAAATACACTTATAATTAAATTACACACGTATATATATAATATATATAATAACTATATATATTGTATATATATATTATTATAAAATATAAATAATAAGTAATTTAAATTAAATAAAAAAAATTTAAAATAATAATAAAAAATTTAAAAAATTATATAGCTATATGAAATTTTATTCTAACTGTATTTTAAAATTAATATATATATATTTATATCAAAATACACTTAGAATGAATTTGTATATATATCTATGTATATAAAAATAAATAAAAATAATAAGAAATATACATACGTCCATATACAAAATTACATAAATAATTATATAAATATACACGTAGACTTCAAATATATAAATATGCATATATATTTAAATTCTACGTGCGTATTTATGTAATATTTTTACATAATTCAGTAATTTTATTGATTGCAATTTGAGGGACCTGCCTGCCAACCCAGGCCGAAATTCCAGAGAATTTAATTTGCTAGCACTGTATTTTACCCTGTAACGTTCTACGACACCCTAAAACCTGTACATGGGGGGTACTGTTTTACTCGGGAGACTTCGCTGAACACAAATATTAGTGATTCAAACAGTAAAACATATCACAGCGATGATATTGTCAGTGAAAGTTACTTTTTTTGCATTTTTCACACACAAACAGCACTTTTACTGATGATATAATTGTTGTGATACGTTTTCCAGTTTTTAAACACTAATATTTGTGTTCAGCGATGTCTCCCGAGTAAAACAGTACCCCCCATGTACAGGTTTTATAGCATTTTTGAAAGTTACAAGGTCAAATATATGGGTCAAATATTTTACATTGAAAATGGCCAGGTTGGTTACGTTGCCTTTGAGAGCGTATGGTAGCCCAGGAATGAGAATTACCCCCATGATGGCATACCATTTGCAAAAGAAGACAACCCAAGGTATTGCAAATGGGGTATGTCCAGTCTTTTTTAGTAACCACTTGGTCACAAACACTGGCCAAAATTAGCGTTCAATTTAGTTTTTTTACTTTTTTCACACACAAACAAATATGAATGCTTACTTTGGCCAGTGTTTTCGACTAAGTGGCTACTAAAAAAGACTGGACATACCCCATATTGAATACCCTGGGTTGTCTACTTTAAAAAAAATATGTACATGTGGGGTGTTATTCAGAGATTTATGACAGATAATAGTGTTACAATGTCACTATTGATAAATTTTAAAAATGTTTGTTTTGAAACCGCAATATCCTACTTGTACCTATAGCCCTATAACATGCAAAAAAAAGCAAAAAAGCACGTAAACACTAGGTATTTTTAAACTCAGGACAAAATTTTGAATCTATTTAGCAGTTTTTTTCATTCGCTTTTGTAGATGAGTAAAAGATTTTTCAAGTAAAAGTCAAAAAACATGTATTTTTTTCAATTTTTCATCAGATTTTTTATTTTTTTTAAATTAAAATACATGAGATTATATAAATAATGGTATGTAAAGAAAGCCCCTTTTGCCCTGAAAAAAACAATATATAATTTGTATGGGAACAGTAAATGAGAAAGCGGAAAATTACAGCCAAACACAAACACCACAAAAGTGTAAAAATATTCCTGGTCGCAAATGTACAACATCGCAAAAACAGTCCAGTCCTTAAGGGGTTAAACTATTTATTTCATTGTTTTTTGTTGTTTGTTTTTTAAACAAATGCATATTGTGCCTTTATAGCAGTTTTCCGTTACAATGGCATTTAAGGATTGTTACACGATAACATAATAGCAGAAAATTGAGAACACAGATTGATAACAGAAATTAACAAAAATGAATAAAAATTAATATCTATTCGGCCTTTGCTGTACATTTGGTTTCCATACAAGACAGGGGCAGCGTGTACATGTTGTTAATTGTTACATACATACGTCTGGGTTGTATAGAGGTGTATAGAAGACCGTTATGTACAAATGATGTGGAATAAGGGTAATGAGCATTTCACGCACGTGTATTATAAGGTTATCCATATATTTAAGAGGGCAGTGACACATGTAGTGCAGGCATTCTTTTCTTTTTTTTTTATTTTGTATTCACAGGAGCCAGTCAAATATGCATTATAAATGTAATTTAAAGCATTCGCAGTCCGTTCTATTCTATAAGAATCATATTAATGTGAATATACATATATTCTACTTATTAGCATATCTTAACTTTAAATATGTATTCCCTCAAAAAAAATTTTTATTTATAAGTAAACCTTAAAAACGACTTAATCTCAAAAAGAGATAAAAGAAAAAAAACACAGACAATAAATAAATAAAGGAAGAGGGGATATATATGCCATGGTGTGATAATCCAGCAATATAGGTGTAGTAAAATTTTAGACTCTATTCATTGACCATGACTTTCCGCCAAGGATCCCATACGAAGTTGAATATCTGATCTTCGAGGTCAATTCGTGCGATGGCATACTCTAACATAAAGATTATGTAAGAAAAAAAAAAAAAAGTCTGGGCTCATTTAAATGTTTGAGAGTTCTTGACATAAATCATTTCTATGGTACATTTCTGTTAAACTAGTCACTGTTCATATAAGAATGAAAATACTGACTGAGTCTATCTGTAACGTGACAAGCAAAGTGAGGGTGAGAATGTGATTGGATCTTCTCACTGACTGCTATTGCCTTGTGACGAAAGTGCCATCCTTGTCACTAAAATAACACCTGACAGACAAACTGGCGCCTTGTCACCTGTACTAAACATGGATATTGCTATGGAAACTGCAAACCCATCCCAGCCAGAACATTATCTCATACACCCTGATCCCAATTACATACTTGACAAGCAGAGAATGGGAGGGGGACCCCTTTATGGCTCTGACTGCAAGCAGGGTCCAGGGAAATAGATAAGACTCTCAATATAATGGGGTGTCTTATCTAATCTACTCCCCCTCTCTTCCATCTAACACCCATAACCACAGCCTACATAAACACATAAAAGTAAGAGTTTACTCAGAGTTTTATGAGGCTAAACAGACAATTACCTTGGTGCCGGGACGGATAGGTGCGAAGGGACACAGGTCAGGGAGGGAAGGTGTGTGTTTAGTGTTTTATTGTCATGTTTTTGTAACACCTGGGGAGCGGGTGTGGGCGAGTCCTGAGCAATAAAGGGCATTTCCTAGAAGCATCCACCAATCTTGATCAAATATAGAAAAAGATAGAGATGTCACAGAGTGCCATACAGCATTTTTTTGCTCTGCAGTTTATATTGTAAAAGATAAATGTAATAGACTTTCACACTGGGAGTGAGGGGGAAATACATTAATTCAGCATCAAAGACAGGCCATGTAAGACATAAAACCTAACAGGGAGAGACAGAATAACCTGTATTATAGGAAAATCATGAAGAGTTTTGGAGACATTATGGCAAAACACGAGGACAAGGTTGAGTTGTCTATAAATGTATCCAGTAACCCTGCATGGCATTGTTCTCTAATACATTCTTTGGCATTTTGTAATTTTATAACACGATTAAATTAGGATTAGGGCTAGGATTAATTTTAACCCTTTAAACACACTGCTTCAGAAGTAAAAGCATGATGGGAAATTTCAGTCATGTCTCCTTAAGGGGTCAATATTCCTTTTAATATTAGGACACTTCTAGCAGACTAAATCATAGTAAATTAAAAATCGAATTGCTAAATATTTTTATAAAATTGCCACACTAGATTTATAGCTAATCTAGCCTAGATTCTGCAATTCAGTTTTAATTCAATATAATTTGGGGTTTTATGAACACATCCCAGTGTGTTTCTTTTTACTGATCTCCTGTCTTGGAATCTCATTAATGGACAGAAGGACTAAAGTAATGGCAGTAACTGCTACTACTAATCTCAAGCAGCTGAGGACAACAATGTCCTATTGCAGCTCTGAGATTAGTGGTCCCCTACTGACTGTACAGTGAATGTTCAAGGAATTGACAATGGAACTGTGTATGTCAGTGTGAGTATATGTGTCACTTTGTGAACAGAATTGAAGATTATGCCAGCTTTAGTGTACTAATAATCTTCATTTTAATTAGGACAGGAGGCGAGTATTTTGCATAACTCTCTTTACTAAACTCCATAGCAGTAAAGAAAAGGATAATAAGAACCAATCAAAAAACAGTAGGAGGTATAGTATTCCCAGTGAACAGGCTCCTCCTCCTCTTTCAACTAGCGACATCGCAGACGGACAAAGTTCAAACAATTCTGAATTAAAGCTTGTCTTGGGTCTGTAACCGGAGAATCAATCCAAACGAATTAGGATAATCCATGGGGAACATAGGATAAACTTGGTATAATCCATATAGAGGTAATTGTAGGTCCAAGTGGAATTACGCTGAAACGAGAACGTGGAATAGGTTAGGTATTAGTCGTAAAACCATGAAAAACATGGAAGGCATCTGGCTAGACTATTTTAGTAAGACTATAATACTATAATGACAGTATACTATTAATCGATACTTCTCTCCCTAAGGTACAACAAGGTATAAGTATCATGACATACGGGAGATACACAATATACGTTGGATATTCGGAATGATGAAGGGAGAGATAGAAAAGCTAGCTTCATAAAGGAGGATAGAGGAATCTGAAGAAGGAGCAGCATAGATATACTTGAAGACCGAAAGGGGTGGGTATGGGTGGGAAAATACTCGCCTCCTGTCCTTATTAAAATTAAGATTATTAGTAGCATAATCTTCAATTTTATTACATGACAGGAGGCTTTGTTTTTTGCATTTTTAACGCTGATGTAACAAAGAAAAAGCCACACAGGAGTTCGGTCTCAAGTAGAAGGTCCGAAAAGTGGATTTGCGGGACCAGACAGCCGTGCGAAGGACGTCTAATAGTGATGCTCCAGCTGCGTAGGCCGAAGAAGCAGCCGCGCCTCTCACCAAATGAGCCCCGAAAGTGGCATCCACGCCTGCCAGTGACAAAATCCAACGTACCCATCTAGTGATGGTAGTAGAGGAAACTGGATTGTGTGGCTTGACGTAGGAAATCAGAAGTTGGCCGGAGAAAGTTGGGAGGAGAGAGGCGGTAGCCGTCACAAAGCTGCGTAAGGCTGCGACCACACATAATTGAGGTTCTGCAACGAAAAAGGGGTAACAAATGGTGGTGGAGTTCGATTTGGTGCATCGGGAGATATGGAAGGTGACTCCCTCGGGACCTATCGAACAGGCATCGACTTCAAAGGCCCTAACATCGGATACCCAGCAAAATGAGACTAGGCAGAGTAAAATCATCATCTTGGCCGAAAGTTGGCGGAGCGAAAGTCTGTCGTTAGACGGCCATCCTCTTAAGAAGGTGAGGATGAGGTCCACGTCCCAGAGGTGAGCGTATTTGGGGGCCGGGGGGGGTTTGAGCCATATGCCCCTCAGTAATCGACATACCATAGGGTCTTTTCCTGCCGGAATCCCTTGGATAGGAATATGTGCCGCTGAGATCGCTGATCGAACTACGCTGATCGTTCTATATGATTTCCCGGTTGCAAAAAGCGATGACAGGAAATTCAAGATGGCGGGAATAGGTGCCGTAAGTGGATCGAGGTTCCGTTCCATGCACCAAGAGGACCAGGAGGTCCAAGCAGAGAGGTAGCATAATCTCGTCCCCGGTGCCCATGAATCCCATAAGAGGTCCCGAGCAGTCTGCGATAGTTCGCCGTTTGCCAGGTGCCCCGGAAAGAGTCCAAGCCACCAGGGAGAGTCTCTCTTCCAGCATTAGCGGGTTAGGGTTCCCCTTCGGGTCCGTGAGGAAAGTCGGGTGGAATGGCAGCAAGAGCGGGTCTGCGTAAGATAGTGCTAGAAGATCCGGGAACCACGGTTGACTCTGCCATAGGGGGGTAATTAGGAGCAGAGAAATCTGGTGTACCTTCAGATAATGGAGAGTCCTCGCTATCATAGTGAATGGGGGAAATGCGTAGGCGCCGAAGGGCGGCCAGGTCTGTAGGAAAGTGTTCACTGCCTTGCATTCCGGGTCTGGGAGCCAGCTGAAGAAGTCTGGGGTTTGTCTGTTGTTGCGGGACGCAAAGAGATCCAGATGGAAGGGTCCTCTCATTTGCAAGAGGACAGTGAATATCTCTGGGTCCAGCATCCAATCGCTGCCGTCTCTCCAATGGCGAGAGAACCAGTCGGCTGTGAGATTCGTCTCCCCTGTTAGGTATTCCGCCTTGAGGGAGATTTTGCGTGGAAGGCAGAAGTCGAACACTTCTTTTGTGAGTTCGGATAGGAGTTGTGAGTGAGCTCCGCCTAGGCGATTGACATAGCGGACGGCCGAGATGTTGTCCATCCTGAGGAGAATGCAACAATTGGATTTGTCCCTTGCCAGGCTGCGTATGGCGAAGGAACCTGCCAGGAGTTCGAGACAGTTGATATGCAGGTTGAGTTCCTGTGAAGTCCAGGCTCCCCCTGTCGATACCCCCTCGCTCGTGGCTCCCCAGCCCCAAAGGCTTGCGTCCGATTCCAGCATGAAATCTGGGGTTTCGCCGAATATAGCACGGCCGTTCCAGGCCTGCATGCTGTCCCGCCAACATAGAAGTGCCTCCCTGACCTCTGCCGTAATCGGTACTGGTTGGTCGTAGGTGGGATTTCGACGGAGGAAGGATGCCTTGAGGCGTTGCATCGCCCTGTAGTGGAGTGGTCCCGGGAAGATGGCTTGGATGGATGCCGATAGGAGACCCACAATCCAAGCGAGATTGCGTAGAGGAACCAATCGGCACCGGAGTGTTTTGCGGATTTTCTTCCAAATAGCAGCGATCTTGGCTGTCAGGAGACGGAGTGTGCTGGAGTCGATTTCGAACCCCAGGAATTGTATGGTTTGGGACGGAGTTGTAGCTGATTTCTGATCGTTTACCGTAAACCCTAGGGACTCTAGGAGATCCACTGCAAAACGTGTGTAGTCTGAGTCTTGACTTGAAGGAGCAGAAGAGCAGGAGGTCGCCCAAGTATATAATGCAGCAAATTCCTCTTGCGCGCAGATGAGTAATCACCGGCTTCAGCAGTTTGGTGAAACACCATGGGGCCGAACTGAGGCCGAAAGGGAGGCAAGTGAATTGCCTTGGTCAATCATACCACATGTTTGCGTGAACCGGTACTGAAAGGTAGGCGTCTTTGAGGTCCAATCTCGTGAACCAATCGCCGTCCTGCAGGAGGTCCCGTAAGAGGTGAATTCCCTCCATTTTGAAGTGGCGGTAGACCACGTGGGCATTGAGTGTACGGAGGTTTATGACCGGCCGTAGGTCTCCTGTTTTCTTTTTTACTAAGAAGATGTTGCTGAAGAACCCTCCAGAGTCTGCGGCGAGTTCTATCGTGCCCTTGTTGCGGAGTTCCCGAAGTTCGACTTGGATGAGTCTGGTGTCCTCTGCCGAACGGTTGAGTGGTCGTGTTGACGAAATCTATGACGTATCCTCGTACCATCTGGAGGATTCAAGCGTCTGACGAAATGGTCGTCCAGTTCTGAAAGAAAAAAGAGAGACGACCTGCATGCAAGATGGTCGGAGGTAGATGGTAGCTTACCTGGTGCGAAGCGGGATCTGCCACATCCATGGGTACTGCGTCCTCTGTCTGAACCTCTAGGGTAAGTGAAAGGTTGGCGGTATCCCACTTCCTGGTTGAAGGGTTGAGGTCATGAGGATTGTGGGCCCCTGTTGCGGACATTAGCCAGTACAATAACCCTTCCTGTAGGGGTATTATCTGAAGACTTTCCTCATTGACGTTTGAGCTTTACTTAGTGAGGTAAAGACATTCACATGGCGATTCAATTCCTTTAGGAATGGGTCTTCAAATAATTTGCCCTGTGCCAGAGGTCCGAGTTCTTTGGTGCCCAGTTCCACCAACTTTCCGTCTATGCGGAGAAGTGCTGCCTTACGCCTCTCAGATGAGAGGGCCACATTTGCGTTTCCAAGGAAGCAGAAACCGCGTTGAGCCCATTTGCAGATATCGTGAGCCCATTCCCTGACCATGTCGGCATCGAACTGGTCTGTTCGTTGGAAGGCATCGTCTGCAAGGTACATGATGCGGGAGAGGCGTCCGGAGGTATCTAGTAGCTTGTCTTGGACTCCTTTGAATACCCTCTCCACCCCGCGGCGGGGGTTGTGACCACCTCTACTCATGAAGGTAGTGATTACCTGGTCAAATTCAGGTGTCAGGGCTACTTGATCTGGTAGGGAAGGGCGGGGGCGTTCCGACTTCAGTCAGTTGCGGACTACCTTGTCCATAGGTTTACGCAGCCATAGGTGCATAAACTTAGCGAGGTGTTCCGGAGGTGTTCAGTGTGTCGAGCGAGGGTGTCTGATGTTATGTAGGTCAAAGAGTGTCTGGCCCATAGGGTCCAGAATAGCCTCGTCCTGTGTCAGGGAGGCGTCCCCCTTCCCTTGCCATTCGGCAGCGAATGAATCTGAATCCCCTGTATGAAAGGGTTTAGATTCTGAGCCCCAGGCATCGTCATCGGATTGAGATGCCTGCCATTCATCCAGTATGGCCATAGTGTCATCAATATCTTCCTCTGAGGAGGAGGAGAACACTTGGAGAGGGGCAGGGGTAACAGAGGCCGCTGTTTTGCTTTTCTTAGCGGGATGTTTGCCCTTGCTTGGTTTGGGGTCCTTCTCCCCTTTCCAGTGCCGTTTGTTAGCCTGGGTGTCGTCCTTGGTCTGGGTTTCAGAGTCCTCAGACTCAGTATCGTGGCATGTGAGTAGTCATCATGTGGGATAGGGCCTTCTCCATAGAAGCGGCCACCACTGCATTAACCATGGACTGAAAGTCCACTGGAGTAGGCTGAGATTCTTCCATGATGTAGGCAAGGACTTGGCAGTGATAAGAGGGCAGTTGAGGCAGGGGTCAATAGTAGGAGAGGATCCTACAGTAGTTATGGTACCAGCAGTACCAGATATAACCCCAGCAGGGTAATGTTCAGAGAATAGTACCAGGAGTACTAATGACCCTAGCAGGGTAGAATAGCTCAGGAACAATAAGTACCAGCAGTACTATATATATATATATATATATATATATATATATATATATATATATATCACCCCAGCAGGGTGTAAATAATGTATTGGGATTTTATTCTGGGCAGCACCCAGTATCCAGAGATTACAACAGTAGAGCTCTGATAGGCAGCACCTTTATGGGGCCTCACCCCAGAGTGCACAGGGTATTGAGCCCTATAGTGCACATATACCACAGCAGTAGCAGAGACTGTCTGTGGGGACCCCTGCCTGGATGAGGATAATGGGAGAGGAAAGTTGAATATGAAACAGTAAGGGGATATAAGTGACCAATTGGTTGTGGTACAGATAAATAAACATAAGATAGATATGCAAGCAGGAGATAAAGAAGAAATGCTTACCTTGGTTGTTGTAATGAATGAAGTATCGAAAGGCACTTTGTGCAGAGGAGAAATGCGGCTGTAGACCTCCAGAACTGAGGCAGACCGAGTGGATGATGCCACAAGATGGCGGCCGCAGGTCTCGCGAGCCGCGAGATCCAAGATGGCCGCCATCACACTGAAAGTGTGGGAGATAGATCCGGCCATCGGTCGGTGTGTGTAAAAGTGCGGTTAGGCGTCCGGGAGGGGATGGGGCCCTGCAGGGACTAAATCTCAAACGGTAGGGGGGGAAAAAACAGCGGAATCGCCCGGCGGGAAGCTAAACCGGAGGGGGAAAGGCAGAGTGTAAAGTGCACAGTCTGTGGAAGCCCCAGAAAGTATCCTGAGTAGGATAGGGATTATAAGGGGCAGGAAAGGAGTGAAAGATGAACAATAAAAGCTTAATAAAAACATACAATATAATACAATGAGTATAGATATAATAAATACCAGAAAACATGAATAAATATAAGGAGCTCAGTATTCTGACCTGTCTGCTGATGGAGCAGTAAAGAAAGAGGAGGAGGAGCCTGTTCACTGGGAATACTATACCTCCTGCTGTTTTTGATTGGTTCTTATTATCCTTTTCTTTACTGCTATGGAGTTTAGTAAAGAGAGTTATGCAAAATACGAAGCCTCCTGTCATGTAATAAAATTCACATTCAAACATTACATATAAACACACCCCTCCAATCAAACATTAACACTATATACACACACACCCCTCCAATCAAACATTATTATTATTATTATTATTATTATGTTATTTACAGTTGCAAGAAAAAGTATGTGAACCCTTTGGAATGATATGGATTTCTGCACAAATTGGTCATAAAATGTGATCTGATCATCATCTAAGTAACACCAATAGACAATCACAGTCTGCTTAAACTAATAACACACAAAGAATGAAATGTTGCCATGTTTATATTGAACACACCATGTAAACATTCACAGTGCAGGTGGAAAAAGTATGTGAACCCTTGGATTTAATAACTGGTTGAACCTCGTTGGCAGCAATAACTTCAACCAAAAACTTTTCCTGTAGTTGCAGATCAGACGTGCACAACAGTCAGGAGTAATTCTTGACCATTCCTCTTTACAGAACTGTTTCAGTTCAGCAATATTCTTGGGATGTCTGGTGTGAATCGCTTTCTTGAGGTCATGCCACATCATCTCAATCGGGTTGAGGTCAGGACTCTGACTGGGCCACTTCAGAAGGCGTATTTTCGCTTTCCTGATGAAAGTCCCTTAGGACGACTGAAACGTTGAGCTGTCTACAATTTTAATTTTTATGGATTAAACTTCTTATGTTTTAACCTCTACTAAACCTGTAAGTGCTGGTCATATTTGGTATATGGATATATATATAAATATATATATATATATAGCTTTTTGTAATATAAAATATTGGTCCTTTCAGAGTAAAACGTTTGATTATACAGTAAGCATACTCACATGCAGACACAGACAATCTCACTGATATACATAAGCTCCATGACATAAAAACACAAGCTCACTCACTAGCAGGCACACACACACACACACAAGCAAGCTCACTCGCTAGCAGGCGCACACACACACACATGCAAGCAGGATCATTCACTAGCAGGCACACACACACACATGCAAGCAAGCTCACTCACTAGCAGGCGCACACACACACAGCTTAATGTAGTGGTTCTGGTTTCTATAGCCTGTCCCTGCAGGCTTTTCACTGTAAACACCGACTTTTAAGAGAAAAGGCAGTGTTTGCAATGCTTTATAGTGACACCTGTAGTGACAGAAACTCAGATGGTCACTAAAGGTGCTTCCTGTGTCAGTGCGGATTGGCTGAGATCATCAAGCTTGACGATCTAAGCCATAGAGGCAGGGCCAGTCGAGGGGAGACCAGCACGACGTGGGGGAAAAAAGGTGAGTAAAAACTCTATTTTTAAAAACACACACAGACACACACATACACCATGACACACACAGACACACACATACACCATGACAGACGCACACACACCTTGACAGACACACACATACCATGACAGACACACACACCATGAAACAGACACACACCATGATACAGACAGAAACACACACACCATGACACAGACACACACACACAGACACACACCATGACACAGACAGACACACACCATGACCTACACACCATGATGAAGACAGACCGTGACACAGACACACACACACCGTGAAACAGACAGACACACATTACATGACACATACAGACACACACAACATGACACAGACACATATTACATGACACAAACAAACACACATTACATGACACAGACACACATTACATGACACAGACAGACACACATTACATGACACAGACAGACACACACACCATGTCACAGACAGACACACACCATGACACAGACAGACACACACACACCATGACACAGACACACACCATGACAGACACACACACACACACCATGACACAGGCACACACACATACACTCACACTGACACAGATAATTGCTACCTGTGTGCAGACAGCTGTCTGTGCTGGTGGCCGCAGGGGGAGCTCTGATGGCAGCCGCAGGTGGAGCTGTGCAGTGCTGTCTCTGCTCCCCAGCACGCAGCTTAATGAGACCGGGGCTGGAATATGACGTCATATGAGTAAAAACACTATTTTTAAAAACACACACAAACACACACATACACCATGACACACACAGACGCACACCTTGACAGACACACACATGCCATGACAGACGCACACACACACACACACCATGAAACAGACACACACCATGACACAGACAGAAACACACACCATGACACAGACAGACACACACACACACCATGACACAGACACACACACCATGACACAGACATACACACACACACACCATGACAGACACACCATGACACAGACAGACCGTGACACAGATACACACCGTGACACAGACAGACACACATTACATAACACATGCAGACACACACACACCATGACACAGACACACATTACATGACACAGACAGACACACACACACCATGACAGACAGACACACACACCATGACACAGACAGACAGACACACACACACACCATGACAGACACACACACACCATGACAGACACACACACACCATGACACACACACCATGACACACACACATACACTCACACTGACACAGATAATTGCTACCTGTGTGCAAACAGCTTTCTGTGCTGGCGGCCACAGGGGGAGCTCTGATGGCGGCCGTAGGTGGAGCTATTTGACGCTGGACTCTGTGAGGACGTCCAGCGTCAAATAAATGCGATTTACTCAGTGTAAATCCCGGAAGCGGCCTCTTGTGGCTGTCAGGGAGACAGCCACTAGAGGCTGGATTAACCCTCAGTGTAAACGTAGCAGTTTCTAAGAAACTGCTATGTTTTCAGCTGCAGGGTTAAAACTAGGGGGACCTGGCACCCAGACCACTTCATTGAGCTGAAGTGGTCTGGGTGCCTATAGTGGTCCTTTAATAATGTTAAAGTTGCATTCTTAAACTTATCATAAGTAAACACATATAATAGCTTATCAGTTCCTTTGATTTTTATATGATATGTTATTTAAGACAGGTGTCACTCTTTAACCCCCAAGTCTGATCTACAATCTCTAACATAACAATGGCAAATTATATCACGGGAACTAATAGATGCAGATCAGGAACCTATTTTCGCTTTCCTGATGAAAGTCCCTTAGGAGGACTGAAACGTTGAGCTGTCTACAATTTAAATTTTTATGGATTAAACTTCTTATGTTTTAACCTCTACTAAACCTGTGAGTGCTGGACATATTTGGTATATGGATATATATATTGTGATAAAGTGAAGGCAGATAGGCCTATAACATTTAACCCCAGGGGGAGTATGTGTAGGATGTGTTGTAGGCAACACAAAACGCTGTTTAGTTATGGGCCCCTGGGGTGGAGCATTTGGAGAGAAGGGTGGGCCAATGCTCCACTCCACAGTTTAGTGGTTTTCTGGGGAGACATGGATCCAGGCCAGGGTTTTTTGGATCGTCTCCAACCCACTGCTCAGCTGCAGTTAATGAGCTGTTGCAGTGGGAATAAACTCCTCCCTGCTAGGCAGGTAAAGGAGAGGGATTGCTGGCTTCCTCCCAGGAAGCAGGTAGGAGAGAGAGGCTGTTCTCTCCAGATAGAGTCAAGGAGACTAGGCACTTGGAGTGCAGAAAGGAAGCAGTCAGGGCAAGGCTGGCTTGGAGCACTGGGAGTGCAGAAAGGAAAGCAGTCAAGTCAAGGCTGGCTTGGAGCACTAGGAGTGCGGAAAGGAAAGCAACAGGCTAGCCAGCAGAGTGTTGCTAACTAATAAGGTTGGTGCCATATGTTTTGTTAGTTTAACCCTGATAGAGAGGGATGTTCAAAGTGAGTTAGTGCTCAGACCGAGCTAGGTTTTTGTTTATAGGGTTTTGTGTTACATTTATGTTTTAATTTACTGCTGTATCCTGTGTGGATTTAACAATAAAGTGACTGGATTATATGCAAAGCAAAGGACTGTGCATGTTTTTGCCCTAGAGGACCGTGCTACCTGCTGACAAGGATCACAATATATATATATATATATATATATATATATATATAGCTTTTTGTAATATAAAATATTGTTCCTTTCAGAGTAAAACATTTGATTATACAGTAAGCATACTCACATGCAGACACAGACAATCTCACTGACACACAGAAGCTCATTGATACACAGCCTCATAGACAAACAATCTCACTGATATACATAAGCTCCATGACATAAAAACACAAGCTCACTCACTAGCAGGCACACACACACACACATGCAAGCTCACTCACTAGCAGGCGCACACATACACACATGCAAGCAAGCTCATTCACTAGCAGGCGCACACACACACACATGCAAGCAAGCTCACTCACTAGCAGGCGCACACACACACAGCTTAATGTAGTGGTTCTGGTTTCTATAGCCTGTCCCTGCAGGCTTTTCAATGTAAACACCGACTTTTAAGAGAAAAGGCAGTGTTTACAATGCTTCATAGTGACACCTGTAGTGACAGACACTCATATGGTCACTAAAGGTGCTTCCTGTGTCACTGCGGATTGGCTGAGATCATCAAGCTTGACGATCTAAGCCATAGAGGCAGGGCCAGTCGAGGGGAGACCAGCACGACGTGGGGAAAAAAAGGTGAGTAAAAACTCTATTTTTAAAAACACACACAGACACACACATACACCATGACAGACACACACACACCTTGACAGACACACATATACCATGTTAGACACACACACCATGAAACAGACACACACCATGATACAGACAGAAACACACACACCATGACACAGACACACACACAGACACACACCATGACACAGACACACACACCATGACACAGACAGACACACACCATTACCTACACACCATGATGAAGACAGACCATGACACAGACACACACACACCGTGAAACAGACAGACACACATTACATGACACATACAGACACATATTACATGACACAGACAAACACACATTACATGACACA
This sequence comes from Pelobates cultripes, assembly GCA_933207985.1. Classification (NCBI taxonomy): domain Eukaryota; kingdom Metazoa; phylum Chordata; class Amphibia; order Anura; family Pelobatidae; genus Pelobates; species Pelobates cultripes. The sequence goes on along the minus strand of OW240916.1, from coordinate 179,965,834 downwards.
TACAGACACACACACAACATGACACAGACACACATTACATGACACAGACAGACACACACACACACCATGTCACAGACAGACACACACCATGACACAGACAGACACACACACACACACCATGACACAGACAGACACACACACCATGACAGACACACACACACACACCATGACACAGGCATACACTCACACTGACACAGATAATTGCTACCTGTGTGCAGACAGCTGTCAGTGCTGGCGGCCGCAGGGGGAGCTCTGATGGCAGCCACAGGTGGAGCTGTGCAGTGCTGTGTCTGCTCCCCAGCACGCAGCTTAATGAGACTGGGGCTGGAATATGACGTCATATGAGTAAAAACACTATTTTTAAAAACACAGACACACACATACCACGACAGACACACACACACACCTTGACAGACACACACATGCCATGACAGACGCGCACACACACACACACCATGACACAGACAGAAACACACCATGACACAGACACACACACCATGACAGACACACACAAGCACCATGACAGACACACACACACCTTGACACCTTGACATACACACCATGACAGAGACAGACCGTGACACAGACACACACATGACACATACAGACACACACACACTCACACCATGACACAGACACACATTACATGACACAGACAGAGACACACACACACCATGTGAGACAGACACACACACCATGACAGACAGACACACGCACCATGACACAGACAGACACACACACACCATGAAACAGACAGACACACACACCATGACAGACACAGACACACACCATGACAGACACACACACATACACTCACACTGACACAGATAATTGCTACCTGTGTGCAAACAGCTGTCTGTGCTGGCGGCCACAGGGGGAGCTCTGATGGCGGCTGTAGGTGGAGCTATTTGACGCTGGACTCTCTGAGGACGTCCAGCGTCAAATAAATGCGATTTACTCAGTGTAAATCCCGGAAGCGGCCTCTTGTGGCTGTCAGGGAGACAGCCACTAGAGGCTGGATTAACCCTCAGTGTAAACGTAGCAGTTTCTCAGAAACTGCTATGTTTTCAGCCGCAGGGTTAAAACTAGGGGGACCTGGCACCCAGACCACTTCATTGAGCTGAAGTGGTCTGGGTGCCTATAGTGGTCCTTTAATAATGTTAAAGTTGCATTCTTAAACTTATCATAAGTAAACACATATAATAGCTTATCAGTTCCTTTGATTTTTATATGATATGCTATTTAAGACAGGTGTCACTCTTTAACCCCCAAATCTGATCTACAATCTCTAACATAACAATGGCAAATGATATCATGGGAACTAATAGATGCAGATCAGGAACCTTTGCTCAGTAACTGCTTATTTGTAAGTATGATAAAGTGCTCCTGCTAAAATCTCACTGAAGATATTTAATCATTAATGTAACCCCTTTACTGGCAAGTTCTTTTATTAAAAGAGAAAATAACATTAGCATTCATTTAAAACATGTATGAATAGCTCAAAACCAAAAACCAAGCGAAATAGGGCGCTAAAACAATCTCCAAGAATTTTTTCCCTGCTATAAGATGCAATAGCCTACAAAGTGCACTCTACAAAAACAAGCAAAAACACAGCACACATATAATTTCTTGCATGTAGGAATAGCTAGCACATAAACACAGGATAAACTAGCAAATGTTTGTATACATAGATAGAACAAAAATGAAATGTGTACAAGTCTGTGTGTATATATGGATGTATATGTATATATAGGTGAGTGTTTGTGTATATGTGTCCGTGTGTTTGTGCATAGGTTTTAATATTTGATTTTGCTGTCATGTTTGTTATGCACATTACCAATAAAAAAAAAGCTTTGGCCAATGCCCTACTACCCAGTTGATATAGTGTGTGATCTCTTTTATTGTTGTTGGCTGTTAATTATGTGGTTTATGTGTATGTAGTATGTAGTATGTAGTACGTGTGAATATGAATGTCTATAGATGTCAAAATGTGCATGTATGTTAACATAAATGGGTTGGGGTTGATGAGTGGGAAAAAAAAAATCCACAGTTTGGGGGAGGGGATAGCAAAATATATTTCCTCCCCAGGTGCCATGTAAGCTAGGTACGCCTCTTTTTCTAGACTTCTTACTTTTATTTTATTTTTTCACATATTCTGTCTACATAAACATTACTTTCAATTATTCTTGTCTACACAGGGAATTTCCCAATCAAAGTCCAGAACTGGTTTGTTTCTGTTGTATATCTGGTCTAGAATAATTACAGAAACAAAAGTGATATAAATCCCATGATTAACACCAGTTAACCCACTGTTGAAAGCTACTGACACCTCGAATATAACTATGGACCATCCATGTAAACTTTATAATCAATAAAATGAAGCAGAGAAGACCAGTGTCAAAAACAAAGTGCAAGCAGAGTATAAATAAAGTGTGCAAGCAAATGACCCCACACAATATAATATCAAGATACGACCATGTAAATTCTTCGTCACTATATTTATCAAATAGATATTGGTGGAGAAAAACAAAACTAATTGTAGAAATCCACACTTCTTTATCCTGCCTCGAGCACCTCTATCTTAGTTCCCTGTCAATCATTGTTACAAGCTTTGTCCTTTGCACCTCTTAGAGAAAGCATACAGAGAAGTAATAAAACAATGCTTTTATTTCTCTTCTTCGTTTGCAACATTTGTCCTGAATGTGCTTTGTCTGTACTGGATATTATATAATTTACTATTTTCTTTAAAGGGTTCTTCCAAACAGAAACATTATTTTGTCTTTGGTGACATCACTCTCCCGCAATCCTAGTCTCTTAGTACAAGTTATGGGTGATTGTAATCTTTTTTTATTTTCAGTGGTGTAAATTCTTAAGAAGTGACAGTTACACCTCAGGAACAAAAAAGCAAACAAACTGAAATTATTTTTAAAAAAAACAAAACAAAACATAGGTTATCAAATAATAAGAAAGCGCAAAGTTCAACAAGAATAATTTAGCTAGGACTGATATTGAATTTCCTTCTAATTATGGGTCCCAAGAGGGCAGCCATGTTAGCTCTTCACATTTCCAATTGCTATTTTTTTTTTCTGTTTTTCATTGTCTCTCCTCTTTTTTATGTATTTCTTTGCTTTAAAGGAAACCATGGTCACTGCTGTTTAAAATTAATTTTATTGACCCCTATTTACCAATTCCCCTTTTTCGATTCTGCATTCCTTTAAAAATGTATGCACAACCCATCAATTAGTTTGAATGAAATACAAATATGGGGGTTAAAATGTAAAAACTATGTTTTTCATATTTTGAAGACATGTAAACAATCTGTGCAACAAGGAAATATATCACAATTCTTATACAGCAACATCCACTACAGCTACACCCTGTAAGAATATGTTACAAGGAAAGAGGTAAAATATTCTCTTAGAATGTTATTTTAAACAGACATAGCTTAGTGATAGAAAATGAACATGAAGACAGAATATAAAATATGAGGGTACTACATGAAAATCACCCCCACTCGGCAATAGTCTCTTTACTAGTAACAGGACTTCAATTTAAGCAACCAGCTTGCATGAAACTATGTATTGCTTGCTATCACCACATTTTGCTATCTGACATTTTTTAAATTGCAATAACAAGCAATGAAACTCACAAAATGGATTATGAATTGTAAAAGGAATCACCACCCTTCGGTTCCTCAACCAATAAAATAAACAACTACATGTACAATGACATGCATTCTCGCAGTAAGGGTTGAATTATTGACAGCACTTCCACTAATCATGGACACAACAAGACGTATACCGTAACGGGGAGGAAAAAAACAACCAGCTGCTGAATAGGGCCATTTGGACTTCAAAATCCAGACATTGTTCATGCTATTTAACAATGTTCAGATTTTGCATTTCAGGACAATGGCCTTGATTTAATCATGTTGATACGTTTTTTTGAATGATTTATTATTATGAAAAATATTTTATTTTGTAATATGTTGATCATTTAAAATATATTGTTATGTTTTTATATATTATGAATTTTTGATATTTAGAAAAAATCCTTTTAAAGGTTTTTTGAAAAATATTAAATCATTTGAATAGCTAATCCAGCAATACTAAATAGAGAAAATGAAGAGGTCCCAAATATATGGGGGATTCCCTGTCTTGTAACAATACTACTAGTCAATAATGTTTCATATTATAAAACACATATCAAAGAATATTAAAAAATATATCACCTTTCTATGTATAAACACCCCTAGTGAATTACATGCATGTCTCTAAGCACAGTGACCTGCCTATCTAGTGCAGCTAGAACAAGTACTATTCTCATGAATATATATGGTTATACTGATTACACCAAGTCTAAATAAGGTTTCCAACAATACCCCTACATTTCCATTTTTCAGTGTTAATTCGGCATACTCATAAAGTGTGACACAGTTGGTGAAAAAGCAGCAAGGATTTTTATCCAGCTACGAAGAGGGGTGTTAAAAAGACAAAGAGCAGAGGTCAGCTAAACCACTACCACTGTCAGAAATCTACTGTTCACATTGGGATTCATGATGGGATGCCCCCATTGCCACTACCATATCATAATTTCTCCACTCCCTCGTCTCTAACTAAAAGCCTCCAAACAAAGCTATACATGAAAGCAAGTGAACGATAATTTGCGAACGTGCATCTTGCTGAATGCATTCGGTCCCGAATATTATTAAACCAGTGCTTTACAAAATATATGATTCTGAAGCAAAAGGAACAATTTTAATCTGGACACCAAATGCACCCAGGTAATTGATGCAGGTTGGTTTTGGCTGATCAAATTCTGACCTCATTTGGCTTTAGTAAATCCTAGAATTGCCAGTGCGGTTGGAAATTGGTCTTGTTCAGCAAATTTTGCCCATCAAGACGAAATCCAGTGTTTATTGAATAACCCTGTAGGTAGTGATGTACCGAACGGTTCGCCGGCGAACGGTTCCCGGCGAACATAGCGTGTTCGCGTCCGCCGTGGATGGCGAACGCATGCGCGGTTCGATCCGCCCCCTATCCGTCATCATTGAGTAAACTTTGACCCTGTACCTCACAGTCAGCAGACACATTCCAGCCAATTAGCAGCACACCCTCCCTAGCAGACCCTCCCACCTACTGGAAGGCATCCATTTTACATTCATTCTCAAGCTGCATGCTTAGTGAGAGGAGGGAAAGTGTAGCTGCTGTTTATTAGATAGGGAAAGGCATAGCTAGGTTAGGGTTAGGGTATGCTTTTTTTTTTTTTTCTGTGTAATGTAATTGCAGTTAGTTGTCTGCCACTGCTGCCAGCTTCTGTGTCAGGCTCACAGTGCATACTGTGCCCATTTCCCAGTCAGTGCCACCACTTACATCTGGTGTCACAATAGCTTGGATTTAAAAACAAAAAACTTTTTTCATACCGTTATAGATTGAATAGCAGCTGTGCGTCCTTAAAGCGTGGTGTGTTAAGCTCATGCGGGTATAATTGTGCCCAGTGCCACCACTCACTGGTGTCACAATAGCTTGCATTTAAAACAAAAATCGGGTTTTCACTGTTATTATAGATTGAATAGCAGTCAGTGTCCTTAAAGCGGGTGTGTTACGCTAACAGTTGATACGGTGCCCAGTGCCACCCACTCACTGGTGTCAAAATAGCTTGCATTTAAAAACAAAAAACTTTTTTCACTGTTATAGATTGAATAGCAGTCAGTGTCCCTAAAGCGGGTGTGTTACGCTAACAGTGGATACGGTGCCCAGTGCCACCACTCACTGGTGTCACCATAGCTTGCATTTAAAAACAAAACACTTTTTTCACTGTTATAGATTGAATAGCAGTTAGTGTCCTTAAAGCGGGTGTGTTACGCTAACAGTGGATATGGTGCCCAGTGCCACCACTCACTGGTGTCATAATAGCTTGCATTTAAAAGCAAAAAACTTTTTTCACTGTTATAGATTGAATAGCAGTCAGTGTCCTTAAAGCTGGGTGTGTTACGCTTAACAGTGGATACGTGTGCCCAGTGCCACCACTCACTGGTGTCATAATAGCTTGCATTTAAAACAAAAAACTTTTCACCGTTATAGATTGGAATAGCAGCCGCGTTCCTTAAAGCGGGTGTGTTACGCTTAACAGTGTGGATAT
>OW240916.1:179928006-179959593 GCA_933207985.1 Pelobates cultripes | reverse complement strand
TTCACACTCTGGGGCCCATACTACTATCTTGGGGAGGTTTTTACGTGTTCCTATATGGCACTTACTGGGCTTTAGGGTCAGTCCGGACTCCCTAATCCGGTCTAGTACGGCTCCTATGTGGGTCAGGTATTTGGGCCAGGAGCAGCTAAAAATGGCTATATCATCCAAGTAGGCGCAGGCATACTCCTGAAACCCATCCAGTAGCCGATCTACCATCCTCTGAAAGTTAGCGGGGCATTCTTCATCCCGAATGGCATGACCTTAAACTGATACAGGCCAAACAAGGTGACAAATACCGACTTGTGGATGGCGTCCTCGGCTAATGGAATTTGCCAGTACCCCTTGCACAGATCTATTGTGGTGAGGTACTGGCCTCTGGCCATTTTGTCTAGGAGCTCGTCTATCCGGGGCATAGGATAGGCGTCTGAGGTTGTTCACATGGAGCATTCGCTTGCCTCCCGTGCCTGTGACCGCACCGATCACAAAGGTGTTATCACAAACCTGCTCTAACACTTTGTATGGGCCCTGCCAGGAAGTCTGCAGCTTGTCCTTGTGGACAGTGTCAATCCATATCTGCCAAGTGACCCTATGTAGGGGGAACAGTCCCTATTCTGATCCTGTGTCAGTGTGGTGTCGGGATCCTTGGGACATTCATTCAATCCCTTATCTACTTGATGACCCGTCTTAGGAGGAACAGTCCCTATTCTGCTCTGTGTCAGTGTGTATCAGGGATCCTTAGGACATGTGTCAATCCATATCTGCCAAGTGACCCGATGTAGGAGGAACAGTCCCTATTCTGCTCTGTCTCAGTGTGTATCAGGGATCCTTAGGACATGTGTCAATCCATATCTGCCAAGTGACCCGATGTAGGAGGAACAGTCCCTATTCTCCTCTGTGTCAGTGTGTATCAGGGATCCTTAGGACATGTGTCAATCCATATCTGCCAAGTGACCCGATGTAGGAGGAACAGTCCCTATTCTGCTCTGTGTCAGTGTGTATCAGGGATCCTTAGGACATGTGTCAATCCATATCTGCCAAGTGACCCGATGTAGGAGGAACAGTCCCTATTCTGCTCTGATAGCCATACACTGTAACTTTAAAACTACACATCCCATCATATTACATATTTAAGATCAGCACACTTAAAACATAAACATAACCAAAATCAGCCAAATCCATCCAGGGGGTTAAAGTTAGCTGGAGGTCCCTTTATGACCGACCCATGGCTTTATTTTTCCTGCCCAAAGCAGTTCCATAGATTTGGAGGGCTGTGAGGTGGAGTCTATTTCAGGCTGAAAAAGCGACCCAAGTCCCATGGCCGAATGGGACTTGGTCTCTCTGGCTGTAAAACCAGTAGGGAGGGTGTTGTGAGGAATGTGTAGTAATTTTAGTTCCATGAATTTGGCTACACATACCGCTGACCCCGTCGAATGATCAAAGATGGCCGCCGCCAAGTGTTCGGCAAACGAACAAAGACCTCCCAGCATTGTCAATTAAGCTGCGGTTAACCGCAGCTTCTGGGAGGTTAATTGTCTGCACACTTCCACTTCTGGGTGGTCTGCCTGTGTATTATTTGGTTCAGTAAGCCCCATTTACTGAACCAAGTGGGAAATAGCCAGGCAGGCACAAAGGGTTTGCACCAGGTCTGGGGACACAGGGGACACCGTCTTAAAGGGGCAGTGTCCCCAACAAGTCTGGGGACACGGCCTTAAAGGGGCAGTGTCCCAATCTTCCTGATGTCCCAAAAAAGGTGTTTAAAGGGCCAGCACCAGTCACATAAAGAGTCCATAAGCCCCAATATGCCCACTGACAGTCTTAAAGGCCATACACACCAAATAAAAGTGCATACATTTTCACAATCTCCCAGGGGCCATAGTCATGCGGGAGGAGGCTGGCAAATAGGCTTCTCCACAACCCAGGGAAGCAGGGCAATTTGCCATTTAAAGGGCCCGTTACAAATAGCAGTTTGTAACAAGGTGTCAATCCATATCTGCCAAGTGACCCGATGTAGGGGGAACAGTCCCTATTCTGCTCTGTGTCAGTGTGTATCATGGTCTCTGAGGACAGGTGTCAATCCATATCTGCCAAGTGACCCTATGTAGGGGGAACAGTCCTATTCTGCTCTGTGTCAGTGTGTATCATGGTCTCTGAGGACAGGTGTCAATCCATATCTGCCAAGTGACCCTATGTAGGAGGAACAGTCCCTATTCTGCTCTGTGTCAGTGTGTATCAGGGATCCTTAGGACAGGTGTCAATCCATATCTGCCAAGTGACCCTATGTAGGGGGACCAGTCCTATTCTGCTCTGTGTCCGTGTGCATCAGGGGCTCTGAGGACAGGTGTCAATCCATATGTCAAGGTGTCAATATGTCATATGTCAGGTGTCAATCCATATTCATTGTGATTTAGGAATGTTAGGTGATTTCTGCCCTTTATGGATTAAAACCAGACTCTGTATCAACTGTGTAATTTTCCATGGGAGTTTTGCCATGGATCCCCCTCCGGCATGCCACAGTCCAGGTGTTAGTCCCCTTGAAACAACTTTTCCATCACTATTGTGGCCAGAAAGAGTCCCTGTGTGTTTTAAAATTCGCCTGCCCATTGAAGTCTATGGCGGTTCGCCCGGTTCGCTGGTTCGCGAACATTTGCGGAAGTTCGCGTTCGCCGTTCGCGAACCGAAAATTTTGTGTTCGCGACATCACTACCTGTAGGTCTTCATGCTGCTATAAAATTAAAAGATTTCTAACACTAATACTAAAATACTAAACCTAAAATGTTTAGGCTGAAAAACAGTAGTACCAGTTAGTCCCTACTCCTCAAAGTTCATGTAATTGAAATTATGCGTAACAGCAAAACATGCAGCATGTATTAAGGGGAAATAATAGCTGTATTGCAGTTCTGGTAATCATAAGCGATTATACTTTTGAGACCTACATTGGCTGTGTTTGTGTGTTGTATATGTTTCACACACACACACATAGAAAAATGAATGCATCACCTACATGTCTGAAGTTGCACTTTGAGAAGTCCTCCTTAGGCACAGACACTCTAGATAGGGAAGATCTTTCAAAAGCTTGTCCAGTAAAAAGGGTATTACAAGACACTAGCTTCAATTGTTCTTTTACATCTGCACCACTGGACTAATACGGCTACAATATATTTTAAATGATTTTAGTTCAGAATCTCTGTCAAAGTCAGCTTTATTAATAAAACTTTTTTAATCTGATAGATGGACCATGGCATATAACTTTCATGTTCCCAAGTTCCGTGACATGCTTGGCTGGGTAACAGGATGGCACAGTCTGCCGTACTACCGCTTGGTAATGTTTAAAGCTGTCACTGCAGCCTACCTAGAATTATTAGCTTCCCTGTACAAACAGAGACAGATGCAGGAGCAACACCTGCGTGTGAAGAAACCGTATTCTGACAGTGCAGCCAAGGACTTCACGCTGACCTTTTTATCTTTATGAGCTGTGAATTTTTTTCAAACTTTTCTTTACAGCCTGTAGGTAGAGGATTATCACAGAAGACTAGAATAGGGTGAATCCTAACTATTAATGCTATACTGATTTTACATGCCTTAAACATGGCCTGTGTATCATTTCCAACTGTTGGCAGGGTTCCGAGCTAAAGGCACGCAAGGGATGCACACTCCATTACCTGCGACTTTATGGTGGAGCCTGGGCGGGTTACACAGCGGATTTTCACAAGATCATAAATTAATTCCTTTGCCTAACTTTTGTCCTGCCAGCGATGTGAGCTAATAAATCTTTAACAGGAGAGATGTTGTGAAGGCTCGTGCTACAAATAGCTGAAAGTGTGAGGTAGGGATTTTTGGAAACAGAGAAATTCAGCACAAGAGTGACATTCAGAGACTAGTGACATTTGTTCCCATATGCCCTTTTGTCCTGTGTTGGGCAGTAGAATTGTGTGTGAAAGAGTTGTCTATAGCTATTCAGATCCAAGTATCAACTTTCAAACATAAAATACTACCATAAATATGGTAACATATTGTAATATTGTGAAGTTTTGTGCCCAGGTTTCAGGTGGCAAGGTCTAAGAAGAAATGACAAGATCACATTGCTGTCAATCATTATGCTCATAATGTCAAATACATTGTTTGAGCAGCACTGTAGTGTAGCTGCATTCATAAGAAAGCGTCATTACAGAGCTATTTATAACAGTGTCTTGTTATTGTTGCCACTAGGGTTAGTGGGAGCCAAGCATTTGGAGCACTTGGAATGCCGTAGACTGTAAGTCATCCATTTAAAGCACGGTTGAGGTAATGGCATTTACATTACATGACATTCTGGTGTGCACATTTTTTATGGGGTTTCTGAACACTTTTTTAGATTTTTGGCACATCACCAATGTAAAAACAAAAAAATAGTTTCACTTTGTCATTAATAAAATGCTATATATATAGATGTGAAAAATAAATGTACACATTCATTCATCATTAACATTTGCACAAAAAATGTGGATAAACCATCAGTTTCTCCTGTATGTAAGTCAAGGTGCTGTGGTATACTTGGACACAGAGTGACTATTGTGCCCATAGGCAAGATGGATGTTTTGACATTTGATGACTATTATGATAATATTATATATTGCCAAATGACTCTTCCCTTGCTGTGCCAACTATATGGTATGTCTCATCACTAGACACTGATGGTCAGCAGTGTTCTGCCAAGTGTATGTGCATTCCTTCTTATAAGGTCCAATCCTTGTTTGCTAGCACCTTTCTATTACCATTTTGTCTCCTTGTCCTTCATGACTTTCAGTGATTCCAAATCTGACATTACATTTTCTATTTCACTTTAAAAAGTGAGGTAACATGCAAGTAGCGGAACTAAATTTTATATATTTGTTCCATCTCAAATTGCTACCAAGCTTTATATAGCATCAAATACTGATGCGTAGCTAGGGCACCCCTTCAACAGAGGCCTAGGTAGAACGTTCACCACCAATATATGTACAGGTATTTTGTTTCCTTTTATGACTATCATGAAAGCAATCCTTCTGTGTAAGATCACAAATTATGAACATTCCATGTAACTTGGCCAAAAACCATGATGGCTGATGGGATGTGTTTGGGGCATTGCAGAGTATGCTGTCTTGGGCAGACTAGATGGGCCGAATGGTTCTTATCTGCCGTCACATTCTATGTTTCTATGTTTCTATGTCTTTGTGATAATTATCTGGTGCATATATTTTTAGTTACTTAATGAAATGGTGTCCGGTTTGAACTGTCTTATTAATCACTTTGACAGGAATTTGTTATTGAAATACTGTTTTAACTTTTGAGAATGACTTTGTGTCTCGTTGCTATCTTTCGATCAAGACACAGTGCTTTGGAAATATGATTTCCAGTTGTATTAGTATTACACCCAAAATTGCTGCCATGCTGCCAACCTAGGAGAAAGTCTTGACATATTCTGTTTGCTGCTTCTGTACTGACAAACACTGTTCCTACCCCTCTTCTTTTATGTTGAAAGGTTTTGGAAAATTCCATATTGTGCAATAAAAGGGAGTAAAATTGCCTTTTTGGTTGTGTCTCACACATCACCACACCTGTTCACCTGGCTAATTTAGATTTGGTTTGGTGTTCTGATGGTCATGTGAGGCAGGGGTCAGGAATGAGGTCTTGTTGAAACTAGTGTTTTCTGGGTTTCATGTTCAGACAATCACCCTAAAGCAAAGGTGGGAAACATACGCCCCATTTGGAAGTTTCACCTGGCCTAATGTAAGTTACTGGCTGCCAACAGAGGTTGTATCTACCTATGAGTTCCAGCTGAGGTGTGCTGATGCTAAACAAACCGACAACTCACAATATGTAATCTGTTTGTTTGATTAAATAGCAATCTAAAACAAAAGCACTATATAATTTTGTCTTAATTTCTCCTTCTGGAAGTTTTTTGTTGTTGGTTTTTTTTTTTTGTCTTAATCAGAAATGTTATATTTTTGAAGTTTTTGGAACATATCATTCTCAATCCTAAATTAAAATTGTGTTTGTCAGGGGATTTTCCATACCGTGTCAAAAGTAATCATAACAGTAATAATAATAATAATAATACTGGTATTAATATTTGGAAATTAGAAATTAATGTTAACATGTGCACACAGAAAATCCAAAAAGTAGATCTTTTTATCAAAACTAACAATTAGACTTTTACAAAATTATTGATCACCTGTATCCTAATATAAATTGGATTAAAAAGTTCTATTTTTGTACTTTGTCATGGTGTAGAAATATACAGCCTGAAGAGCTCAGGCATTAATAGAGTTTTTGCAGCATCCTCAGCACAGGAGTAGCAAGGGGTCTGTTGGTGGAGGCATCAGCTTACCATCCAGCACTGTACTCAGGTCAGACCTTTGGACTTTGCTGTTTACTGGGATACACCAACAATGTATGTGTAGCGGAACGCCAATAATAAATCCACGAATTCCGCTGGTTCAGAAACGAATCCACAGTCAAGCGCTGAAACAACAAGGCAATATCCCCAACCTCCCAATAACCGGACGAGACACAGTTTTGGGAGTCAACTGAAATCCTTTTAATCGGCAGGACAATTTATACAAGTCCCCATGCAAGGGGTTTCCTGAGTCCCTCCCCAGGGGCACTCCCAGAGGGGACTACATGGGGGACTTACATGACAACATATTTCTCCCATCAGGCACCGCTGCACGAGAGGGATCATTCTCCCAGAATGCACCGTTAAGAGGATTATCCCCTCGTGCAGCAGAACCGACAATTTAAACAAAAATACATAACTTGTTAAATACACGGTGGATTTACACGAATGGACGTTCGGTAGATAGCTGGGGTCTGAGCGCATCATTCGTGAGATTACCGCTCAGATCCCAGCTAAAATAACCGAACGCCGCACGAAAAACACATTTCTTTTAAAACATACGAAAAGGACCGATTGCTTTTAGTGAACACGATCCTGAAACTCCCGAACGTCCTGGAGGCTCAGCGGTGTTCGTGCCGTCGAATAGCTATTGGTAACACTATGCGTTCGACAACTCGGTCCCGCTGAGGAACAAAGGATCCAAGATGGCCGACCGCCGCATGGTCGGTAGTCGAACGACGGCCACCCAGGAGAGCCTCTAATAACCGATTGCAACAATGTTGCAATCGGTTAACTAGCGCCACACGCCTCTAAGTGTGTGGGCTATTAGGGGGTATCCCGTTCGGTTCACGAACGGCTTTCTAAAGTGCCGTTCGTGAAACGAAAGAAAATCCCCATACAAAACCGCCCTTTGCATTCGGCGGAAACAGCAGTACAGGCAATACGGAAAATACATTAACATCTACATAAGTGTAAAGCGCATATCTCGCCCGACCTATTGGCAACCCTTAAAGGCACAGTCTCTAGTTATTGTCCAAGTGGCTAGGTTTGCCACAGTATGGTAAGGACAATCTGGCACAGGCTTTAGGAAGGAGCTCGTTGGATGATAAAGGAACAGTTTGTAGCCTGAAAGGAACACTGTAGAGTTAGGAAAACAAATGTGTATCCCTGTCATTGTAGTGCAATAGTGCCCTTGTAAGTAGTTAGGCTACCAACTACCCCCTTTATAAAGCAAAAAGGTGATTTAGCTTACCGTTTCTCCATCACAGCACTAGTCTCTGAATTACCACTATACCTCCATGGCTAAGATCATCAAGACTGACAATCTCAGCCAATCCAGTGCTTTCAGAATGTGCAGTAAAATGCTGTGAAGCGCCAAAAGGATGGTCTCTCTGAGAGAGCTTTACTCCACTATTTTGTGAAAACACTACTGGCAGCCTGTTCCTACAGAACAACAATGTTTTCAGCTGCAGGATTAAAATGGGTGAAACATGGCACCCAGACCACTTAACTGAGATAAAAGGGTTTGGGTGACTTTAGAGTCCTTTGAAGGACAGGGTCACTGGCTGTATACAAGGCAAAGTAAAATCAGACTAGCAGAGCCCGAAACAGGCCAGCTTAGGAGCAAGACTACTTCAGACAGACAGGAATCAAGTGGTGTAGATATGCACATTCTGTCAGTTCTGTTCTATCTTACTGTTCTATCATATCCTATTGTTTTATTACTGCTTTTTAAAATTAAATCTTTTGGACAATTAAAATGTGAGGGGGTATGCTAACTTTTCCTTTCATTTATTTGTTTTGTTTTGTTATTTTACATACAGTAAGTTTCCCCCTGGACAACTTGGGAAGGGGGAGCATGACTGCTGCACATGAATAAGGGTCTGGATGATAAAATTATACAATGTTGCAAAGTGGTCAGTTTGGTAAGAGGCCGGGGGGAGGAGACTCACCAGTCAGCAGAGATAAAGGACAGGAGAATACCTCGGGGACAGCAGGGACTACGGATGGCGTTGCAGTGGCTGGCGGACGGAGGGCCAGATGGTCCAGGCCTCCGTCGTGTTTATCCCCCAGTCCAGTGAGGATAGGTGATCGGCGGCGACAAGGGAGCTAGGGGGTCGCCGGCAATGGTGAGAGGACATCGCCAGTGGTAGCCACGGGGCGCAGGAGACGGTCCAGGCGAGGAGGAGCAGGTAAGGCTCAAGATGGCTGCCCCAGCAATGGCGGCTTGCCCGCCAGAAGATTGTGTAGTCCGCGTGCGTCTCTTCCAGCCAGAGCGGAAGTGACGTCATCACGCACCCGACATGGTGTGCGTGCACCGGTAGTCGGCGCAGGAACGCCGGGCGAGTACAGGACTGCTGCGCAGAGGGGAGAGCGCTGGTCCCAGGCCTGGGCGCAGCACCATCCACATGACAGGAGCAGCACGTACAGACAGCGGCCCGGCTGTACAGGCGGCCGTGGGTCCCCAACATCACCATCTAAAGACGGCAGTGCCCAGTCAGGATCGGAGGAAGAGCGGACCACTGTTCCAGCACAGTTTCCTGCGACGGGTACCGGTGAATATTGCGCTAGTGCATGGGAAGCACTGGCGACTAGCAAGGGATCCAGTGAGCAGGGTCATCAAGGGGATAGTGTTCTCTCATTGCTTAGGGTGGTATTAAGAGGGTGCTGATCAGGCCAAGGCGCAGGTTAGTGTCCCTAAGCAGGCTTTAGCGTCTGGTCGTCCCCCTATGCCCGGCTGCGAGATGGCGCCTTTAGGGTTGCATATTCCCTTGGAGGTCAGGGATAAAATAATCAGGGGTGAGTTTATAGATGTGTTAACCATGGTTCTCTCCGACCAGGAATCTGTGGACAGACTGCGGCACGGGGAGTCGGTGGAGGGAGAAAAAGGTAAGTTCATGGTATATGCAAATAGTGTCGCGGAGCTTTCCAGAGGCATTGTTCGAATATGTGGATCTTATTTGGGGGGCATACAAAGTTTATGGGGGTCAATGCTGGTTTCGCTACGACCAGCAATTTTGGCAAAAAATGGCATTTAGTCCAGGTATGGACTTTGGGGTGCAGGATGGCAGCTTGTGGCTGCTGTTGATGACCCCCTCGAGGCCCTTTCCAGGTGGGCCAGGTGCACAGCCCGGTGCGTCGGCAGGGGCACGCAAGGCGTGTGCTGGCTCTTTAATGAGAGCCACTGCAACTGGTACGGAGCTTGTAGGTTTAAACACGAGTGTTCCCATTGCGGAGGGGCTCATCCAGCATTGCGTTGCTTCAAGAAAGGTAAGCAAGGCCAGTGATCATCCAGAGACGACTTGCCACGGACAGAGGATGCTGGTGAGCGTGGTAAGGATGCGGCCATGGCTCGTATCCTAACCGGCGGGTTTGCCGTGGGATTCTGGATTCCGTTTGTACATTCCCCTTCCCTCTCCGGTAATTTGAAGTCTGTGCTAGGAAAAGAAGACATTTTAGCTGAGAAGTTGGACAAGGAAGTGCGAATGGGGCGCATGGCTGGCCCGTTCACGGTTCCGCCCTTTCACAATTTACAGGTGTCTCCATTGGGCTTGGTGCGCAAAAAGGATTCCGGGGCTTTTCAGCTCATTCACCACCTGTCGTACCCGGCGGGTGGGTCGGTGAATGATGATATTGATAAAGAGGTGTCCCACGTTAGGTACGCATCTTTTGACAGGGCTCTTGAATTGCTTAGGGAGGCCGGATCCGGGGCCTTGCTGGTGAAGTCGGGTATTGAATCCGCTTTTCGGCTCCTTCCGGTGCATCCGGAATGTTTTCATTTACTAGGTTGCCAGTTTAATGGTTCGTTCTTTTTTTACATGTGATTGCCTATGTGCTGCGCTATTTCATGTTCGTACTTCGAGATGTTCGCCTCATTTCTCGAATGGTTGGTAGCGCAGGTCACTGGTTTTTCGTCCATTACGCACTATTTGGACGATTTTTTGTTTGTGGGAGCTCGGGGGTCGGACACATGCGTTCGTCTCTTGGAGTCTTTTAGGAAGGTTGCGGCAGAATTTGGGGTTCCCCTGGCAGAGAACAAGACGGTGGGGGACAGTGGAGGTCCTCTACTATATGGGCATAGAGATTGATAGCTCGCTCATGGTCTTTCGTCTGCCGGAAGGGAAGCTGGAGCAATTACTCAGGTTGGTAGATATGGTCAAGGGTGCTAAAAAGGTATTGCTGAGGCAAATGCAGGTGCTTTTGGGTCACCTTAATTTTGCTTGTCGTGTGCTCTCTGTTTGACGGGCGTTCTGTAGACGGCTGTCCCAGGCGACAGTGGGAGTGCGTCAGCCCTTCCACTTCATTCAGGTTACCAGTCGGCTGCGGGATGATCTGCAGACGTTGAGTATCTTCCTCGATACATATAATGGTCAGTCATGTTGGTTGCGTCCTGCCACATTAAATACAGATCTCGAGTTGTTCACGGATGCCTCGGGATTTGGCATGTACTTCCACGGTCGCTGGTGCGCAGACACATGGCCACTTTCGTGGAAGGCGAGTGACCTGATGGGCAATCTTACGTTCCTGGAGTTCTTCCCCCTAGCAGGGACAGTGGTGCTATGGGGCGCAGGGCTGTCGAATAGGAAGGTGGTGGTGTGCACTGACAACATGGGGGTTGTCCCTGTCATTAATAGGTCTACCTCTGCGTCGTCTCCGGTGCTAGCGCTGCTTAGGCAGTTAGTGCTCTTGAGCCTGCGGCATAATGTGTGGATTGTAGCGTGTCATGTGCCAGGCGTTCTCAATGTCATTGCCGACTCTCTTTCCCGGTTTCAGTGGGATTGATTTCAGGAGGCGGCCCCAGAGGCGGCGCAGATGGGGGAGCAATGTCTACGAGAGTTATGGGACCTGATTTGAGGAGGTTGGTCAGGGGATCCTTATCAGAGTCAACCTGGAGGACCTATACTGTGATATGGCGGCATTAGTGTGTCATCGGATCGGCAAGGGGCTTGTTGACAGTGGCGGGTAGGTTGCGTGCGACGCTGGAACTCTTGGAGTCACTAAGCGTGGCTGGTAAGTCAGTGTCGGTGGCGAGTCGGCACTTGTCTGCTCTCTCCTTATTGTGTCAATGGTTCGAGTGGGAGGATGTCTCCAAGGTCTTTTGCGTTTCTCGGGTGGAAAAAGGCTGGATGCGGTGTCGACGACCAGACTCTCGTAGGCCGATCTCATTTGAGGTACTGGTGAAGCTGTTGTCCTTCCTTCCTCAGGTGTGCTCGTCTGCATACGAGGTTCGGCTCTTTTTACCGTGGTTTTTTCAGATTTCTTTTTACTGTGTTTTTTCGGAGCTCTGCGGTTTGGAGAATTGTCAGCACCCAGGGCCTCGACGCACTCACGGTTGTGGCTCCGGAATCTGGAGCTGTCAGCATCGGGCATAGTTCTCTGTATACGAAGGTCAAAGGGGCCCAGGTTCGTATCGGAGTTACAAGGGGTGTATATTGCCCAGTTCGGCTAGTGAGGGAGTTCCTCCGGTTTTGGGGTCAACAGGAGGGGTCCCTTTTGGTTCACCAGGTTGGTATGTCGCTGAGTCGGTTCCAGTTCTCTCGGATTCTGCAGGTATGCATAAAAGGGGTGGGACTGGACCATGGCCAGTACACGTCGCATTCCTTCCGTATTGGTGCGGCGACGCAGGCGAGTCAGATGGGTCTTCCGGTGGAGGCGTTAAAACAGCTAGGACAATGGAAGTCGGGCCGGTATCAGCTATATGTGCGCCCATATATGTTATAATGGTTTAGCAATTTCCCCTTCTCTCTCCCCCTCTTCCCTTCCCCCTCTCAATTTGTTAGGTCTGTGGACCCCGGGTGTAGGGTTGTTATGTCTGTTCTTTCATTCTAGGCAGGGGTCCGCGCTTCGTATGGATAATAGGGCACTCCTATGTGTATGGACGTAACTTGAGTTTTCCCTATGAGTCAGTTTGGATACATTGGAGGGGGTTAAGGGGATTACGCTGGGACCAAATGTACTCCGAATGTCTTCAACTGAGATGCAGCGTCTCCGGTCCAATCATCCTGGTATTGCACGCGGGCGGGAATGATATTGGCCGACGGTGGTCGGTCGATCTCATCAAGGCCATGAAGCAAGATGTGGCGCACTGCTTTTCTCTTTTTAAGGACTTAATTGTAGTACGGTCAGAGATCATCCCTCGCCGAGTATGGCGGGCGAGCACACATGGCAGAGGCTTAGAGAGGTGTAGGAGGAAGGTCAACATGACGGTCTCTAGATTTATTTGGCGCATGGAGGGAGTTGTAGTACGCCATTTTGAGCTGGAAGGAGACAATGCTAATGTAATGCGGGGGGATGGCGTGCATTTGTCACCTGTAGGCTTGGACATTTTCAATGTGGGACTCCAGTCAGGAATTGAAATTGCACTGTTGGTGTGGGGTGCGATGCCGGTGCGGAGTAAGGCGCGCGAGGAGGGCATGGCTGTGGCAGTATCCTGGACAGCGCAAAGAAAAGGTTAAGATAAAGAGTCGCTTTGGGGAGAAGACAGCCCGCATGGGAGCTGATGGCGAAGTGCCAGCTGTTTAGGCTCATGGAAAAAAGTTGTGGGAACTGTCTGTTGGGCAACCGCTCAACAGCTGACAGATTTGGATAGAGTTAAAAGTTATAAATTTAATAAAGCTGTGTCCATGTGGGGACATGGATTATGAGTCAGCAGTCATGATTTCTCTATAAAACAACATTGATTTTGTAATTTATCTTCTGCGCTTAGGTATCTATATTCCATATTGTTGCTTGATCCACATATTGTACATCACTCACCTTCTGATATTTTATGTGTGCAGTTGAGTTTATGCATATAAAATAAAAGATAGAAGCATTAAGGAATCACCTTTCTCAATCCTAGTCACATTGCTACTGTGGTATCCTCCCAGGAGCCAGGGAGGAAACTTTGAGGTGTCAATGATACAGCTAATGAGGCTATTAATATTATTACCCAATTCATTGAAACGCAATGTTTGACAGGTAGATGTTTAGTAAACTGCAAAAGACTGAGGTCATAAAGCGAACAGCAAATGTTCTGGATAGAGAACTGGAGGCTGGATTAACTGGCTGAGGTGAATCAGACGGACTTGGAAAAATGATAACATCAATGCAAATAGTCAGCCCCTGCTTAAAGGGACACTATAGTCACCTGAACAACTACAGCTTAATGTATTTGTTCAGGTGAGATCTATAGTTCCCTGCAGGCAATCTAATGTAAACACTGTATTTTCAGAGAAAATACAGTGTTTACATTGATTGATAGGAATACCTCCAGTGGCTGTCACTCAGACGGCCACCAGAGGGACTTCCTATCATGTAGGGCCCTAAAAAGGTCTTGTACACTTCAGACGTATTAAGATACGTCTGACGTGTGCAGGAGAGAGAAGGCACTGTGTGCGTGCCTTCTCTCTCTTGCCTGGCAAAGACCGCGAGCTGAGCTGACTGACAGCTCAGCTCGCGGCCACGCATACCGCGTGCATGCGCGGTAGCGCACTCAGGACTTCAGAGGGTGGCATGAATGCCCCCCTATGAAGTCTGTGCGCATTTGTGGCGAAGCCGTGCATGCGCACAAGGGAGCAATGACGCTTCCAAATGGAAGCGTCTGATTGCTCCCTGCTCGTGCCCGCCTCTTTAGTCATTTTGATGAAATAGGGGGCACGGCTTAACGAGGCTCCCGGCGCTGGAACCAGGTGAGTAAACTAGTCTGCCTGGAGAGTCCCTTTAATATTAGGAATTTGCTTAATTAGTCTACAGTTCTTTAACCCCTTAAGGGCACATGACGGAAATATTCCGTCATGATTCCCTTTTATTCCAGAAGTTGTGTCCTTAAGGGTTTAATTGGCTGCTAAAATTATTAATTTGACTATTTCTTAACTTTCTTTATAGTGCACTGAATAAGCAATTTTACATTTAAACCTCTAATTGAGACTTGAAACGTAATAGAATAACTGGTGAATATGTGTAAGGTTGAAAAAGGCTGCTGTGTGAGCCAAAATGTTGCTGTTTGGTTCCCTACTGCTATGCATTAAATGAAACACTACATTATTTTTGTAGAGTGCTGAGCCATTCTTTTTTTGTTTTTGTTTGGACATTATTACTGGTGTGGCGATGAGTGAAGAGCGAGCATGTGTTTAAACGCAATTGTGGTTCACTTGAACTGTAATACTGGCCTTTTAAGCCCTCAGCTTTCAGTCCTTTCTTTCTACAGCTATATATGACACCCTCTACTTGCCCCTGCCCACTCGATATCGTCTCTACTTTTATTTTTTTAATCTGAAAGGCTTTCAATGCCATAAATGCCCCCAAATATATGGACTACCCCCAAAATGCTCCGGTAATATTAGATTATGTTTTTCTTATAGAAATCATGACACAGGTTATATAAATACTATGCATGTGTGCGTGAAGTGTAGATATAAACTGGGATGTGGCTTTAAGAATATATACTATTGTTTTACATACCTCCCAACTATGAAATGTGGAATCAGGATTGGGTGGTGATGTGAAGCGTGTCTAAGGCGATACCCATAATAGGAAGTCTTCCCAGAAAAAGGGAAAACTCACTGGCAGGCTGTCTGGTTGTCCCCATGCCCTCAGGACCATGCAGGGGCACTGCTAAAGCACTCCAAGCGTCTGCTAGCGCTGTGCTCAATGTCTGAAGAAGCAGAGGCAGGGAGCAAAACAGAGCTAACCCCAACGAAGATGTCAGACTATTCTAAAATGGTTTCAGTACTTACAATTGGGGGATGCCAGGGCACACTTGGCACCATAACTACTATGATACTTGCAGTGTACCTGTAATTTTACTTGGAGTGTTTCTTTAAACATCTACAGGTGAACCTACTATACAAGAGCTGGTGTAATTGCACCTAAAGGAATAAATAACTTGAAAAGTCAAATACACATTTTAAATCTCAGGTTTGATCACAAAATATGTAAACACCCAAGTGTGTGTGTGGGGGCAAGGTGTTTGCACTCATGCAAGGCACCACACACCAGGAAAAGTACACTTTATTTCAATACATGTACACACCAGGAAACGTACACTTTATTTCAATACATGTACACACCAGGAAACGTACACTTTATTTCAATACATGTACACACCAGGAAATGTACACTTTATTTCAATACATGTACACACCAGGAAACGTACACTTTATTTCAATACAAGTACATACCAGGATATATTGCTGGAAGTCATCGGTATATTATGAGAGCAGGGCATGAGGGTTGAAGAGGTTGAATAACTGTCTGTCTCCCTCAGTCTGGTGCTCCATGCAAGACCTCACCTGGTGGAGTTTCAACAATCATGAGAACGGTGATGAATCAGCCTAGAACTACACGGGAGGGTCTTGTTAATAATCTCAAGGCAGCTGGGACCATTGTCACCAAGAGATCAATTGGTAACCCACTACGCCGTGAAGGACTGATATCCTGCAGCACCCGCAAGCAACCCCTGCTCAAGAAAACACATGTACAGGCCCATCTGAAGTTTGCCAATGAACATCTGAATGATTCAGAGGAGAACTGGGTAAACGTGTGGTGGTCACATGAGACCAAAATCGAGCTCTTTGGCATCAACTCAACTCGTCGTGTTTGGAGGAGGAGGAATGCTGCTTATGGCCCCAAGAACATCATCCATACTGTCAAACATTGAGGTGGAAACATTATACTTTGGGGGTGTTTTTCTGGGGACAGGACAACTGCATTAAAAATGGGTCGTGGGTGGGTATTCCAGCATGACAACGACCCAAAACACACAGCCAAGGCAACAAAGGAGTTGCTCAAAAAGACGCACATTAAGGTCCTGGAGTGGCCTAGCCAATCTCCAGATCTTAATCCCATAGAAAATCTGTGGAGGGAGTTGAAGGTTCGAGTTGCCAAATGTCCGCTTCGAAACCTTAATGACTTGGAGAGGATCTGCAAAAAGGAGTGGAACAAAATCCCTTCTGAGATGTGTGCAAACCTGGTGGCCAACTACAAGAAATGTCTGACCTCTTTGATTGCCAACAAGGGTTTTGCCACCAAGTACTAAGTCGAAGGGGTCATATACTTATTTCACTCATTGGCATGCAAATCAATTTATAACTTTTTTGACGTGAGTTTTTCTGGATTTTTTTTTTTTTTTGTTATTCTGTCTCTCACTGTTAAAATACACATACCATTGAAATTATAGACTGATCATTTAGTTGTCAGTGGGCAAACATTCAAAATCAGCAGGGGATCAAATACTTTCCCCCCTTACTGTATGTGATAGAGGAGAAAGTGGAAAATATGATAGTTGTATGTCATGAAGTATAAATATTGGCAATGCGATGGAGAGGAAGAGAGTAAAAGACTTACTTACTGGGTGGTAGGGGATGAGTAAGAAAGGTATAATATTCTAGGCAACAGGGGTCAAGTCCTGGGGAAAAAAGTGTGGGAACTCTCCCAAAAAAAACCCCCAAAACACTTGTATGTATGTTTATATATGTGTGTGTGTGTGTGTGTGTGTGTGTGTATACACACACATACATACACACGCGTGCACACACACTCACACAGTGGTGTATTTTAATTTTATGCTGCCCTAGACATGACTATAGAGCACCCCCCTAATCTAAATTTACCACTCCTTCATGTCAAGGGTGCACCGCTTCCTGATTAAGAACCCACCCCTTCCTCTTTAGACTCCACCTTTTCCTGCTCCTTTTAAAGAAATACTATAGTGCCAGGAAAACAAAGTTGTTTTCCTGGCACTATAATTCCGTATAGTTCCCCCCTCCTCTCATGTCCTCCCCTCCCCCACTCGACACTGAAGGGGTTAAAATCCTATGGGTATTTAGCAGATGCTGGATGTCCTCATGCACAGGGTGAGGACGTCCAGCATTAGTTAGGTGACTTTTGGTCACCTAACCACCCAAAAGTCCCTCTAGTGGCTGTCTGATAGACAGCCACTAGACTTGGAGTTACCCCTCAGGTAATTATTGCAGTTTCTGAGAAGGTTTAAGGGGACTGGGATACTGCACCCAGACCACTTCAAGGAGCTGAAGTAGTCTGGGTGCCTATAGTGTCCCTTTAAGCACACTCTCTGACAGACACCCACACTGGCAGATACACACTGTAAGTAACACACACATACGTCACTGATTTGACACACACATTCACTGACACACACTCATTCATTGACAGAGAGACACACACTAATAGTCACACACACACTAAATGACAGACTCACTTATTTGACAGAAACTTACAATAACGTATGCACATACATGCAATTGCAAACATACACATGCATACACTAACAGAAGCACATACACTCACATACACACGTACAAACGCTAACAGACATAAATACACTCCTACACACACTGAGACAAACAGACATCCACAGACAGACATCCACACATCCACAGACAGACATCCACACATCCACAAACAGACATCCACAAACAGACATCCACACATCCACAACCCACACATCCACAAACAGACATCCACAAATCCACAAACAGACATCCACAAATCCACAAACATCCACAAATCCACAAACATCCACAAACAGACATCCACACATCCACAAACAGACATCCACACATCCACAGACATCCACACATCCACAAACAGACATCCACACATCCACAAACAGACATCCACACATCCACAAACAGACATCCACACATCCACAAACAGACATCCACAACAGACATCCACACATCCACAAACAGACATCCACATCCACACACAGACATCCACACACAGACAGACATCCACACATCCACAGACATCCACAAACAGACATCCACACAATACACACACAGACATCCACACATCCACACACAGACATCCACACATCCACAAACAGACATCCACACACAGACATCCACACACAGACATCCACACATCCACACACAGACATCCACACATCCACATCCACATCCATCCACACACAGACATCCACATCCACACATCCACAAACAGACATCCACACATCCACATCCACACAAACAGACATCCACACACAGACATCCACACACAGACTTCCATATATACAAATTAATAATATTATTAACTAATTAACATATCCCACCCACCCAGCATCCCTACCTTTCCCTGGGGTCCAGTGGGGCTGCAGTGAGGACGGCTCTCTCCCTGTCACACGCGGAGAGCGAGCTGTGTGCTCCCTCTCGCCGCGCGGGATGTCTGCTGTAGCTGGGAGCCGGGTTGATGACGTCATATTCCGGCTCCCAGCATCAGCAGACATCCCGCGCGGCGAGAGGGAGCAGCGAGCACACAGCTCCCTCTCCGCGTGTGACAGGGAGAGAGCCGTTCGCCAGGTGGCCCCCCCCCCCCATGACAGGGGGAACACAGGGCATTTGGGGGCGGCATTTCTTGCCGCCCCCTGAGTGCCTGCAGGGGGAACGGCGTTCCTGCTGTAAAAAAAAGTGCAGGAACGCCGTTCCCACGCGTTCCTGCAGGACTCGAGCCCTGCTAGGCAATATGTGGTTGAGGAGTAAGATATGTGATGGGAAAAGAAAGGGGGCAATATGATGTGGTATATTGTGGAAAAGGAGGAAGAATTAAAACATTTAAGCTCCTGGCCAATCAATTTAACCTATCTAAATAAATCTACACCTGCTATTCGGAAAACACTTCACTAGACTAATCATATTATAAAATAGGTCTGATGTCTTGCAGATTAAAAATTCTTGGAAGGATGACTTCTTAAAACCCATCGCTGTCACAATGATAACACATGTTCTAGTGTCTGGTTGTGCTTTTTTTGCCTCACAGTGCACACATTGCTAATGGGGAATGCAGCTTTAACATACAGTACTTTGTCAGAGGAATTTTTGTGCTAGATTTTAATAGACAGGAAAGGAGAGTTAAACCATACATGTAAGAGATAACCATCAGGACAAGGCAGACATCTAGTCCTCATATCTAAAGCTTCCAGTTAGGGGCCAGTCCCTCTGTCTCCTGCAGTCCTCCTTCCTCCCTCCTTCATAAACTGATCAATGCTTCAGGCATGGCAGAATGTGAGATGGATCGGTGGGGGCCAAGAGGTGGAAGCAGACTCATCAAGTTGTCATGCATTGGGAGCCCGCAATCCTCAGCCAGGCAGGCACTCAGTAGTAAGGTAACCATCTGATAAGGTGAGCAAGAGTAGACTAATTTCACCCTGAAGGTAATGGAACCATTAACTCTGTTCCTGCTAAACTGGAAAATTGCAAACATGCAAGTCTTGCTCTATTGACAGGGAAAGGGTTTTCGCTTTCCTGCATGAGAAATCACCGTTGTCCTCTTAAAGGGTTTGAAGTGTAGAAAAGGAGATTGAAGACTCATAAGGAGCCCTGTGCACCTAGTCTGTTAATTTCCTGTCTGCTATAAAACCCCAGACCCCATTTGATACTTGGCATCTTTCCACATTCAGGATATCATGTTTGTTCATAACATTACCCAATTTGTGCATGCCTTACAGTGCTAAATATCTGCAGTGTGTGGCAATAACGCCTGGCTCAGAATCTTCTAATATATATATATATATAAAAGCATTTTTTTTAAACGACGTATTTATAGAGAACATGGTGTGTGTACTGTACGATTTGTGCCAGACACAATAAGTGCTTTATTTTAGATTGGTTGATTTAGTTCTATAGTTCTAGCATTGATTTTCCCCAAAGATGTTTTAGATCTTTGATAGATAGACATAATTTTTAATGGACCAGAAAAAAAAAATTAATAATCTCTCAAATTTCCTTAGTACTAAAAATAATGTAATTGGCATGAAAAGTTAGTATAACATATTTCTATAAATTACCATCATAGGGTGGATTCAGCAATTAAGTCATAAATGTAACATGCATTAAAGTGATTACAATCTACTCGGAGACAGTTCTCAGCATAAAGCAAATTATTAAATAATTATAGATATAGCAGGCTGGATAAGAAACATCTCATATTTTCCTCTATGAACACATACACATTTTTCAAGGGCCACCATTACCTAAACATTAAAAGGTACACTATAGGTGCAGTAACTGCTTCATCTGATTTTACTGTTTATAGTGTCTGGAGTCCCCCGGCGCACGGGGTGTGAGGGATGCAGGGTGTGTGAGGGGTTCACGGTGTGTGAGGCATGCAGGGTGTGTGTTTGAGGGGTGCAGTGTGTGTGTGAAGGGTGCACTGTATGTGTGTGTGTGTGAGGGGTGCAGTGTGTGTTTGGGGTGCAAACTCTCCCTCTCCCTCTGCCACATTTCAATGCCTGTGGGGAGATAGTTTGTCTCCACATCGGCCCATGAAGGCACAAAGCAGGGCCGGCGCTCTGATAGTGCTGGCTCTGCATGGGCCAGCAGCAGGGCCGGACTGGGGATTCCAAAGCAGCCCTGGAAAAAAAATCTATGCCAGCCCCATAAGTCATTGCGCCATATATTGTTGCATGTAATATGTAAGGCTATGTCTTGCAACCCTAGATGATTGAGATATAGATATATATATATATATATATATATATAAAACCAAACGGATCTTGCACTCCACCAATTCAATATTCAATGCCTGGTGCTTGTCAGCCAAAAATGCAAAAAATATTGCCAGAGATAGCACTCCAAGGACTAATATAAAATATAACTTTTATTACCTCCACTAAAACAACACAAGGTCAACGTTTCAGCTTGATCCCCTCAAGCTTTCGTCAGGACATCTCAGAAATACAAAAAAACATGTATTTTGACACTGTAGGAGTAAAACACTATTTAGGCTATATATATATTACTTACCTTTTTTCAGTGCCGCACCGGTCTCCTCACAGCTGGCCACACCCACACGCCACCTTTTTCCCCTGAGATCATCAATTTTGATGATCTCAGCCAATCCAATGCTTTCCCATAGGAAAACATTGAGAGGCTAATGCTTACGGCAATCAATACATCTCTTTGAAGAATGTTCAGCGCCTCCATGCAGAGCTGGAAACACTGAACATCAGCACTGATCCAGGAAGCACACCTAGTAGCCATCTGAGTGATTGCCACTATTGGTGTTCCTGGAGAGTAATGTAAACACTGCCTTTTCTCTGAAAAGACAGTGTTTACATTAAAATGTCAGCAGGTAACTACTATACACATTAAGCTGTAGTTGTTCTGGTGACTATAGTGTCCCTTTAATAAAGATTGATGCCATATATCCATTACCAAATATATTATTGCATTGTCCATGATGATATCTTATCCATCATGTCCCATATTTACCTATACATGTAATTTAGTTCCCATCCCTTATATTACATTCTCTGCTGTTATTCACCTTATGCACAATTTGAACTACTTGCCAATATTAATTAATTAATTTTAACTCCTCTACAACCATCACTCATTACAATGTATCGTCCTTGCCATATTTCACGTCAATGGAATATTACATCAATTACTTGTCATATATTATCTCCATTTCATAAATTACCAATGTAACATGCCATCTACAGTAAGGAAGAAAAGTATTTGACCCCCTGCTAACAAAGAAATGATCAGTCTATAATTTTAATGGTAGGTGTATTTTAACAGTGAGAGACAGAATAACAAAAAAAATCCAGAAAAACACGTCAAAAAAGTTGTAAATTGATTTGAATGTAAATGAGTGAAATAAGTATTTGATCCCCTATCAATGAGCAAGATTTCTGGCTCCCTTGTGTCTTTTATACAGGTAACGAACTAAGATTATGAGCACTCTCATAAAGGGAGTGCTCCTAATCTCAGCTCTTCACCTGTAAGACAACTGTCCACAGAAGCAATCAATCAATCCGATTCCAAACTGTCCAAAAGTCAGCCTCGAAACCTTAATGACTTGCAGAGGATCTGCAAAGAGGGGTGGGACAAAGAAACACCTGCCCTTTATGATTGCCAACAAGGGTTTTGCCACCAAGTACTAAGTCAAAGGGGTCAAATACTCATTTCACTCATTGACATGCAAATCAATTTATACCTTTTGACATGCGTTTTTCTGTTTTTTGTTTTTTTGTTTTGTTATTCTGTCTCTCAATGTTTATATACACATAGCATTAAAATTATAGACTGATCATTTCTTTGTCAGTGGGCAAACGTTCAAAGTCAGCAGGGGATCAAATACTTTTTTCCCTCACTGTATCAACCACCCTTGTGGTTATTGCCCTTTACCATATTAAATTATCCTAACGTTCCACGTGTCCAAGCATGTTACTCTATTCTATCCATTCTCTGGTGGTTTTGGATGCTAGAATGACACTAATGTACAAAGAAAACAAGACATTCACTTAAATAGGAAGAAAGTATAGAAGATGAAGTAACCTGAAAAGAAACATCCCAAATAAATTATATCACTTATAAGGAAATGCAGAGAGTGACATTTTCACTTGTAAGACCTTACAATACATGGAATATCTAACAATTACGCAGTGACAAAGAATCACTACATTAGTAGCATGTAAAGGGAACAATATACTAAAATAAATGATCAGCCTGTCACTACAATTCAGTAAAAAGTGAATGAGTAACACATAATCAAGAAGATAAAACTACCCTTAGTAACGGGTATGTCTAACCACACATGTGTGAATGGTCTGAGGTTTCAATGCCCATTAATAGGTCATGTTGTAATAAAAAGAACTGGAGTTTATGGACTTCTGATCAGTTATCGGGGAAGTTCTTATGGTCCTGGGGATTAATGATATTCAGCTCATAATTAATTCTCAGTCACTTTCATTACAAGGACATAAAAGGAGAAGGAATACGTAGGGTGCACACATTTATGACACCTGTATAAAACGAGAAATTTCACCTGCCCACAATGAAAGTGATGTGTTGGACATTTTTGTCTGTGGTCCTCCACTTTAACAATACTGTGTCTTAACAGCATAAATAAACACACGCCTAAGGTGTGTTAAAGTTTATCATTGATAAATACGAGCGATTTACTTGAATGAGAGCTATCAAGTCAATTCAATAGTTTTAGTGTTTTACAACACTAGAGAAGGGACTGGGTGGAACAAGCAATCTTATCTGCAGTCATAGACCAACATTTGATTCAAAGGGATCTCAAGTGTCTGTTACGTATTAGTGTAACCCTTTCAAGCCTAACCCTATTGCTGATAATGTTGCTGTTTACTGTTAAAGGGAAAATTACACCCTAGTGAGTGTTTGAGGAGCTACGCGTGTTATAGATGTGCAGATTTCACCATCCTCAAATTAAGACCTCAAACTGTTCAGTATGGCAGAATTTAGGAACAACTCAATCATTAGTACAAAATGTGTAGAATCTGTTAGAACCTCAGGGTATCAGCTTCACTTTCCCAGTAGGGAAACATAAGAAATTGTGAAGGATAATAATAACAGCTATACCTAAGGACATACTTGGGAACTAGAAAAATGCATTATTTCTACACTTTATTTAGAATCTTTATCTAATAAAAAGATGGTTACAGAGAAAGTTTAAATAATAACATTAAGGGCAGTATAGAGTGTGTGACTGCAGAGAGTGTAGTGTATGTTTAGGGGGTATAGAGTTTGTGCATTGTGTGTATGTGAGTGAAGGGTGTGTGGTGTGTATAAGGGTTATAGAGTGTGTAAAATGTGTTTGTGTGTAAGTGCAGGGGATGTAGTGTGTGTATTTAAAGGGGTATTGAGTGTGCATAGTGTGCATGTGTGTGTGTGTGTGTGTGAGACTACAGGGGGTGTAGTGTGTCAACACGGGGAAGGATGGTAGGGGATGTAGTGGGTTAATATGAGGTAAAATGGTGGGGGTGTAATGGGTTTATAGGGGGTATGATGGCAGGGAGTGTAGTAGGTTAATAGGGGGTATGATGGCAGGGGGTGTAGTTGGTTAATAGGGGGTATGATGGCTGCTTAATTAGCTTAATAATTAAAAAATATATATTGCACTCTCCTCCCTCTTATTACCTTGCTGGGGTAGAGGGGAGCATGCTGATGACGATCCCTGGTGGTCCAGCCAACAGGTTATTCGGTCTGTACCTGCGCAGGGTACAGACCATGCTTCTCCCTCTCAGGAGCACAGGTATTACCGAGCGTTGCTGCGTGTTTCCATGGCAACATTCTGATAATATCAGAGCTTGCGAGAGGGAGACAGGTAGGCTGCCCGGCACGGATTCACAAATCTTACCTCCGGTAAGTGAGGGGGCTGTGGTCTCTCTTAGGACCGGTGCTGCCCTGCATGGGCCGGCAGAAGAGATCCTGTAATCTCCCCTGCTGGCCTCGGCTCATGGCCATTGTGGCCCACTGAGCATTTGCCCGGTTTGCCCGATGGCCAGTCCGGCCCTGATTCTCCCCACCTATGAGTAGCTCCCCATTCAAAAAACAGCTTCAGAAACTTATGTATTTCTCTCAAGCCATTTTATGAGTGGATAGCTAATGATAGTCTGTCAGCATAAAAAGTGGTGTCCCTGTCCGAATCTTGATGATTTAAGCCTCAGTCAGCAGCTTATATAGTTGGGAAGATTGATTCGGTGTTAGATTTAACACTCTTCAAAGGTATAGCCCCTTGAGGTAGGTCGTTGTAAAACGCATCATAATATCTGATGAAGTTGCTATGGTGCCCAGAGTGTTCCTTTAAGTAATGTATATATTGTGTTTTTTTATTTCATCTAGATTGTGCTTGTTTCTGTTTATTCTTAAAAACGCTTTCATGGTTAAACCCGTTTGTTGAAATAGTTTTTAATCGTTTGTTGAATTTCTTTTTCTTTTTAGTAAATATCACTAGACAAAAGAGGTTTTTCTTTGTTTTCTATGTTTTTTTCAAATGTTTTCAGCTTCCAACTTCAAATATATTTTCTACATTTTAACCCTTTGTATTTTACTTGCTAAGCTGGGAGATATGAATAACCGATGAAGACAGTACAAGCCTTAGGTCAAAACAGCAACACTAGAAAATAGTTTTGAAATTATTTTTAAAATTTAGATAATTTTGGTATAAAACTTACAGATCTGCACAATTACTAGTTTAGTGAATAATCCACAGTAAACCCTAGTGTATTTGGTAAGCCCTTTTGAATGCAATTTATTAGATATAGAGATGCGTAATGAAGTGGTTCTCTGATGGAGAAATGATTGATAGAATGTGATGATTACAAGATATCAATGCATTGATTGGTGCAGCTATCTGCTGCAGACATGCAAGTTAAGGAGTTAGTGGCGTCAACAATCCTTAGTAGGGAAAAGGCTGATGGGACGAGAGCTAGGCTGAAGGGTAATAGAGTGATGGTTACAAATCTTCCTATTCAGGGGAAAAGGGTTATGAGTTATCCCGCAAGGAATACCGATAGAAGGAGGATATCCTGTATGCAGACTGCTATATTTGTGTCTTTTTCTGCTTGCGTCTCACAATGGCCCCCTTTATTCGGATATTCTCACGTCCCTGTCCTATCTCTGTCTTTCCTCTCTATGCACTCTTTGACCTCAACTGTTTTCCTAACCTCTTAGAAGAATATGCAACATTTTTTTAAGTATTAAACATACTGTATATGAGGGAAGATATTAAATGCCCAGTTTACATGTAAAATATCACACCTTGCTTTACCCATTATCTTTTTATAGTGAGTGCATTTCTGTATCCACTAAAGAGTGAATTGTAGTGAATTTTACTAAATTGCAAAATTGATCCTAAAATAATAAATAAGGCAATATAGCATGTATATCATGAAAAATGATAAATGGGGCAATATAGCATGTATATCATGAAAATATCTGACAGTGGAAGCATCACTTCTATTCATACAAATGACAACTACTGAAATAGCGAGAAAAGTCAGATTAAATTAATTAATTTATGTAAGAGCGTAAATGAGAGAAATAAGTGGTAGGGGGTATATGTTAGGAGAGGGAACGGAAAAGAAGAAAAAATATAAAAGGCAAAACAATTAAAAGCTCTGGACATCTATTCAGTTGGACATTAAAGCTGTGGCTAGAAGTGAGTTGGATTTTATTTTACAAATCACCTATTCTTAATGATGCTTTGTTAGTCTAGAGAGAGATATTCAGATAACACATACAGAATGGAGGATAAAGGAGATTTGAAACCAATGAAAAATAGTCAGATGCAAATTTAGAGATTTTCTCAGAATTCAATGGGAAGAATAGAACTTGGACAGACACTAAATCCTACATTTAAGCATTAGGAGGTTTCTGTTCACCTGCAGTTTGCAGGCAAAATGACAAAAAATGCAAAGGACCGCACATGCCTTCATATGGATAGTGATTTAAATTAAATAAGAATAACCATATATTTTAAATAAAATTAAGGAAACCCCTGTTTCTCTTTGCCCATTTTTTTCAAACTATGGAGAGCAGTCAGATGGTTGATAAAAGTGTTCTGCTTACCCATGTGGTACTTTATAATCACCCTCACACAGCCACTCGGTAAGTTAATAGGAGAGTGTCATTTTCAGGCTTCCTCATATTCATTAGCTATCAATTGAATCATTTGTGATGACCTAAATAGGCGACCCCAGTTTAAAAAGGGCTGAGACCATCCAGATTGACAGCCTACCCTGTTGGTCCCACTCAGGGCATACCCTGTACAGAGTTCTCCTGAAGTACTGTGTGCATGTTCCTACTGGCCTGACCCCGTTTAGGTCAATCACATCTAAAGATGCACTTACACTTGCTGGGAACTGTATCCAACAACAGGGAACAAAACCCGAGATGGTGACACAGAAGCCCGAAATCAGTACTGTTGGGAGGTATAGTAGTTTTTCACAATCACATTATGTTATAAAACCTATGGCTCAGGTGGCCATTGATGTGCCACTTAATGCCTGCTGTGGTATAACCATCATTAATCCATTATTAATATAATAGTTAATGAGTGATAAATCCTTTCAAATTAATTAATTCAGAATTATACGGTTTTAAATACCTTAATGATACAGCTATTGTTTGGGTGATAGACCCACTTTAATTGTCAAATCAAACTGACCTACAGTTCCTGGTCTCTGTCCATGGTGCTAACAGTGGTGGCAGGACCCTTTGGTATCTAAATTGTTACATACACCATTTGTTGGAAATGTCAACATGCAATAAATGAAACCGTTATTAAGTGCTATGTGGTGATAGGATACAGACAGCATTCTAAAGTAATAATAACTCAAAATGTAGTTTACATGTTTTAGTATATAATAAGAGTAGGAAAAAATAGGCAGACCCCTATGGGAGGTCAGAATGCCCTCTATCCTGAGAGAATGGGCTATAGATTGACCATTATTATTCACTCACAACATTTGGTGTTGGCATAGGAGAGCCATAGGTTGATGAATTCAGATGATATGTATCTCACATTCACAACACTGGATGGGATAAGTGCTGTGAGAATAGATTTGGGCCTACTTACTCAGATGTCATATCGTCCTCGTGTTCTGAGGAAATGGAAAGGGTGATTCTTCCAGTGCTGTCATTTCGCTGCCGTTTGGGTTCATTCAGAGAGGCTTCAGTTTGGTGTGATTTGGATTTAGATTTTTGTTGAGGATTATTATAAATTTTGGAATTTGCTTAAAATGTCGCCTCTGAATTGTCGATAATTCCTTTGAAAATATTTCC
The DNA here is from genome assembly GCA_933207985.1 of Pelobates cultripes. Classification (NCBI taxonomy): domain Eukaryota; kingdom Metazoa; phylum Chordata; class Amphibia; order Anura; family Pelobatidae; genus Pelobates; species Pelobates cultripes. The sequence goes on along the minus strand of OW240916.1, from coordinate 179,931,699 downwards.
TGAATTAGCTATTGCAAATTTGGAGAAGATTTCCCTTAGTTAGACAGCTGAGTCCTTAATCTTGGAAAACATTCACAGAGCTTGTTCACTAGTATCCCTTATGGTTTTCATATACATAAGTACTCTTGACTGTTGAACTTCATATTTCAAGAACATCTGCTACCCCTGGAAACCACAGAGATAATCCAGCTACTTCCTAGTATCAGAAAACCATGATTATTTGCAGCAAACATTCTGAGATGAGTAAAAATTTTTAGTTTCTTTTACTTATTTGGTTACTGCATAATACAGAATGAATGTGTTATCCCTGTAAAACACGGCACATACAGAGACTAACCCATTAGCTGCTGAAAGTGTAACACCATCTCCGGCAGCGTAATTAGCAAGCCTAAATTTCTGGGCTGCCTAATGCAAATTTGCTGCAAAATTGGCATCGGACACCAGCAAGCAGGGCCCTTCCCTCAGTGCCGCCACTGACCTCTCTTTGGTCTGTTCACCCTGCCTTCCCTGCCTGTGTCAACACGCAATAAGGATTGGAATGCAAGGAGAACTTGGACTCTGCAATGGAATGGAGCTGAGCGGGTTTTTTAAATTCTTTATTTTTATTTTAAGGGTGGATCAACTTAGAAAATGCTGTAATAATACTGTCAGCAGTCAGCATATACCCCTGTATTATACTGGTGTTCCAAAGGATCTTCTTGCCCTACTTTATCTTAACACGACCATGTCATGCTTCTTAGTTTAACTACATTCTTCTGCTATTACCTTTATCTATAGGAATGGAAAGGTGATGTGTGTGTGTATATGTATATACATATACATGAATACTTGTACATTAATGTTCACATGCACACATGTGTTTTTTCTCTAGACTCCATATTGTAGTCAATTGAAATCCAAATGGCTAAATGCAAACTTGAGTCAATAGTGCCCAAAGAGTGAGAATTGTCGAGAATTTAAAGTGAATTTTAAATTTAAGGTTAGTATAAGTCAAACTGAAAAAAAAATCAGTCAGCTATGGTTCCAATTCAGCTACTCTGGCCTTAAATCTGAATTGAATTCTCACTTTAGTAGATATCCCTGATGGAATTTGCAATTTCAGTTCTTCATAATCCCTAATTTAGTGAATAAGCCCTTGTGCTAGTTATAAATGGTTATATCTTATTGCTGTAAGCTACTGCTGTTCCATACAAATTTTTATTCTTCCTCTATATATTTTATTCATTTTACAGCCATGTCGGCCACACTTAAACAGTGTGCTGGGTGGGCCAGGTTGAGTGTTATTCAGAAAATCATGTGAATAGCCTATTTTTACTCTGTTCTGCTGTGCAGTGAACAAGTTAAATGTACATATTTGTAAGTAGAAGTGTTTGCAAGCCGCCTGCCCTGCTCCCCCTCTAATCCAGAGCCTCTGCTCTTCCTGTTCTGTTTAGTGAAAGCACCAGGGCATCCAGCCAGCAAACCAATATAGTCCCCAGCCTAAATTTATCCACAATGTGAACGTCTCCGCTGCAACCCCCCAAAGACCCATAGAACAATAAGGAAAGCGATCCTTCACAAATTCAGAGAACAATAAAGGACTCTTTCAAGTGTCGAGGAATATTTTTAGCAGCCGCGCCCACGCCTGTAACACCTAGAGTCTATTAAGAAGGCATAATACCAGGAAGTTGGTCCTAAAGTGTCCCTTCCTGTGTGGAGACAGGCCGAGAGCGTTGGAGTCAGCGCCTGGCCCGTGGAGAGGGACGGAAGACAACTAAAGTGGCCTTTGGCCAGCCCGTGTTTTATTTGTGTAGAGAGGATGTGATATTGCCGGCGTTTAGCATGTTGAAATTTCCTGAAGCGCCTGTCAATTATTGAGAAAAAAATACAGCATGTTTCCATTTATGGCATTAACCCTATTTGTGCTGTGGAATAAAGAAAATATTCCAGATGGTTCCAGCAGTATTTTAGTTAATAAATATATGCATGGCTGTAGAAACCAGGTGGGTGGGACAAATTCCCCTTTTAATTTGGGAGGGGGGGCATAAATGTGGTTATATATCCCCCCACCCAGATAAAATAAGACAACCATGCACACAGACTATGGTGAGGCAATCAAACTTGTTTATATCCATGTTGATCACCAATGTTGCCACTAGAACAAGATTCTTATGTGCAGCCTTGCTGCTCAGTAGTTATAGTTTATTTGACCTGTTTTCAGAATCCACATTTTGCAGATTATAGTGTAAGAAGTGAAAAACTAGATCTCCCAGGATGCCGTGCTGCACAATGCTGGGGCCTGGGGTCTTCCCGTGATGTCATCATATTCTTGGGAGTAGCACCTTTCCCCTTTTCACTGGTGAGGTGTGACATTCCCAGACTCCCTGCCAGGTTGGCTGGACAGGCTTGCTTGCCTTCTCTAAATTTGTGAACCTTATAAAGAGGTGTTAAGGTAAATTAAAATCCTGATTGTTTTAAATTATTTAAATAAATTAAATAAATTATTCAATAATAATGTTTATATCTCCAACTAAACCATTTTGTGAGTAATAACTATTCTAATCTATTTATAGTTTGAGATATCTACCTCCCATAACAATATTCAACCACGTGCCTTCTTTGTGCCTACAGAGATCTATGGGAGGCACAATTCATAATTAAAGAGTTACTCCATGAATATTTACCAGTATGGGGGATGGAGTGAGTGAGTGAGTGATACAAGTATAGGAGGAAGAGAGAAAACACTATATACATGCACACTGACACTCCATAATAATAATAATATGCACCTGAGCACATGCACACGCACTGTCACTGTGATACACGCCTGCCTACACACACTGTGATCTTCCATGCAAATATACCCCTATTTCTACACACTAACATTACACTAACACTACACACAGATACATCTCCACGTCCACATATTTGTTCACTCTTCTAGTATTGCTACATTTCAATAACATTTGCAGTTTCCTTTACAGTTTCCAACAATTCTAAATGTGGTGATTTAAGAACAACCCTACCCCCTTGCTATTTTGGGGGGTTTCTACACCAATGCATTTATGGTACAAATATATTTTGTTTTCTATAAGGTTTTAGTGTTAGGAGCCCACAATGCAGCAGGAAGCTGGATAGGAATACCAAAATCACAGTACAGATTGGCATCCAAATCACTTCATTGAAGTAGTCTGGGTGCAGTGTCCCTATCCCCCTTAGTCATGCAATGTAAATTATTGTAATTTTATAGAAACTGCAATTATTACATTGCAAGACTAAAACTGCCTCTAGTGGCTGTCTACCACATGCGCTTTAACGCCCCTCCCTCCATCCCCCTCATCTCTACGTCAGATGAAGTCGGTCGAGGTGTAGCGCCAATCCAACCCTGAGGGAGTTTGACGCTGGAATCAGGTGATTACACAAGATTTTTTCAACCCTTTCCATGCCGGGGGAGATAGAGGGGCACGAGGGAGGGGGCACAAAGCTAACTATAGTGTAAGGAATACAACTTTGTATTCCTTACACTATAAGTTGTATTCATTACACTATAGAATCACTTTAAGAGGGTATAACAAGCAGAGGGTCAAACAACAGGAATACAATAAGCTGCAAATGCTGAAGTGATCAGCACTATAACTGAGCAAAGAGGACTCGAAGAAAGGCTATTATATATAAGAGGCATACCACTCCCCCCCCACATCATCCCTGGGTCTC
>OW240916.1:179899238-179923654 GCA_933207985.1 Pelobates cultripes | reverse complement strand
TCAGAATGTGTGTGTATCTTTGTGTCAGAAAGTATTGTGGGTGTTGAAAATCTACCTTTTAGCTAGAAGGGGAGGAGGGGGGAAACAAACATTCTTGCACCAGAGCCCTCTCTACATAGGTTTCTCCACGTTAAATCATATATATGCATAATAACAAAAAGTTCTCCTTAACGTTATTACTTTCTTCTTTCCGATGTTGCCTCTGCCTGCTCTGCCTGTGTTTATTTGGTGTAAAATCCTGTTTGCCTGCATATGTTTGTATAAAATAAACATTCTCTTTTTTTGTAATTTTACATTTAATGGTGTATAATGTCTCTTAAAGGACCACTATAAGCACCCAGACCACTTCAGCTTATTGAAGTGGTCTGGGTGCCTGGTCCATCTAGGATTAACCCTGCCTGCTGTAAACATAGCATTTTCACAGTGAGAAGACGCAGGCGTCCATTGGAAAGCATTGAGAATGCTTTCCTATGGACTGACTGAATGCACGCGCGGCTCTTGCCGCGCATGCACATTCAGCCGAAGAAGGAGGAGAGTCCCCAGCGCCAAGGGAGCCCGGCGCTGGAGAAAGGTAAGAATTTGACCCCTTCCTCCAACTTCAGCCCGGCGGGAGGGGAGCCATGAGGGTGGGGGCACTCTCAGGGCACTATAGTGCCAGGAAAACGAGTTTGTTTTCCTGGCACTATAGTGGTCCTTTAGGTAAGGGAGTAACAGTCTTATTCTCCTAGACAAGAAGCTCCTTACATTGTGAGTGTTTTAGGTCTAAACATTGGTAGTGGAAGCTGGCCCTTGGGTTGTAGGGCCTCATCCCAAAGCAGTCTATACACAACCAAGAGATCTTTATCATTGTTATCCAGTAATATACAAAGCACACATTTGGTAACATTGAATCTTTAACTCTGTAAAATATTGTATGTGCTGCAGAAATGCACACCTTCCAAGTGTCCTTATTTAGCAGGGACAATTTGTATTTTAGTTCCAAATTTCTATGCCCCTCTTTTCTATCCTAATGTCCTAATGTGGTCACTGTTTGAACAGCAATAATACTCACAGCAATCTCTTTAAACTTTAAACAATACATGTCATCTGTTTAAGATACATTGTTCTTATTTTAAATTACATTTTAGTTGTATAAATTGTTATTAGTCATCTAAAATTTCTCAAAACAGCCATAGCCCTACTAGCACTCTTAAAAATGTAAGTGTCCCTCTGTCCATTTGAAATGTTGAGATGTTCGGAAACGGGATCTCTTTTCTGTGGAGGCTAAACCCAGTTGTATCTAATGTTTCTTCTTATTAGCGGGTTGTAGTGAACTTATTCCAGATGGTCTCATTCTTTGCAGGGCATTTCTTTATTACACATACTATTATTTTTATAGCCCTAAATAATCATATTATATTATATATAAAAGGAAATTGTGGGTCAACAGTCTAAAAGAGATGCGGTCACCATGGAAACCAGTGGAATGTCCTTCCCGGGTCATGGCTGCTTAAAATGCATCCAAACATTCAGTATCTCCTCCCTCTGCATGCAGACAGTGAACTTTCCTCATAGAGATTCATTGATTCAATTCATCTCTATGAGGAGATGCTAATTGGCCAGGGCTGTGTTTGAATTGTGCTGGCTCTGCCCCTGATCTGCCTCTTTGTCAGTCTCAGCCAATCCTATGGGGAAGCATTGGATCAGGCTACCACTTCTGCTGATGTCAGCAGTCATTGGGAAGGTCTAAAGGAAACAGTAACAAAGCATGCAGCTCCAGACTTGAATACAAGTAAGATTTTACTATATTTAGGGAGGCATGATGGGCTCAGGGTGGCTAGATGGTGGTTTTAACTCTATAGTGCTCCTTTAAGATTTTGGTGCTTGCTTACAAGTCCCTACATAATGCTGCTCCAACCTACCTATCCTCCCTAATAAACAAATATGTCCTGTTGGGGCCCATGCGCTCTGCCGAAGACCTACGTCTATCCTTTGTCTATACACCTACATCTGATGCTCGCCTCCAAGACTTCTCCAGGGCTGCACCTTTTCTGTGGAACTCCCTTCCCTTCTCAGTTAGACTTTCACCCAGTCTCCACTCCATAAAAAAAAATATTTGAAAACACACTTCTTCAGGAAAGCATATAATTTAAACTGTTAGCGGGTTTTCATCCCCTGCCCGCCCCCCCATGACTCCTCTCCTCTCCTCAGTGAATACCTTTCTAGCAATCTATTTCATTACCCCTACCTTTTGTGATACTATTCCTCACTCCCTCTAGCATGTAAGCTCATTGAGCAGAGCCCTCAACCCCTCTGTTCCTGTGCATCCATTTGTCCGGTTACAATTACGTGTCTGTTAGTCCACCCATTGTACAGTGCTATGGAATTTGCTGGCGCTATATAAAGAATATAATAATAATACCAACTTGTGGAAAATCTCAAACATTGAGGCTGGATCACTGTTATAATAGAATTTTCGGTCCATTAAAACCAAGTACAGTTATCTGACTTTGGTGGGTATATCGCACATTTAGCATTAAAGTGGAACTGTCACGTGTTGGAGTTCTAAACAACCAAATAGCTAATTAGAAATTGTCTTTTAGTTATGCTATTTATTTCTAAAAGTTAGGTTAAGCAGCAGTTGGTCAGATTACAGTAGTGTCTGACCCAACATGGCTGCTCAACTAGATAAACAAAGTTACTGTAACTCAAAAAGCGAAATTAATATACATAATTTTAAAAATATATAATTAAAGCAGCTCTGTGTCTCATTAAAGGAAAACTATTTTTTTTTTTACCAGTTTAGTTGATATACAACCTATGAAAACATGCATGCATTTATTTATGCATCATTTCATAGGGGCATATCTGAAACCAGCTTGCAAATGCTGCAGATCTCTTGACTTTGGAGGGGAATACTCCAATTAGACACTTAATATTGAATGCATGCACACTCATGGCTTTCCAGTGCTTCTCCATGAGCGGTAATATAGTACTCGTGTCCAGTAGACCACATTCCAGTCTGGAGATCTAGTGGCTTCTACAGACCAAGTTGGAGGGATGTGAGTTCTGACGAAGATAACCAATGACTACCAAACACAACCAAAGCTTTGTCAACTTTTGTAGTCCCAACCTTTCCTTATGTATAACTTTGCAAATAAAAAATCTTTAAAAATATATATATAGATATATATATATATATAATATGGAGCACTTGAGGGGGATTTGGAATATGCCTATGAAGGGGAAAAAAGTGACATAGCCTTTTAAGTTTCATTAAATGTGATAAACAAGGGCAATCCTAGGGTCAGTAATGCCTTGCTGCAAGAATATTTGTGGCACCCCCAGGTAGGCATGGCAATATTGCTATGCTAACCTCTCACCTTCACAAACATAACACTTCTAACCAAATCCATTTTCTATGGAAACCACTCAATTTCTTTGGCCCCCCCAACTTACCCAGGTAATATGTAACCCACTCAGTGCCAGCTTTGTCCCTGAATTCTTATCAGTTACATCATTGAGCCCAGCATCCTAGTGCCATCTCTGTCCCCATACAGCTTTCCAGTGCCATCTTTGTCACATAGCTAAACAGTACTATATTTGTCTCACAATAGATAATCACTGCCATTTGTGTGTCCAAATAGCTTAAGAGTGCTATATTTGTGCCCAAATAGCTTATCAGTGCCATCTTTGTACGAAAGTGGCTAACGGTGCACTTTCTCTTTTCAAGCAGCTTGCCAGTGCCATGTTGTCCTCAGATAGCTTGCCAGTGCCAGGAGGTGTCGTAATCTTTGCCTCCCAGCTCTGCTGCCCAGCGCCAATGAAAGGGATTGGAGCCTAACACTAGAGGTGGGACCTGTTACAAGGGAATGGAGCCTAGCACTGCACTCCCAGCCGATGCGTCTGAACTTACAGAGTGCCTGGGCACTGTGCACCAATTACATCTGCCCAGGATCGACTCTGGTAATAAACTTTTCAAAATGATAAGTAAAAACTTTGATGACAGTTGTCTGTTAAAGGACCACTATAGGCACCCAGACCACTTCAGCTCAATGACGTGGTCTGGTTGCCAGGTCCATCTAGGGTTAACCCTGCAGGTGTATATCAGAGAAACTGCTATGTTTACAGATGGGTTAATCCAGCCTCTAGTGGCTGTCTCATTGACAGCCGCTAGAGGCGCTTCCGCGCTTCTCACTGGGATTTTCACAGTGAGAAGACGCCAACGTTCATAGGAAAGCATTAAGAAATGCTTTCCTATGGACTGGATGAATGCGCACGTGGCAGGTGATGTGGGAAGAGGGAGGAGGGTCCCCAGCCGAGGGAACCCGGCTCTGGAGAAAGGTACGAGTTTAACCCCTTCCTCCCCCTTCAGCCCGGCAGGAGTGGGACCCAGAGGGTGGGGGGGGGGGGTTGTTTTCCTGGCACTATAGTGGTCCTTTAAGATCAAATGTAATCAGCAGAATGAACTTCCTGCTTGCACAGGGTGTATTTGTGCTTTGATGTTGGCTTTTACATTTTCTACATCTAGAAATCGAAAAAATACAATTAAGGCTATTTACTAAACCATGAATTGCTAGAAATTCACCGGGGAAGTGCACATTTTAGATCAAAATATCAGAGCTAGAAACATAAAAGGCCAATTCAGATATTTTAAAATTCACCTGGCAGTACCATGATGAATTCCTGGCGTGTTCATAAAAGAGTAGCAACATAAATTTTCTATTTCTACTCCTCATTTACAATGTTATGACAAGGAATACATAGTTTACTGCTAATTTAACACTTTTACTATAGCAGTAATAATGTTCTAAAATACAAGGGGAGTTCTCTCTACATGGTGCATGTTAATTCACTTCTCATGTGGAATCAATCCACATTTGGAATCATAGCCATTTTAGTAACATGTTCTGGCTGTTGCTTAAATTATTTTTTATGTTGTTCCACAAGATATCCAGCTGGGATTAGGCACCACTTGAACCCATTAGTACAACCAGCTAGATCCCCTCCTAGCACTGCTAAGTGACAAGTGAAATTGACAACGTGCAAAGTTAGCCAGGAAACAAAACACTTTGCATAATGTATGTGTGGTGGAAATATGCAAGTTTTTAATTAGCACCATAACTAGTTAATATGAATATAGACAACAGTTGGATCATATTCAGATTGGATACACCTGCATATTTCTTATATGTACACTATGTTTTAAACATTGGGCTGGTTGTATGCCAACTGCTAGTTAAGTGATGTTTTTATTCAGACTAATTGTGAATGAAAGTGCTAAGACATGAAGGTTTAGCAAGCTACACATGACGGTATCGATGCTCCTTTGACACTTAGGGCCCGACTTAGTATAGTTGGATAAGCTTTCCAAATGATTTCATATTGTTATATAAACGTTTCAAATTACTTACACAGCATATTAAAATATATAAATATATGGCATATCTAAAAATATATAAATATATCAAAATATAATTTAAAAAAAATATTCTGCATACTATTGAATCATTTTAAAAGTTTCATAAAAAATATTAAATCATTTGGAAAAAATATCCAACATTATTAAATCAAGGTCTTAATCAGTGATGACTGCATTTATATCTGCATTTATATTTTAGTATTATGCACTAGCACTACATACACTTTATTATGTTCAGAAATGTTAATTAGGGTTGAGATTACATTAGGTTAGTGGTTATGGTTAAGTTTAAGAGCATTAGATCCATTAACAGTGAATAAAACAAGCAAAAGTACAAGATTTATTTCACATTTAAGATTAAAGGGGTACTGTCACGTCGCAGGAATTTTAATACTATGTTTACTTATCCTTATATTTAACAAATATGTGTTTGTAATGTGTGAAAATTTAAATTACATTAAGGAATTCTCACCCATTTATCCTACAACTGAGCATCTCCATTGTAACTCCCTGTCAATCATTGTTTTAACGCCTTCAGTCGGCAGAAGGAACGCATACAGAGAAGTCAAACAATGGGGGAGATTTATCAAAGTGTTGAAGGCACTTTTCCGTCTACATTTCGGCAAATTAAAGTCACGCTTTTTTATCTGTTGGTTTATTTACACTCTAACCACCATGATTGAATATGTACCATTTTCTCCTTGACACAATGGATTGATTAATTTTTCTGACAGCAAAATGGCTACATTTTCAATCTATTTTAAATATGGTAATAAACATTTTTGTGAAAGCAGGCAGAATGTACTAAAAAGAAAACCAGCACTTTTTAGATCACTTTTAAAAAAAATAATCAAAATAATTATGGAATTTAACCGTTACTGTTCAACCATTTTGATAAATATCCTCCAATGTTTATATGTCTCATCTTCAATATCTACCTTTGCTGTGCCTGGAATAAACTGGATTTTGGCATAATTTTCTAAATTTTTTATATAAATTTAAAACAAACCTTTTTAATGACAAAAGGTTAAGTTATATGTGATGTTTATTGTTCTGTTCAGCTAGTGGTAATTCCAGAGAAGTGACTGTGTCCCTTTAAAGAATAAGAATTGCTATTAAATAGCACAAGATTCAATATCACATCATTCATGGCACTGAAATAGTAGCAATGTTTTCTATTACAAACGATTACAGGTAGCACAGCACACAGATCTGAATTGGATCATAGTTGAGTGTGTGTGCAAACATGTATCATGGAAAACTTGTTATCGGAAGGAAACCCATATGGGAAGACAGGCAGAAGCAAAGAATAGTAAAAGTTTCCTTTAAAAGAAAAAGAAATTGGAGATCAGGTGCGTACATAGTATTTTCTATTATTTGTTTTATGAAGTGTTTCACTAGTATTTAGTGTGTTCATGTAGAAAAAAAAATGTTTATTCTGGTGCTAATTGAGGATCATGGGAAATGTAGTCTTTTCCCAAGGTTAGCCATCACTAGGATAAATGGTTAACAAAATAAATTGCTGTGCAGTTATCCCAGGTACCTCTAGCCAAAATAATGAACAAATAAACTGCATGTTTCTCTGCGTACGTGGTAATTTAATCCAAATATTCTGCCTAGACCATGTACAATTTTACTTGTTTCCTGTTTTTTTTCTCCTCAATTTATATTCCTTCTTTCACCTAATATTCTCTTCATCACTTCTTCTCTTCATCCTGCTCTCTCCTTTCTTTAAACTCTCCCGCCTTCCCTCCAATTTCTCCGCCCTTCCTCTCGCTCTTGCCTGTCTCCCCTCACCCCTTGTTATTTCAGCCGATTAAGTACATACAGTTTATAAATCAGACAAATGTTCCCTAATAAGCCTCCACATAATAGACTCTGCTAGTTTTTAATATTTCCCTTAACAGGACCCATATGGAAATAAAGCTAGAGGGCCTTATATATTTATATTTTATGATTTAGACATATTTTACAAGTGCCTTATATCAGATCTGCCATTTTATTAACGTTTTCCAGTGCTCAAATAGCAATCTCAATACAGGCGATGACTTCCTGCAAAACCACTTTTAGTGGAAATGATGATTAAAACACGATTTTGACTGAAATCACTTTGTAGATGAATCTAATCCTTCTCTTATTAAAGTACTCATTTTATCTGCTAGGTACTCCATAGAGTGGGGTTGATTTAATACACAAGAAATAGTGGACAGGGATCTATTTTAGGCACAAAATCCATTCAATAGCTGGTGTAGTGTAGCAGTTGTGCAGGGATGCATGATTAAAGTTCAAAAGAAATAACAGAACTAGTGCCAGTAATTACTATTCAGTTAACTGATTTGACTTTAAGACACCCAATCTGCCTGGATTTCTACAGAAAATCACTATGGTCCCTTTAATTATACTAACAATCCCAGCTAGCTAGTTCAGCAAGACTCAACTACACCCCACCTCCTAGTGCCACTCTCTTAATCGTAACATGGTTTAAAACACCATGCTACACTAATCTAAAGTATTTAATTATGTTGGATTCTACCCGAAATGTTAGATAGGAAATACTCAGCAAATAAGGACTTGGTTATTGCAGTATATAATCAATGATTTGAGAACCCACACCTCTTTCAGTTCTCTGTCAGTTTGGACAGTAATGCAGTACTTGAGAGGAGCATAGAGACTTAACCGACTCATAAGTTAATTAGCCATCCAGTCCATGACACCAAGCGTTGGGAGAAGTGTCAGTTCTACTATGATTCTATGCACTTAAAGGACCACTATAGTGCCAGGAAAACATACTCGTTTTCCTGGCACTATAGTGTCCTGAGGGTGCCCCCATCCTCAGGGTCCCCCTACCGCCCGGCTCTGGGGAGAGGAAAGGGGTAAAAACTTACCTTTTTCCAGCGCTTGGCGAGGAGCTCTCCTCCTCCGATCCTCCTCTGTTCCTCCCATTCGACTGGCTGCGCGCGCATTCAGCCGATCGCATAGGAAAGCATTTACAATGCTTTCCTATGGACGCTTGCGTGCTCTCACTGTGATTTTCACAGTGAGAATCATGCAAGTGCCTCTAGCGGCTGTCAATGAGACAGCCGCTAGAGGAATTGGAGGAAGGATTAACCCATTTGTAAACATAGCAGTTTCTTAATCCTAGCTGGACCTAGCATCCAGACCACTTCATTAAGCTGAAATGGTCTGGGTGCCTAGAGTGGTCCTTTAATATAGCACCCCAATTTATGTGGCTCTAGTAGATTACCAATGTCCCACATTTTGCCGGTGCAGTCCTTCAAATTTCAGCACACAAGAAACGCAGCCTGTGCATGTAAGGTATGTACTGATTTATTGGAATGCTCTTTATGTTAAACTGTTCATTCTGAAGGAGGTTGCAGGGTAAATGACGTTAAACCATGCAACTCTAGTGTCTTCCATATGTCAAATCCAAGTATTGCAAGCTCTGCGTAAACTACATTTAGATCTATGAGTTTTGTTCACAAAAGAAGATTATTCCTTGTGGTCAAAAGTTTCCAGTCCTCCCTTATGCTCATGGTCAAAAATGGATGAGTACTTGCCATGGGATTCTGAACACAGAATGGACCTGTGCTTGTTACATTAGTGAGCACTTTTGCACACTTGGGGTTAAAGAGATGTTGAAAACCATATGTTTGCTGCTGCATCTCTGTTAGGAGCAACACATGAAATTTAAGTGCACATCATGTTTGACCGTAGGTATACACCAATGAGTCAGTGAGAGTGTGTACAGCCAAGATCCAGAAAAGGAGAGTTGGTCACCTTTATTAGTGAATGGAAAGAAGGAGCAGAAGCATTGCAGGGTCAATTGAGTAGGGGAGCTTTTTCCTGCAGCTACGCCATGGTTAGTAGGAGGTCTTGCAGACCATCCTTTATATAATTTTAAAAGTATCACTTTAGAGTGGTCACATGTCTGCAGAGCTCCATCGACTGGTAATTAAATCCACTCACCTAGGGCTTTCACTGTATAAAAATTGCACTAAGAAGCAACAAGAGTTGCCCACTGGCGGATGGGGCGGAAAAAACAAAAACCGACACCAGCCCGGGTTGTCTGACACGGCGTGACTGGACCAAACATATCGGCCGACATGGATGATTTCTCCAATATTTTGGAGGACTTTCACCTCCTGCATGACCACAGTAGAACAAACTACTGAGATTCATGTTACCCATATCACAAACCTGCAGAGACAGGTGAGGAATCTCACCTCTGCCCAGACCACATTTGATACCCAGCTTGCGGCCCTAGAGGATAGGAGGCAGTGGAAACATCTGAAGATAAGGGGCATAACTGAGGGCGTCACTATGGCAGAGATGCCTCACTCTCTACAAAGGCTATTTATGGCCTTGCTGCCACCTAAACCAGCAAGGGGCATTCAACTAGATGGCATGTTCCGCCTGCCCACACCTCAGTCCAATCAGGTCAAGACCTCAGGAGACCTCCTGGTTAAATTTGAAAATGGGCAGGATAAGGCAGCCACCCTGAACACCACATAAATTCGAGGAGATGGAGCTCACCTTCTACGCTACCCTCTCTTGCTTAACTCAGGAAATTACTCAGACCTCTCACTACATCACTCTTATCTGATGGCCTGAAATACCGCTGGGTTGCCCCCTGTGCGCTGATCTTCCAACACAATGGCGCAGAACATTGGGTGACCGACACCTCTGAAAGGGACGCTGTCTGGTTCTTCCTGGGCACTGCCCCAACCTCTTTACCCACTGTTGCTGTCTGGGATCCAGCCAACATCGTCCCATTCACTCCTGCAATCTGTGGAGTGACAAGTGTGGCAGTTACCTGACTCATAAAACATTTTGTGTTGGGACTTGCCCCTTTTTACTTCTTGTTTATACATGCCCTAGCTGCTCCTAGGTGCCTTATCTAGCTGTTCCTAAGTGGCTTATTGGCTGTTCGTGTTTATTCTGTTAAAAAGCCACGACTAAGCATCCTGTTTAGGCTGTCACCAAGTACACCAGACCCCATTAGCTCCATTGTTTAAATCATCTACTCCACCCCCCGAGCTCCAACAGTTCTAACCCTACTTTGCACCCACACAGGGAGTTGTCTCACCTATCATTCAATATCACCTTGCAACATTGTCTATATATAACACTAACTAGCTTGCTCCTATTATAAGTCATGCTGTTTACCGTACACCTATTGCTAGCCATAGCTCTAACCCACTCTTTATTACTAACCTATAGTTTTGACTAAACATTTGTTTTATCATTTTAAAAAAAAATTGAGAAAACCTAGACACACAAAGCTGATCCTTTTTCCATATCTATATTTTGCTGTGATGTCTCTCTATTCATGAATGTAAATCTGTGCACTGCAAAAATAAAAAACTTTTAACAGAAGTATAACTTTCAGTGATACAGGGCCAGTGCAAGCATTTTTTTTTGGGCATCCTAGGCAAAAACAAATTTGCCGCCCCATTTGCTTCACCCAATCATGCAGACTAACACACACACTGACTCAAGTAGACACACACTGACCATGTAAACTGACACACACGAACTAATCCATGTAGACTGACGCACACAGACTCATATACACACACTGACCCATGCAGACACACATACAGACACACTGACCCATGCAGACACACACTGATCCATAAAGACACACATTGACCCATACAGACAAATACACTGACCCATACAGACAGACACACTCAGTGGTGTATTTTGGAATTGTGCTGCCCTAGGCACGACTAAATTCAGGCACCCCCCTAATCTAATTTTGCCCTACCAATTTGTGTCAGGGCCACTTTTTGGTCGGACAGGCACATGCCCTCATTGATACATGCACTGACATACACTCAATGACAGATACACAGTCACTGGCGCACAGATACAGTAATTGGCACACACACTGTTTAACCAACACACACTTTCACTGACAGACACACACTGACACATGCACACTCTCAGATACACATACATTGACACACACTGACAGACACACATCCTCACTGATTTGACACACTGACAGACACACACACATTCAATCACTCACTCACGCACAGACACACATTGACAGCTACATGCACTCACTCACAGACATACACTCACTAATAGGCACAAATACACTCACTGACAGACACAAACACAGACTCACTGACAGAGACACTCATACACACACACACACAAATTTTCTTATACACTCATCAATTAGTATTATTATTTTTTATTTAAATCCACCCAGCCTCACTACCTTGGGGAGAGCAGCTGCTGGCCAGGCTCCTTGCTGGTTCCGGCTAACTGGGCTGCCTCTGCTGGGGCTGCTGGCTCTGTTGACTGGGCTTGCTGTGCTGGGGCTGGCGCTCAATGGAGGCGATGAGGGTACTGAGCTCTTCGTGCTCTGCTCCCTCACGCACGGGTTAGTGATGCCGGGCTGGAATGACTTCATATTCCGGCTCCCGGCAGCACAGAAAGGCGCGAGAGTAGAGGGCAGTGCTCCTACACCGCCCAGTTATAATATTAGTAATTTAACACCGTGGAGGGTCCCTAAGGTGGCTGGCGGGCCAGCACTTGGGTTTCCCAGGACATGAGGCAAACAAGGCATTTTCCTGGGCACTTGAGGCAGCGTTTTTTGCCGCCCCTCTGAAAGTGCCGCCCTAGGCAAATGCCTTGTTTGCCTTGTGATAAATACAGACTGACACTGACCCATACAAACTGACACCGTGTGTGTTAGTGTGCATGATTGGGTGAAGCAAATGAGGCAGAAAATTTGTTTTCACCTAGGGCCCCAAAAATGCTTGCACCAGCCCTGGAGAAGGTATATTCCATAATCAGGGTGTGAGAATTTATACTGATGGGATTGGGTTTACTAAATAATAAGGGTGTGTGAGGGTGTATTGAATAATTATGGTTTGAGAGGGTGTACTGATTAATCAGGGATGAGAGGGTGTATTGAATAATCAGGGTGTGAGATGGGGTATTGAATAATCAGGGTGTGAGAGGGTGTAGTGAACAATCAGGGTGTGAGAGGGTGAAGTGAAAAATCAGGGTATGAGAGGGGGTATTGAATAATCAAGGTGTGAAAGGGGTTATTAAATAATTAGAGTGTGAGAGGGTGTACTGACTAATCAGGGTGTGAGAGGGTGTATTGAATAATCAGGACATGAGATGGTGTAGTTCATAATCAGGGTGTGACAGGGAGTATTAAATAATCAAGGTGTGACAGGGCAGGGGTATTAAATAATTAGAGTGTGAGAGGGTGTACTGACTAATCTGGGTGTGAGAGGGTGTATTGAATAATCAGGGTGTGAGATGGTGCAGTGAATAATCAGGTTTTGAGAGGGTGTATTGAATACTCAGGGTGTGAAATGGTGTAGTGAATAATCAGGTTTTGAGAAGGTGTATTAAATAATCAGGGTGTGAGATAGTGTAGTTAATAATCAGGGTGTGAGATAGTGTAGTTAATAATCAGGGTGTGAGATGGAGTAGTGAATAATCAAGGTGTGACAGGGGGTATTAAATAATTAAAACGTAAGAGGGTGTACTGACTAATCAGGGTTTCAGATGATGTAGTGAATAATCAGGGTGTAAGAGGGGGTATTGAATAATCAGTGTGTGAGATGGTTAGTGAATAATCGGGGTGTGAGAGGGTGTATTGAATAATCAAGGTGTGAGATGGTGTAGTGAATAATCAAGGTGTGACAGGGGGTATTGAGTAATCAAGTCGTGAAACAGGGTATTAAATAATTAGAGTGTAATAGGGGGTATTAAATAATTAAAATGTAAGAGCATGTACTGACTTATCAGGGTTTTAGATGATGTAGTGAATAATCACTGTGTGAGAGGATGTATTGAATAATCAGGGTGTGAGATAGTGTAGTTAATAATCAGGGTGTGAGATGGAGTAGTGAATAATCAAGGTGTGACAGGGGACATTAAATAATTAGAGTGTGAAAGGGGGTATTAAATAATTAAAACGTAAGAGGGTGTACTGACTAATCAGGGTTTCAGATGATGCACTGAATAATCAGGGTGTAAGAGGGGGTATTGAATAATCAGTGTGTGAGATGGTGTAGTTAATAATCAGGGTGTGAGATGGTGTAGTGAATAATCGGGGTGTGAGAGGGTGTATTGAATAATCAAGGTGTGAGATGGTGTAGTGAATAATCGGGGTGTGAGAGGGTGTATTGAATAATCAAGGTGTGAGATGGTGTAGTGAATAATCAAGGTGTGACAGGGGGTATTGAGTAATCGAGGTGTGAAACAGGGTATTAAATAATTAGAGTGTAATAGGGGGTATTAAATAATTAAAATGTAAGAGGGTGTACTGACTTATCAGGGTTTCAGATGATGTAGTGAATAATCAGGGTGTAAGAGATGTTGTATTGAATAATCAGGGTGTGAGATGGTGCAGTGAATAATCAGGTTTTGAGAGGGTGTATTGAATACTCAGGGTGTGAAATGGTGTAGTGAATAATCAGGTTTTGAGAGAGTGTATTGAATAATCTGGGTGTGAGATGGTGTAGTTAATAATCAGGGTGTAAGAGGGTGTATTGAATAATCAGGGTGTGCGATGGTGTAGTGAATAATCAGGTTTTGAGAAGGTGTATTAAATAATCAGGGTGTGAGATGGTGTAGTTAATAATCACTGTGCGAGAGGATGTATTGCATAATCAGGGTGTGAGATGGAGTAGTGAATAATCATGGTGTGACAGGGGGTATTAAATAATCAAGGTGTGACAGGGGACATCAAATAATTAGAGTGTGACAGGGGGTATTAAATAATTAAAACGTAAGAGGGTGTACTGACTAATCAGGGTTTCAGATGATGTAGTGAATAATCAGGGTGTAAGAGGGGGTATTGAATAATCAGTGTGTGAGATGGTGTAGTTAATAATCGGGGTGTGAGAGGGTGTAGTTAATAATCGGGGTGCATTGAATAATCAAGGTGTGAGATGGTGTAGTGAATAATCAAGGTGTGACAGGGGGTATTGAGTAATCAAGGTGTGAAACAGGGTATTAAATAATTAAAGTGTAATAGGGGGTATTAAATAATTAAAATGTAAGAGGGTGTACTGACTTATCAGGGTTTCAGATGATGTAGTGAATAATCAGGGTGTGAGAGATGTTGTATTTAAAACGTCTAGATATTACATGTAATTACACCAGTGCATGCAGTTAATAAATCATGCAAATCATGTGGTGGTGGTGTTATTTCCACACACCTTTTCCAGTCTTTAAGGAAAGCCAGTGTGAAGATTTGTTATAGTATACAGTGGAAAGAGTGTATTCTGGTGAGCCTGCGGTCTACTTATACATTCAATCTGCAGAAGAAAAATTGGAATTTAATCCAGTGTGGTTTGTAAAACAAATTAGATTTTTTTTCTTCTGAAACGAACAGAGGTGGACTTCCCTGAGTCTGTGACATTGCCCCTCAAGGCTCAAGCAATAACAGCATAAAGTAGGTGTTTTTCCCAACCCTACTCTCATCCACCTTCCCCCAAATGAGTGGGATACACTCCAGTGCCTCCTTTGAACATGGAAACCTAATTCCATCGCCAAGGGTTTTTCTAATAGAGAAACCCATAGAGAATAAGCAGGCATCATATAAGGTTCATACAGTAATGTCACACCACTTAACGTACAATGTTTTAATCAGGAACAAAGTTGTGGAGTTTGCTCTGTTCACGTCTACCATTAAAATGTGCCTTAAACGTTCATTCAAGAGTTTAATGAACTGATTTTAACCCTTTTATGACAAGGGATATTTGGTGTCTGCAGCACAGTCTAGTCTCTAAAGACCCTGTTTCTGCACAGAATGCCCTGTATATTAAAAATTCAGTATATTCATGTATATTCAGTTCATGCTAATTGAATGGGACTTTCTGTATTGATTTGGGATATATTTTAATTACAGTCTGTGAAGTCTGTGTTGGAACTATACTATCGTTTTGAAGAAGTAATTTTTTTACGTTAGTGTGTCACTTACTGCTTAAATAATATCAACAAAGTATTTAAACAGGAACGGTACATTCAGTTTGTTCTGGTTTTCAAGTACGTCCTGGGGATGTTACTTTTGTCCCACATCCATGGGTTGTTACTATTACCCAATTTAATGGTACTCATTTTATCTACCTCGGAAGGATGAAGGGCTGAGTTGACAATGCCGGGATTTTAACCTGCGACCAATGGTTGAACAGATTCAAGTGTTCCTGCTATTGCACCGGCCCTGAATAGAAGCATGGGCGTAGGAACCGGGGAGGATGGGGAGGGGGACGCATCCCCCCCAGCAAATCATGCGGGGGGCACAGGCTATGGGGAAATCCCCCCCAGATGCTGCAGCCGCCCGAGTGCTCTGCAGAGAGCCTCAGGCGGCTGCAGCTTTGCCCGCCCGGGCGCAGCCTGAGGAGAGGGGCTGACAGGAGGGAAGCGCTCAGCGCTCACCGTTCCCTCCTGTCACTCCCTCACTGTAGTGTGGCCGAGCCCTGTATGGTCCGCGGGTACAGGGAACACCTGTCGACACACAGACAGTCGCACAATCATGCAAACCTTACACACACAGAAACACACAATGCATTCCTTACACACACTAAATGCACCCCGTACACACACTCAATGCATCCCTTACAGACGCACATATACACAGAAACACATCTTGCAGCCCTTACACATACAAACACATATTCACACAATGTATTCCTTACACACATATCAGGACATCCCCTACACACTCCACCCCCTGTGAACAAACTCATTGGTGGAACATGAAGGTGGGCCCTGGGACCCAGACCTTGAGCTGTGTAAAGGGCCCCCCAAAAATGGAGCTGCTTCCCGTTCTCCCAGAACATGGATTTTTGTGACCACCAAAGCCTGTTCTACACCAGACCAGTGGAGCCAGACTGCAGCTAGAGCCCATCATCATCCTCATCTGGTTGTAAGTAGGCAATCTAGCATATTAGTCGTGGAACTAATCTCTAATTTACCTCACATTAAAGAAATACTATAGTCCCCAGAACCACTGCAGCTTAATGTAGTGGTTCTGGTGTCTATAGCCTGTCCCTGCAGGCCTTTTAATGTAAACACGGCGGCACTCCAGCACTGGCGTTAGTTAACATGGCAGATCATAGGGGTGGGGCGGCAAACTTTACTTTTGCCTAGGTTGGCAAAAATCCTTGCACCGGCCCTGGCGAGTGTCACGTGACTACCCGGCGCTCAGTCTGACACTGCGCCTGCCAGACGTCCAGAGGTCCCCCTGCTATGTCAGGTAAAAGGGGGGACAAAGGTAGAAAAATTATTGGAAGGGTTTAGGGGGCTACTAATATGGATGGGGGGAGGGGTAGGTAGAAAAATAATTGTAAAGGGTTAGAGGGGCTACTAATAAGGATAGGGGGAGAGGGGTAGGTAGAAAAATAATTGGAAGGGTTTAGGGGGGCTACTAATATGGATGGGAGGAGGGGGGAGGTAGAAAAATTATTGGAAGGGGTTAGGGGAGTACTAATATGAATGGAAGGGGTAGCGTGGGTTCTAATATGCATGGAAGGGGTTAAGGGGTACTAATATGCATGGAAGGGGTAGGGGGGTTAATATGCGTGGAAGGGGTAGGTGGGGTTCTTTTGTGCATGGAAGGGGTAGGTGTGGTTCTAATATTCATGGGAGGGGTAGGGGTGGTTCTAATATTCATGGAAGGGGTAGGTGGGGTTCTAATATAAATGGAAGGGGTAGAGACGGGTAGTAAAATGTATGGAATGCATTTCTGACAGTGTCACTGAATGGCAGTTAGGAAATGTGGTCACCCTAAGTCAGGGGCAGTATTACACAATCTGTATATGTATAAAAAAATATAAAAAGTAATCTGCAAAGTACAAAATGTTTGTGTCATATGTCGTGCTAAAAATTAAGCTAGGAATGTGCATATTTTTTAATTTTTTTAAAATAATTTTTAGAATAATGATACAGACATTTTATTTCTTACATTTGTGATGATTCTTTTTTCCTATCTATATTCAAGGGACACCATAGTCACCAGAACCACAACAGCTATACGTAGTAGTTCAGGTGTCTATAGCATGTCTTTGTAGGCTTTTTAATGTAAGCACAGCCATTTCGTAAAAAAGGCAGTATTTACATTACTGATGAGGAATACCTCTAGTGGACACTCAGATGGCCACTAGAGGTGCTTCCTAGTCGAGACATGAATGCCGCCCTATGAAGTATCTGCGCATGTGCGGCAAAGCTGCGCATGCGCACCAGAGAGCAATGACGCTTCTGAATAGAAGCGTTTTATTGCTCCCTGCTCGCACCCTCCTATTTCATCATTTTGACGAAATAGGGGGCGCGGCATCAGGAGGATCCCGGCGCTGCATCCAGGTAAGTAAAATCCCTTCCCTGTAGTGACCCTTTAAAGTTATTATTTAATCATTTATATAGCGACTGCAAATTCCGTAGCGCTGTACAATGGGATAAACAACTCCTAGTTTACGGAATAAGAATATACCCAGCGAGTAAAAATGCTATCCCCCCCAGATTTTTTGGGGTTCCTACGCCCATGAATAGAAGTAATATATATGTTTTTCTTTTAAAGCACTGATAGCAGTATAAATAACACGTGAAACAATTTGCTTCTTGCTATGGGCTTCATTCTATGCCATGCGATGTACAACAAAATGGCCGATTCACTCAAATTTCTATTTTTTTTGCTATTCTATTATTGTTACAAAAGATATTTTCACATGTGGAAAGTATGTTGTCTGACATTTTTCATGTCCCAATAACCACATATTAACTCCCAATAATTTGACTACTCAGGTCCGTTACACTGAAAGATATATCCAGTCTCCCTTACTCCGGTGACGGTCCACTAAATAAATGTGTCACAGTGGATAGTAGTTGTGGTAGTGACAGTTTCAGAATAATTTAGGATTTCATTAGTTCCAAAGAGAAGCAAAATACCAGATAGGTAATAACATAATATTACTTGTCGCGGGAAATAGAACTCTGTCTGTAGATCAGAGACTTTAGTTCTAATGAGTGGTTGCTTCGTGTTAACTTTAAAAGTACATCTGTTTAGTATTGCTTTGTATTTGAAGGGAGGGCAAACAGACAGAGCTCTCTATGCAGTGTCATTTGAGCTTAATAAATGAAAACCCAGAGTTGTATGTAACCCTGCACCAATACTGCATACCAGTTCGCAAACTACCATAAAGCAAACTGTTTTCCATTCATATGTGGGGTTAGTGGCTATTTATATGCTAACTGATTTATGTACAATGATTGCATTTGTGAAATTCTTGTGCAAACTGTATTTAATATGGTTTATTGTTTTAACACATCTCTGTAAAATATGTGGGTCGCCATTGCAAAATCACAGAGGCCGTGGCCTGTAATAGAAATACACAATTCTTTTGAAATCTCACATTCCCACGACCTACCTAAAGGTATATATAGGCTTTGAAAAGCCGCATGCCCACAACCTACCTAAGGGTATATGGCCCGGAC
This sequence comes from Pelobates cultripes, assembly GCA_933207985.1. Classification (NCBI taxonomy): domain Eukaryota; kingdom Metazoa; phylum Chordata; class Amphibia; order Anura; family Pelobatidae; genus Pelobates; species Pelobates cultripes. The sequence continues at coordinate 179,904,777 of OW240916.1, read as the reverse complement.
TTAACATACATTCCAAGGTCTGTGAAACATCAACATTGACAGCTTTGCATGCACATTCATATGTAAAATCCTGACACAGCGTCTCAACCAGTATTAACCTGCCAATGTAGCTCTATTCTATCAGTTACTAGTGTTTAAACATATTTCCCGAGTACTTGCAGCTATGAAGTAATTGCAGCAGCAGGTCACTAGGTGTCTATTAGACTTAGAGTTTTAGGACGATCATTATTCAGATCAAAACCAGAATTCTGAACCATACACATTCTCCAAAATAATGAAATCTATTATAGCTATGTCAGACTGTCATGGGGTAACACTTCTGGGTTCGGCACTCCGCTGGGCAGAGCCGGACCCCGCCCCCCTCTGACACAGCTCTGACGGTATTTAGGGAGACCGCGCCAGAGAGAGGGTGCTTGGTGATACTGGGAGCTACTTCCGCCAGACTTACCTCTCCTCAGGCTCTGGCAATGTGGGTCCTACTTCTGAATATGTACGCCGGCTCCTGGGACACGCCGGCTCTACAAACTCTGAAGTTGTCCTAGCCTTCTGGACTAAGACAAGTATGCTTCATGTCATAGAGGATTACTGAAGAACGGAAACTCACTTACTTTACAAGTGGATCATATCCCTAAACTATTGGAGGACTACTCAGATTAACCTTAAGTAAATCTTTCAGCTATTTGTCTACAGTATCATTTAATAATGAACTAATGCTTGCTTACTCAAATCTTCATTGCTTCATTGCTTCAAATCCTCATCTCTCAAGCGCCAGAGTTGGTCATTGGGTGATCCAAAGGTCCAAAGATTATCAGGAAGTTAATAACTTTAACACTGGGCTATGATGATTCCCCTTTTGCTTTGCAGACAAAGTCAGCATTTTTTAGGGAGTCGATTAAGATGGGGAGAAGCAATGGGAATCAAAACTCTTTCTCCCCAAGAAGGTCAGAGAAGAGTTGAGAACGTCAGATGCCTAAAATCATGGCTGGGATGCGTTTTACAGCCCAGAAAGCGATAAGAGCAATTTGGTCAGACCAAAGGCCTAGTTCCTCTAAACCAGTTACCGGTTTGTGTAAATATCCAATCCGACAACAGGACACCTGTGGGTTATTTAAGCCATAAAGGGTGCAAATGATCAAGGGGGTCTTTGTATTCCTAACACTATAGTCCCTCCCCACCCCCCACCCCAATTCCAGTGCTGATCTTCTTTGACTTTGGATCAGCGCTCTACCTCCTCCGATGCCATCTGACAGGGGGGACTAATGCGCATGTGTGCAAGCGCCGCAAGCGATTTATACCCTCCCTTTAGGAAAGCATTGTTATAATGCTTTCCTATGGGAATTTTACTGACCTTGGATGTCCTTATGTCCTGTCTGATTGACAGCCACTAGAGGCAGTGTTAGTCCTGCAATGTAATCATTGCAATTTCTCTAAAACTACAATGATTTACATTGCAGGAATAAGGTGGTCAGGGACACTGCAACCAGACCACGTCAGTGAGCTGTACTGATCTGGTTGCCTATAGAGTCCCTTTAAGCATTCATTGTACATAATATCATGGGAATTGGTTGAGTAAATAAAAAGGTTTTGACTCCTCACACCCTACTGTGAATTCTGGCCCACCCTGTACAAGGTGTAAGATTATTTTTTTTGTTTTTTGACATAAACACTTACATTGATAGGCCACAAAATTAAAACCACTGTCAGGTGAAGTGAATAACATTGATTATATCGTTATAATGACACCTGTCAAGTGGTGGGATATATTAGGCAGCAAGTGAACAGTCAGTTCTTAAACTTCATGTGTTGGAAGCAGGAAAAATGGACAAGCACAAGGATCTGAGTGACTTTGAAAATGGCCACATAGTGATAGCCAGACACCTGGGTCAGAGCATCTCCAAAATGGCATGTCTCTTGGGGTGTTCTTGATATGCAGTGGTTAGTATTGACCATAAGTGGTGCAAGGAAAGACAACCATTGAACTGGTGTTCTGTAATGGGCATACATGTGGAGAGTGAAGCTAGCTCTTCTGGTCCTATCACACAGAAGAGCTACTGTAGCTCAAATTGCTGAAAAGCATAGTGCTGGCCATGGCAGAAAGGAGTCGGAACACACAGTACATTGCAGTTTGCTACATATGGGGTTGCTTTGCTGCAGACCATTCAGAGTGCCCATGATGACCCCTCCCCACAACCGAAAGTGACTTTAATGAGGACATGAGCATCACAACTGCTTACCTGGGGAAAAGATGGCAGCAGAATGCACTATGGGATGAATGCAGGCTGGTGGGAGTAGTGTTAATCTCTGGGCAATGCTCTGCTGGGAAACCCTGGGTTCTGGCATTCATGTGGATGTTACTTTGACACATACTACCTACCTAAGATTGTTGCAGACTACATATATACCCCTTCATGGGAATGGTGTTCCCTGATGGCAGTGGCCTCTTTCAGCAGGATAATGCAATATTCAACAAATTGTTCAGGAATGGTTTGAGAAAAATGGAAAAGAGTTCAAGGTATTGTCTTGGCTTCCAAATTTCCCAGATCTCAATCCAATTGAGCATCTGTGGAAAGTGCTGGATCAACAAAGTTGATCCACGCAACTTGCAGAACATAAACGATCTACTGCTAATGTCTTGGTCCCAGATACCACCGGTTTTGTTCAAAGGTCTTGTGGAGTCCATATAGACCAAAACATAGATGGGTGGTGGAATAAATTATATCTAATGCAGACAAGCCACCGTCATGAGGTCACTCTCAAACCTCTATAACAAAAAACACCAAAATCCTGAATGTGAATCAGAACAAACAGGGCGCATGGAGTCCATGCCTCGATGCATCAAAGCTGTTTTGGCAGCACATTATTGGGCAGGTGGTTTTTATGTTGTTTTTTTCATGTGTATTTTGTAAATCTTATTTGCACTACCAGGGCCAGCCCAAGGAATTGTGCTGCCTGGGTCCAAGGATTAAATGCTGCCCCATCCACCCCCCCTCCCCCCCCACCACCACCACCACACACACACATCCATTGTGTAATTATTATGATAATTATAAATTATAACTAAAATTAGATCAAACATCTTGCTGCAGGATGCCTTTCATGGCCACATGCAGGGCTGCCATCAGAAATTTTTGGTCCCCTTACACAGCTCAAGGTCTGGGTCCCCGGGGCCTGCACCCAAATCCACCCACAAGAATGCAGTGTGTTTGTGTGTGTGTGTGTGTGTGTGTGTGTAAAGTGGATGCAGAGTGTGTGTGAATAGTGGTTGAGAGAGTGTGTAGTGGATGCAGTGTGTGTTTGTGTAGTTGATACAATGTGTTTAAATTGGATGTAGAGTGTGTGTATAAACAAAGTGCACAAAGGCCGCAGGCAGCCCTCCATGCACGTGCATGTATCGGTGTGTAAATGCATTTGTGTATTAGTGTTTATATGTGTGCATGTATTAGAGTGTGTGTGTGTGTGTGTCTGTCTGTCTGCAATGTGAGGGTGGTATGGTATGGGTAATGCAAAGGTAAAGTTGCAAGCAACATATATATTATATGCATACATACATATACAATACATAAGGAAACACACATATGATAATATACATGTAAAGGATTACAGTATATGTGGGGGAAATGTCTGACATTGTTTTATTATCTGTAACTTTATTATTTGGTAAATGACTTTTTGAAAAGCCCAACCAAAATGTTAATTTTGTTTCAAATAACCTCTTTACACTTTCACTTATGTATTCACGACTGCTAGGCTATATAACCATACCCAGCAATCGTGTATAAATGATTATCAATAATTGCAAATTATGCCATAACTACAGTCAAAGAGATCACAATGCAGCAGCATAGGCAGCCATGACAATGCAAGCCTCTGAAGATACAGTGCCTTGCAAAAGTATTCACCGCCCTTGACTTTTTACCTATTTTGCTACATTACAGCCCTAAATTCAATGTTTTTTTAATCTGAATGTTATGTGATGGATCAGAACACAATAGTCTAAGTTGGTAAAGTGAAATGAGAAAAATATATACATTATATGTATATAATATATATACAAATATATACATATATTTTTTAGAAACATAAAATTGGCATATGCGTATGTATTCACCCCCTTTGTTATGAAGCCCATAAAAAGCTCTGGTGCAACCAACTACCTTCAGAAGTCACATAATTAGTGAAATGATGTCCACCTGTGTGCAATCTAAATGTCACATGATCTGTCATTACATATACACACCTTTTTTGAAAGGCCCCAGAGTCTGCAACACCTAAGCAAGAGGCATCACTAACCAAACACTGCCATGAAGACCAAGGAACTCTCCAAACAAGTAAGGGACAATGTTGTTGGAAAGTACAAGTCAGGGTTAGGTTATAAAAAAATATCCAAATCGTTGATGATCCCCAGGAGCACCATCAAATCTATCATAACTAAATGGAAAGAACATGGCACAACAGCAAACCTGCCTAGAGACGGCCACCCACCAACACTCACAGACCGGTCAAGGAGGGCATTAATCAGAGAGGCAGCACAGAGACCTAAGGTAACCCTGGAGGAGCTGCAGAGTTCCACAGCAGAGACTGGAGTATCTGTACTTAGGACGACAATAAGCCGTACGCTCCATAAAGTTGGGCTTTATGGCAGAGTGGCCAGAAGAAAGCCATTACTTTCAGCAAAAAACAAAATAGCACGTTTTGAGTTTCTGAAAAGGCATGTTGGAGACTCCAAAAATGTATGGAGGAAGGTGCTCTGGTCTGATGAGACTAAAATTGAACTTTTCGGCCATCAAAGAAAATGCTATGTTTGGCGCAAACCCAACACATCACATCACCCAATGAACACCATCCCCACAGTGAAACATGGTGGTGGCAGCATCATGCTGTGGGAATGTTTTTCAGCAGCCAGGACTGGGAAACTGGTCAGAGTTGAGGGAAAGATGGATGGTGCTAATTAGAGTCAACCCCTATTTTTTCACTAATGGTGTTAGTGGGTGCCTCGTGTTTGAGTTTCGCCTAAGGCCTCACAAAGTCTAGAGCCGCCCCTGGCTAGGGGATGAAGTGTATTTGTATTTGAGGTAGTGTGAAAAGTGTGCTTTTGCTGGTAATGCAGTCTGCATGTTTAGAGGATGTCGTGTGTAAGGAATATTTTGTGTGTCCTAGTCATGCAGTGTGTCTGTGTTGGGGATGTTGTATGACATAGGGGATGCAATGTGTGTAGGGAATGTAAGTATGTGCTGATGATGCAGTGTTTGTGCCCCCATCTCCTGACGTCCCTGTCAGGCATTTTTTTGTGATTTTGTCACTATTGTGCTGAAGTCAGGTTGTTAAAGGGATACTCTAGTGCCAGGAATACAAAGCTGTATTCCTGGCACTAGTGATCCCTTGTGCCCCCCCTCCCCGGTAAATAAAAGGTTAAAAAGCTGGGTCAAAGCTCCGCTCCCTTCTCCGTCCTGCGCCGAGCGGGGTCTAATGCACATGCGCGGCAAGTGCCGCGAGCATTAAATCAATGCTTTTCTATGGGGAAAAATCTGACGCTGGAGGT
>OW240916.1:179888568-179899138 GCA_933207985.1 Pelobates cultripes | reverse complement strand
CCTCAGGCAGAGCGTGAGGACATCAGCGTTAGATAATGGACCAAAAATCTATTACGATTCCAGAAGCGCCACGCGTGGCTGTCTGGTAGACAGCCACAGACGGCAGACTTGGTGTCTGTCGGGCATTTTCTTGTCTAACATTGCAGCACTAGGTGCAAAAGGGACACTGCACCCAGACCACTTTAATGAGCTGAAGTGGTCTAGGTGCCTAGAGTATCCCTTTAATAAAGTATACATGTTTTTGTTGCATTTGTAATATTCATTTAAATTTTTGTTAGTGTTGTGTGTGTAAATAGCTCCTGGCTTATGAGCGGAGTAGTAGTTTGGGCTAGTTTAGAATAAAAATTGGCAATTCATGTGCTGTTTTGGATGGCCAGCATTTATGTTTCTACCATTTGAAAATTGTAGGTTTATTGATGATAGGTCTGTGTTTCTGTATTGTGTTTTTGTGCAGAACCCATCACTGTGTGTATAGGGAATATTTTATGTGTTTGGGAGGTACTGTGTGTATGTGTAGGGGAGGTCAGGGCCGGCGCGTCCATTAGGCGGCACAGGCGGTTGCCTCAGAGCGCCAGAGCAGGGAGGCGCAAAAATCCAAGTCCCCTGCTTCTGGCTGGAGACTCAGATTTTTCACATTACCTGTCTCCCTGTAGCCAGAGAAGTCGGCCGGCCTCTCCTGATGATGTCAGGAGGAGGGGGTGTGACTTCCACTGCTCTTCTCCCAGGACTTTTGCCCCTGCCCACCACTTCTATAGCCCCATGTGGCCCCTTTTACAGCCCCTGCCCACCCCTTCTATAGCCCTATGCCCTCCCTTCTAAAGCCCCTGTGCCTCTGCCCACCCCTTCTATAGCCCCTGTGCTCCCTTTACAGCCCCTATGCCCCCCACCACAGCCCCTTTATAACCCCTGGGCACCCACCACAACCCCTGTGCCCTTCTCTACAGCCCATGACTCCCCCCTTTATGCCCCTACCCCCATTCTATAGCCTCTGGGTCCCCCACCACACCCCCGTGTCCCATCCTCTACAGCCCCCCCGCCCTTACTTTCCCTGTCTGTTTGTGCTGGGGATGCAGTGTGGTTGTGTGTATGCTGAGGATGCAGTGTATGTCTCTCTGTGTGCTGGGGATGCAGTGTGTGTCTCTGTGTGTGCTGGGGATGCAGTGTGTGTCTGTGTGTGTGCTGGTGATGTGGTGTGTGTGTGTCTGTGTGTGCTGGGGATACAGTGTGTGCCTGTGTGTGTGCTGGGGATGCTGTGTGTGTGCTGGGAATGCAGTGTGTGTCTGTGTGTGCTGGGGATTCAGTGTGTGCCTGTGTGTGTGCTGGGGATGCTGTGTGTGCTATGTGTGGGCTGGGGATTGGATTCCTATGTGTGCACTGCAGCCAATCAAGATACTTATCTTTGCTGTAGCCGTGGTGGAGTGGCTCTTGGCTGGAGTGGAGCCTGGACTGACTTCTAGCGGCTCCACTTCTCATGTCCCCACCACTGCTGGCTCATTTCTGGCTGCCGACTACTTTATTATGGGCTTAGTGTCAGGTAGAAGGTAGTTAAAAAACCTTGAAAAAAACGTGGGTAACCGAGATGACTGGTGTGCAGGTCCCTGTACAGAGCCAGTCCTGGAGGCAGCAGGAAGCAGCCATCACATAGAGTGAGGTGTGGGGGTGACCGTGACTAGTTGCCAACCTGAGCTGGCAAAGGATCCACAGGTTGGTTTAATAGGGGTCAAAGGGAGGGGGTCTACAAAAACAGACACTCAGCTGGCAATCAGGGCTGGCTGCTATAGAGAGGACGTAGATGGCTGTCTAGCTACTGTAGCTGGGACTGTTTAAATCAGTACTGCAGCTGTTGTCTCCTGTTGGCTGCCATTGTGAATGCTTTCCTATGGACTGGCTGAATGCGCGCGCGGCTCCTGCCGCGCATGCACATTCAGCCAAAGAGGAGGAGGAGAGGAGTAGGAGAGTCCCCCGCCCGGTGCGGGAGAAAGAGGTAAGTTTAACCCCTTCCACCCACTTGAGCGCGGTGGGAGGGGGACCCTGAGGGTGGGGGCACTATAGTGGTCCTTTAAAAGGGCACTCCAATTAGAATAAGCACTACAGCACATTGCTCTGGCAATATAATATGTTTATAGACATGGTTCCCCTATTTATTTTTCAAATAGTTGATGAATGTCACAAGCTGAGGAATGAGATGATAAGACAATCACAGGTTGGGGTAACCAATTATAAAAAACACAAGGTAGAAGCTAAAAGATGGAAAGATACACTCAACATGGAAATATGGAGATACGTGCAATGACATGATAAATTAATGCACAAATGAGAGATACACACAATGAGTAGGGTAATGGTGAAATACAAGGGGATAGTGAGCGCTTTGTAACACACAGCAATGGCGTATTCGTCTTAAGGAACTAAATTCACTCTCCCAGGATAATGCAGGAAATATGTTGGTGCTGATTTTGCTGCCTTTTTTTTCATGTAGCCCCATGTAGCCAGGCGCAGCTAAGCGGAAAAAGGCCTTGACAGGGGTTAGGAGGCGGGCTTAGGAGGAAGTAAGCAAGGGAGTGGAGTTATGGGTAAGTAGGTTTGGTTATTTAAATGGGCAGCCATTTTAGGTAAGTCATTCTAATTTCCTACCTGGTTAAGTTTGTGTTCGCTCCTGTGGGCACAGATTTGGCTTGGTAGGGTTTTTTCTTCTTTTGTCTCCCTGCAGGGCGATGGACGAAGTGGAGCGACTGCTGGAGGGGATCCGGTCGGCGGCGAGGCACCAGGGGGCTGACTGGCTGAGGGCCCAGCTAGGCCCGGCCCTGGCGGAGGCGGCGAACCGGGACGGCGGCGGTGGCAGGCCTGTTCGGGCCAGGAGGCCCCCGGAGCGACTAAGCCCGGGTGGGGGACCCGGTGAAGACGTCCCTGGTGGTCCGGGAGGCTCCGGTGCGGGCGGCAGCAGGCCCGGCAGCCGCGTGGTAGAGGCCCCGCCTCCCCGCGAGCGGCCGGGGCCTAGGACCAGTGCCCGGCGCCGGGGGGACGGTCGGGACGGGGCCGTCGCGGCTGCCGGGTCGGACGTGGCCGGGCGGTCCCCTGGAGGAGCAGGCGGCATGGAGGTGCGGCCCGGGAGGCGCCCACCCCGTCGGAGGCGGAGGTCGGCGGGGCCGGGACCGGGAGGACACGTGGCCGGTTCCCGGCCCCAAAGGCAAGTGCAGGGGGCTCCGGCCGGGGCCCCCTTGGCGGGAGAAGCGCTGGGGGGGTCTTGGCAGGGGGTGGGGGTCGGAGGGCCCAGGTGGGGGGCGGGAAGGCCTCCCTGGGATCACTGGTGCTGGATGGGGGGGGCACAGGGGCCACAGGTGGGGGGAGTAGTAGTAGGGGAGAGGGGGCTGGGGGTGGTGAGGGGCTGCTGGGCTCACCTGGTGGGGGGAGGGGGGCCTCCACGGGTTCTGGGGCTAGGCCTGGGCAGGTAGGGTCGGGTAGGCCTGGTTTAGGGGTTGGGGGGGCTTCCTCAGCCAGTATGGTTGAGGGGGGTCCGGGTGCCCTTAGTCTGGGAGCCACTTCGGGTGGGGGGTCGGGCTCTCGCTGGAAGGGTGAGCGTTTGGGGGTGCAGGGTAGTAGGAGGGGGGGGTCTGGTTCAGGGTCTAGTAGTGGTAGTCTCTCTCCAGTTCGGGACTTAGAGCCCAGGGGGAGGAGGGGGAGGTCCCGGCAGCACCGCTCCACGTCAGGTAGCTCAGGGGAGGGCAGGGCTAGCGTCCCCAGGGGTGGTCGGCGGGGACGGTTACCAGGAGGGGACAGGAGGAGTCGTAGCCCTAGGGGCTCCCGCGCGCAGTGCACGCGGGGGGCGCAGCGGGAGGCCTTGGCAATGGGCAGGCGCTCCCAGGGTCGGGACGGGGGGAAGCAGGTACTCAGTGCACCCTACCCAGGACCTCTTCTCCTCTTTCCAGGTCACGGAGCCGTTCCATATCGACACGGGCAAGGCACCGGTTTGGCTCCCCGGTTGGCGAGGTATCGGCGGGAGTCGCTCTCCCTGGACATCGGGCAGTCGACGACGCAGCCCCTGCCGCTCTGGTATCAGGGGGCTTGGCCGGTGAGTCTTGTGGGTCACTACACTCCAGCTCCTTAGTTAGCACACTTCAAGCACTGCTCCACTCACTGGGGGCGGGGGGTGACACGGGGGGCGGCGTTGGTCGGGTCCCTGGTCCTAGTGGGGTTTCCGTGGGGCTTAGCTCGGGCGGGGACGTGGGGGTGGCACCCGAGGCGATGGCGGCCGGGAGTGACAGGGCGGAACTGGCCGGGGGTATTCCGGACGCGGCGAGGCAGCACGCGTACGTCTCATTTGCGGGCCCCCTGGGGGTTCATCTGAAACAGGACGTGAAAGAGAAGCTCTGGAAAGGTGAGTTTTGCGAGATCTTCTCCCTGCTCCCCTTGGAGGACTTTATTGACCTCAAAGAGGATGATAAGAAGGATGAGAAGAAGGAGGAGGAGGAAAAAAGGAAGCGGTATCGTAAGATCCCGAAATCCTTTGGTAACTGGTTGAGGGCGTTTTGCGTGTTGGCCAGCGTGCTCGGTGAGAAATCGCCGGGATTATGCTCGTCCCTGTTCTGCTACCTGGACGGCATTTGGGAAGCATACCGCACCTATGGGGGGCTGGCATGGTGGCGGTACGATGAACAGTTCAGGCAGCGACTGGCGGCTAACCCGGGTATGAGGTGGGATCAGATGGATCTGCCTCTCTGGATGAAGCTAATGATGGCTCAGAAGGCGCAGCCCTTTCAAAACTCGGCCGGCGCGAAGGGGCAGTCCGCCTCGTCGGCCGCTTTACAAAAGGGCTTCTGCTGGCTCTACAACGAGGGCCAGTGCAAATGGGGAACCGCATGTCGATTTAAGCACGAGTGCTCTGGTTGCGGGGGTGCTCATGGGCTCAATCGCTGTTTCAAAAAAGGGAAGGCGGGAACCGCCGGAGCAGCCGCCGGGGCCGGAGGGAGTGCTTCCCCTGCCCCGGGGCTTCACACCGGTGAGGCTAGACGCGATGGAGCCGTGGCTAAGCCGCTACGGTAACAGGACTGATGCCTCAGTACTTCGGGAGGGCTTCGGGCGCGGCTTCTTTATCCCCTTCCGGGAGCAGGGGGGATCGGGGGGGTTGCGCAACCTGAAGTCGGTGGCGGATTTCCCGGGGGTGGTACGGGAAAAACTAGACAAGGAGGTTAAGCTAGGGCGAATGGCGGGCCCGTTCACGGTACCCCCATTGGAGGTCCTCCGGGTTTCCCCTCTCGGGGTGGTGCCAAAGAAGGAGCCGGGGAAGTTCTGGCTCATTCACCACCTCTCCTACCCTAAAGGGGAGTCGGTGAATGACGGTATTGATAAGGACTTGTGCTCGGTCTCGTATGCATCATTCGACCGGGCGGTCGAGCTGGTAAAACGGGCCGGGCATGGGGCGCTTATGGCCAAAGTGGATGTTGAGGCAGCGTTTCGGCTGCTGCCAGTCCACCCGGACTGTCACCACCTGCTGGGATGTTTTTTCGAGGGGAAGTATTTCGTGGACTTGTGCCTCCCAATGGGCTGTTCCATTTCATGCTCCTATTTCGAGAAGTTTAGTACTTTTCTCGAATGGGTGGTGCGGGTGGAGGCAGGGAGCCGTTCAGTAGTACACTACTTGGACGATTTCCTTTGCGTGGGGCCGGCTACCTCCTCGGCGTGCCAGCAACTGCTTAGGACCATGGAATGGGTGGCGGGCCACTTCGGGGTGCCGCTGGCTGCGGATAAGACGGAGGGCCCGGCGACGTGCCTTAGTTTCCTGGGGTTGGAAATAGATTCGGTCTTGGGTGAATGCCGGCTGCCTCGGGACAAGCTGGAGGGGCTCAGAGATGCAGTGGCTGCGGTGGCCGTTGCGCGCAAGGTTACGCTGCGGCAACTGCAGTCGTTGATCGGGATGCTGAACTTTGCATGCCGTGTAATTCCTATGGGGAGGGTTTTCAGCCGCAGCCTGGCGGCTGCTACGGCAGGGGTTCGATCCCCACACCACTTCATACGGGTGTCGGCAGCCATGAGGGCTGATTTGGGCGTTTGGGATGCCTTCCTGCAGGATTTCAACGGGGCGGTGTTTTTCCGGCAGGCAGGTAAGTCTGCGGCGGAGCTGGAGCTCTTCACGGATGCGTCGGGTAGTGTGGGCTTCGGAGCCTACTTCGGCGGGAGATGGTGCGCGGAGCGGTGGCCGGAGACATGGGGGTCCAGCCCGGTCATGCGCAACCTGGCTTTTCTGGAATTATTCCCGTTGGTCGTTGCAATGGCACTGTGGGGCGAGGGGCTCCGGGAGCAGAAAGTGGTCTTTTTCTCGGATAACATGGCGGTGGTGCACGCGGTGAATAATCAATCGGCTGCCTCTAAGCCGGTGGTTAGGTTGCTGCGGCGCTTTGTGTTAATGTGTATGTCACGGAATGTTGTTTTTCGCGCGCGTCATGTCCCTGGGTACCTGAACGAAGTGGCTGACGCTCTGTCTCGTTTTCAGTGGTCCCGATTTTGGATGATGGCGCCAGGGGCATTGAAGGAGGGGCAGGCTTGCCCGGACGAGATATGGCAGCTGGGAGCATCCTGCTTGGGGGACTTGTGAAGGCTTCGCTGGCACCGGCCACATGGGCCTCCTACAGTAAGGTCTGGGACTCTTGGGAACGGTCATTGGACGGGTTGGGTCATGTCTTACAAGGGGATGCGCTGCAAGACGCTTTTCTGTGGTACACCTGTCAATTGCTGGCAAAGGGGGCGTCCCCGGCAGTGGTCGACAGGTCCATGGCGGCAATGGCATTCTGGTTCCGGTGGCGCGGGAAGGAGGATCTGACCAAGACCTTCCTAGTCCGGCAGGCGTTGAAGGGTTATCGAAAGGGCCGCAGGTCATGTGACTCTAGGCGCCCGGTGTCTGTGCGGGTGTTGGGGGATCTGGTGGGTCTGTTGCCGGTAATTTGCTTCAACGGGTTCGAGGTCTCTTTGTTCAGAGCGGCCTTTCTCCTGGCATTCTTCGGGGCGTTCCGCGTGGGGGAGCTAGTGAGTGCCAGTAGGGTCGTGCCTGGGGGTTTGCAGGCCTCGGGGGTTCGTGTTTTGGAGGGTAAGGTGGTTGTGCATCTGGGTAAATCAAAAACAGACGTCCGCGGCGTGGGTCGGGACGTAACACTATGGGCCCTACCGGGCGCAGTATTGTGCCCGGTGGCTGCAGTGGCGGAGTACATGGCCCAGAGGCCGGCGGTAGGGGGTTCTTTCTTGGTGCATGCGGATGGTTCTTCCCTGTCCCGATTCCAGTTTACAAAGGTTTTTCGGTCGGGACTAGGTAAGTTGGGGCTTCCGGCCGGACGTTTTGGTACTCACTCCTTTCGCATTGGGGCAGCCACGGAGGCCGCACGGTTGGGACTAGGAGATGAGGTCGTGAAGCGCATAGGGAGATGGGAGTCGGTGCGGTTCCGCTCATATGTACGTTTGGGCTTATTGGAATAATAATTAAAAAAAAAAAAAAAGTGTGTGTACATGTATGCGTATGTATATGTGTCTATATATATATCTATGTATATATAAGGTACGGGGGCGGGCATGAACGGGGGAGTTTCCCTTTGCCTTTCCCTCACGCTTGTTTTCTTCTTCTCCCCAGGACGGGTTGCTTGGATTGTGGGACATTCTTTTGTCTTCTGGGCCGAGAGGAGGGCCGCAGCTCGAACGCAGGGCCAGCAGCTGGGCTTTCCGAAGGACCAGTTGGCAGTCCGATGGTTTGGGTACCGGGGATTTTGCTGGGGGGAGGTTTGTGGGGCAATGTTTAGGATGGTTGCAGGCGGGAAAACGCCGGACATGGTGGTCCTTCATGCCGGGGGTAACGACTTGGGCCTTACGCCGCAACGTCGGTTGGTAAAATGGATGAAGCAGGACATCAACAAACTGAGGGACCTGCTTCCGGGGGTTATGTTGGTGTGGTCGGAGATTGTCCCAAGGCGTCGGTGGCGGCACACGCGGGATCCGGTGGCTATCAATCAATGCAGGAAGAAAGTGAACAGCTTGATGGCAAGCTTTGTTAGGAAGGTGGGGGGCGTGGTGGTACGACACAGCGAGTTGGAAGAGGGGTTGCCGGGGTATTACCGCTCGGACGGGGTTCATCTTTCGGAGGTGGGTTGGGATCTGCTAAATTTGGGTTGGCAGGTTGGTATGCAGCGGGCGCTGTTTCTTCGGGGTGGCGGAGCTCAGACGGCTTAAGGGGTCAAGGTCTGAGCTTATGGCGGGATGGGGAGCTGAAGGAAAGGAAATAGGCTCCCCAGGATGAACGTAATGGAAAACAAACAAGTGGTGGTCATCGGTGGTTGATAGGTTTCGAGTCCTGTCGGTGGCTCAGAACCTGGTGGGGTAGGGGTATCCGGGTATACCCCTGCCGTGGCTAATGGATGGTTGGCACTTTACATCGATTGGAATAATGTTGATGTATGTTATTATATATGTTTATTTATATGGGGGTCATGGCCCTTTATATGTTAATGGAAGGAATAGGATGTGAGGGCGGAGTATGGGGGGCAATGACCCATGTGTTACTTGTTAAGTTATTATTATTATTATTATTGTTATTATTATTGTTTGCTTAATAAAGCTGTGGACAAATTTCCCCATATCCCTTAGTGTCCGTGCGTTATTGGGTTAGGTTATGGGGTTATTGTCCTGGATTCCGACTGCCCAAAATGGCGACTATACACCTGTCATGTAAATATCAACCTCATATAGATGCTGCTTACATCCTGTTTGTTTTTAATCTGTTCACTGACCCTGAAATTAAACAATAAGTACATAGAACTGAACCCTCAATGGTCTCTGTAACTGTGGCGTGTTTTTCAACACTGTAGACGGGTAGGTAGCCTGTTGAACACTGTGCATACTTTTTAATGCTGCATTATCTGTGGCTATATAATGACACAATTACTGCAAGAGGTGAATTGCTGTGACCAATTTGTTAGCAAATTTTATAAGTTAACTTTTTTTCCAGGTTACATTTTCCAAGAGTGATGCTGAATTTTAAAGACCCAATGCGGCTATTTTAAATGCTGTGCTCCAAATGACACCTGGGAGGTAACGCAACCACACAGCTATAGGAAACTCCACATATTTGGTATTACAGTATTTAGATTACCATTTTAGTGTGAGACACAAAGAGCTTGTATGAGAACATCTGCTTTAAATTTAAACGTTTGTGTACACTTCTGTGAAATGTATGAAACACTTATAATAATTCCTGGGCAGATAGTGTTCTATGAAAACACAGAAGATGGGCTCTCATGATTGAACTTGGATGAACCCTGCAATGTCATTTAAATGTATGTATTTGTATATGTAATATTCACAATAAATGTACTACATATACACTAGACAAATGCTCTAAAACTTACGGATTTTAATAAGATCACCTATCTTAGGTGAAACAATGCAGGTTTAGTTATATTATATGTGGCCATACAATTTCTAAGCTTCCCTCTACTCCAACCTTCTCCATTTGGCAGGTTCTAATACTTTAATATATTTTATGAAAGTAATCCACTTCATGAGATGTAAGTTCTTTGCAATGAAGGATATTCACAAGTCTTTATGATGAGGCAGGGAAGTAGCTTTGCTAGATAACCTTATTTATGTGGGATGCCTCTCAAGTCTTCAAGTGCTGCGGGAGCGTGTATATCATTTACATACTACTGGTATGCTATCACTAAACTAATTATAGTTGTACCTTTGGGATTCGTCTTGTGATTAATGAAGTGACTTCATAACAGGAGCTCATGAATCCCACATTCTGCCGGTCAGAACTTTCAATTGCTGTTCAACATGTATGTACGTAGCGGGTATGTGGTTCAACTAAGAGTAAGGAGACTACCCCAATTCTCCCCCCAATAATGACAAACAACGAATATTGGATGAAACAGGCCACATCATTTATTAAACTTAGAACTGTAGGACTCATCCGAACTTCATTATTTTCTTTAATTTAAATAGAAACACATAAATATATATACATACCATAATTAACATATAAATTACACTTATTGCCCTACAGCCTCCAACTTAAATAACCATCCTTGCCAACGAACTTAACCAGGTGCCTATGCACCAAAACTTTACCCACTGGTGTCTCACCTGCCCCCTCGTCCAAACCAAAAATTCCCATCATCTTAAATGCTGTACCACCAGCCGGCTTTTTGCTCGGTGGGCACGTCCTATTCGGTAACTTAAAAGTTTACCTTACAGAGTAGGGGAGGTTGAGACCAACCATGTCCATCTACTGACATTCCATCTGCTCCCCAACCCTGTTGGCAAGGACACGCTCCCCGCTAGCTGTGACGGAACAAAAACAGAAAATTAGGGTGGGTGGGAAGTTGTTTGCTGGCCAGAATTCCAAAAGGTACTGAGGTAAGATGATCCCTGCCCCATTACAAACCCATAACCACTCCCCTAAAACATATAGCCAATCACTAGCACCAGCCCCACACTCATACATGTGCCCTTGTCCGTTTAGCTGTGCTGACTCCCCAGGGCCTTAATGCAGAATTCATGTGTCCTGCATGCAATTTGTTATCTATGCAAGGAGTGG
>OW240916.1:179643869-179877476 GCA_933207985.1 Pelobates cultripes | reverse complement strand
ATACTCAGTGTGCACCCTCCTATCACTCCGGCCGGCTGGCCGGCCACCGCGGACCGGAGTGCAGCTCGGCCACGCTACAGGGGAGGGGAGGGGAGAAGCTGCAGCCGCCTGAGGCTCTTAACAGAGCGCTCAGGCGGCTGCATTATTTAAAGGGCCGGCCCGCCGTGGCCGGCCTTACAGGAATTTAGGGCGGCCTGGGGGGCAATTGCCTCCCTGCCCCCGGCCCAGCCCGCCCCTGGGCTCAGGAACAAGTAAATAGTAAATCCACAGGCAAGGCTTCCAGCAGGTAAAATACAGCAATATCCCAACAGCAATCCCAATAACTGGACGACACACAGTTTCAGGAGCAGAACTGAAAGCTTTAATCCACAGTCTCCTTTTAAAGCATGCTCCCAGGCAAGGGAGGGGTTTACAGTAATTATTACAGTAGCCAATCCTGTCCCGGTAACCTCCCACACATCTCCTCCCCTCAGCCAGCATCATAATCCCCTTATCCAGTACAGTAATTCCCCCCGTTTCTGGATGTACCCCTAAACATAGGGGTACCTCTTTAAATCCTACATCCCCGGATACCCCTGATCTGGGTGAACAACATATCCAAAAATCACCCAGATCAGACCAGGGGTTCGGGAAATGTATGGAGGGAACAAAATGACCAACCGCCCTAACTGAGATAGCCGAATAAGGTTCCATGCGAATGGGCCCTGCGGTCGGTCCTGGCATAAGGGAACAAAATACACGAAAGCCTCTAGCTATAGAGGCTAGGGAGGGTTCGCCTGAATCCCCTCGTTCGGTATTTTCTATCTACCGAACGAGGGGCCGTTCGGTAGTTTGGAACCGAACGGACCAGGTTTGTGGAGGTCTCAGCGGTGTTCGCCTACTCGAGTGTCCGATTTTAGTTCCAGACACTCGACGGCAAAACACCGCTGTTCGGGAGTTTTAAAATGGCCGCCGCCACGTGTTCGTTTGTCAACTGGCGGCCACCCCCGAGAACAAAGGACGGCTACTTACTATTCAATTACCCGTTTGCAACAATGTTGCAACGGGTAATTGAGGACACACCGCACACAGGGGAGGTCTGGTTGTTCGGTAGTTTCATTCGAATAAACTAAGGGAATGAAACTACCGAACAATCAGAGAAATACAATTCTTTTTAACACATATAAAACACAGCAGATACACGAATGCAGTTATGTACAGTATATTTGTAGGATCGCCTGGTGCCATCCGCTACATTCACATACACATACACTGACAGAAACACTGATACACACACACACAAACACACACTCATACTTACTGACACACACACAGATACATACACTGACACACAGATTGACATAGTGACACACACAGACAGACATACAGACACACATGTAAAATTTACATTTTTAATCCCACCCTTAAGTTTCCTACCTTTTGCTGGAGAGTGGCATCCCTGCGGTCCACTGTGGTGCCTGAGGCTGATGGGAGTAAGCATCCCCAATCCTTCCTGCTTCTCATGTCCCCTCCTGTGCAGTTGCTCTCTTTATGGGAGGAAGTGACTTACGGCTGTCACTTTCTCCCAGTCAACTACCGAAAAGCTGGGAGCCTGGTCATGCTCTTAAAGGTCCACAGCACCCAACCGGCCCCTGCTGATACAAGCCCACAGGGTGGCCCTAAGTGCATGGGCCACACGGTAGGACTCTTTAGAGTGCGGGGCCCGGCTGCATCGGCTCAAGTTCAGCTGAGACCCGATCGGTTTAGAATAAAGACCTTTGCTTCCTGAATTGGCCGGGAAATTGGCAATTGGCTGGGAAGTCATCGCAGAGACCACAGAGACGGTGAAAATTATACCCACCTCTTCACGGCAATACCCCTGGTCCGATACTGCGTGGACTTCCTTCCATTGGGCCTTCTTCGTCCAAGAGACCATAGGCTTCTACGCTGTGGGTATTGGGGTGTCCCATCGATTAATTCCGATCCTGGGTTCAGGAACTGAGGGTAAACCCATTAGGGGTTAAATCTATATCTGGTATTTGACCTTTCCCATCGGAAAGAAGAGGGGGCTGATCACCTATTTAAGCTAAACGCTCTGTAGCTAGCCCGTTTAGCATAAGGTCTATTTGTCTAGCTGAATTCTGGTGTATATATGTTCAGTCAGATTCTGGTTTCTGGACTAGTTGAACTCTGTTGTAAATTCCTTTCACTAGATCGCGGATTCTGGAGCGAGTAGACTAGCCAAATTCTGTTGTAAATTCCATTCGCTAGATCTCGAAGTATGTTCGGATTCTGGTTTCTGGACTGGTTGAACTCTGTTGTAAATTCCGTTCACTAGATTGTGGATTCTGGAGTGAGTAGACTAGTTGAATTCTGTTGTAAATTTAGTTCACTAGATCTCGAAAAACCAAAAATACTGTTTAGTTCTGGTGTAAATATTGTCTCGTCCGGTTTATAATGTGTATGTCTTGCTACATTTTGATGTATATGTTGTTTAGCAGACCATAACCACCAACACAATAACCACCGACACCATAACAACCAACACTATAACAACCGACTGTTGGTACGGGGTTGTAGTAATATTAGACAATCAGGTGGTTTAGACATTGATTAACTATATAGATAATTGTATAGCTTTTGGTGAGTTTTGACTCTGTTCTGTTTGACGTCATTAATATTGTGAAACATGTGAGGATCCTGTGTGTGTGTCTGGTAACCGCTAAAGAAGCTTTGTGTATCGATTATCATTGTATTTGTATATTTGGACTGTTTTGAGTCAAACTCTCCATTGAAATCATGGGTGCATCTGATTCAAAGATTGGTAATCCTTTGTCTTGCATGCTAAAGAAGTTTTCTAAGGGATATGCTGCTTGGGATTATGGTTAGAGTTGAGCGAATCCGAACTGAAAAGTTCGGGTTCGTACCGAACATTAGGTTTTTTGGACCCCGGACCCGAACACGGACATATCACTGTATGTTCGGGTTGGAGTTCGGTGTTCGGCGATTTAATGGTGCGTTTTCAAAGGCTGGAGGGCAGCCAATCAACAAGCGTTTGACTTGTGTGCCCTTAGAAGCCATCACAGCCATGCCTATTAATGGCATGGCTGTGATTGGCCAGTGCAGCATGTGACCCAGCCTCTATATATAAGCTGGAGTCATGTAGCGCCTCACGCACATGCTGTCTTATTAGTGTAGGGAGAGGATGCTGCCGTTGAGGACAGCTTAGGAAAGAATTCTGCAATCTAGTACATATATGAGAGTCAAATAGAAGCTTCAAATACCGCGGTTACATCGGAGTTTTAAAAAGTAATTTATTTTTGGTGCTAAATAGTACATAAGTGGGGTAGTACATTAGTGGGGTGCACTTCATATCTGAGAGTCAAATAGAATCGTCAAATACTGCTGTCACATTGCAGTTTTAAAACTTAAATTTTTTGGGGTCTTAAAAAGTACATTAGTGGGGTGCACTTCATATCTTAGAGTCAAATTGAAACGTCAAATAATGCGGTCACATTGCAGTTTTAAAACTTAAAATTATTTGGGTCCTAAACTGCTAAATAGTATTTTAGTGTGGTGCACTTCATATCTGAGAGTCAAATAGAAGCGTCTCATTGTGTGCTTACAGCGCAGTGGTAAACATTCTTATTTTCTGGGTGCTAATCTGCTAAATAGTACATTTGCGGACTGCACTTCATATCTGAGAGTCAAATAGAAGCGTCTAATAGTGTGCTTACAGCGCAGTGGTAAACATTCTTATTTTCTGGGTGCTAATCTACTAAATAGTACATTTTGTGGCCTGCTCTTCATATCTGAGAGTCAAATAGAAGCGTCAAATACTGCGGTTACAGCGCAATTGTAAACATTCTAATAGTTTTGGTGCTAAACTGCTAAATAGTACATTTTGTGGCCTGGTCTTCATATCTGAGAGTCAAATAGAATCGTCAAATACTGTGTTTACTGCGCAGTGGTAAACACTATTATTTTCTGGGTGCTAATCTGCTAAATAGTACATTTGCGGACTGCACTTCATATCTGAGAGTCAAATAGAAGCGTCTAATAGTGCGGTTACATTCTATTTTTTCTGTGCTAAATAGAACATTTGCGGCCTGCGGTGCATTTCTTGCAGTCCAATAAACTAAAAAAAATATATATTGTTGACTGTTGGCAGTTACATTGTCGCTTGACATAAAACATCTGTTAGTTTGGTGGGTGAACGCAAAGAATGAGGAGAGCGTCAAATAAGGGACGTGGCCCTGGTCATGGTGCTTCTGGTGTTGGTGGTATCCCTGTTGCAAGGAGAGGACGTGGTCGATCTGTGCCAGCTACACGCACAAGCGAAACACCTTCCTCATGTGCCAGTACGCGACAGAACCTTCAGCGTTATTTGGTAGGCCTGAATAATGCTCTACGAATGGTGAGGCCAGAACAAGTACAGGCGATAGTAGATTGGATGGCTGACAGTGCCTCCAGTTCCTGCACATTGTCTCCCACCCGGTGCCCTGCTGAAAGCTCAGAGTTGGCACCTGCAGCCCATGGCCCATGGTCTATCACCTCACCCCCTTGCAAATCACCCAAGCAGTCTAAGCCACAAGTCATGCAGCAGCCTCTTATGCTTTTTGATGACTCTGCTGGTGGGGTTTCCATGGGCCATCCACCTAGTTCTGCCCCAGAAGTGGAAGGGATTGAGTGCACTGATGCACAACCACTTATGTGTGGACATGCAAGGACCACCGCAGCACGTCTCTGATGATGACAAAACACAGGTGCCAACTGCTGTGGCTTTCGGCAGTGTGCAGACCGGCAAGGAAGGCAGGGTTGAGGAGTGGGTGGAAGATGATGTGGAAGATGATGAGGTCCTAGACCCCACATGGCATCAAGGTCATGCAAGTGACGTGCCCAGTTTGGAGAAAGAGGCGGTGGTCGCACAGAGGCACCAGCACAGCATAAGAGGGAGCAGGGTGTAAAAGCTGAGCGGCCTTCCCTGAGACGGTACGCCTGTTACTGCCCACCGCACCCAGGGACCGAGCACACCAAAGCCAGCTCCAACGAGTTCCCTGGTGTGGCAGTTCTTCAGACAATGTGCTGAAGACAAGACACGAGTGGTTTGCACGCTGTGCAATCAGAGCCTGAATGAGGCATAAACGTGCTAAACCTGAGCACAACCTGCATGACCAGACATCTACATGCAAAGCACGAGCTGCAGTGGAGTAAGCACATCAAAAACCAAGAAAAGTCTCAGGCTCCTCCTGCTTCCTCTTCTGCTGCTGTCTCAGCCTTTTCCTCCACCTCTGAAGTGACAGTGGCACCTGCCACCCCACATACAGAGGATGTGGCAGCAACGCCACCACGTCCGCCACCGTCCCCAAGCATCTCCACAGTGTCCCATGGAAGCGTTCAGCTGTCCATCTCTCAAACACTGGAGAGAAAGAGGAAGCACGCACCTACCCACCCGCGATCCCTGAATGCCAGCATTTCAAAATTCATGGCCTTTGAAATGCTGTCATTCCGTCTGCTGGAGACGGACAGTTTTAAAAACATGATGGCGGTGGCTGTCCAACAGTACGTGGTTCCCAGACGCCACTACTTCTCCAGGCGAGCCATCCCTTCCCTGCACAACCAATTGGTGGACAAAATCAGGTGTGCACTGCGCAACTCCATTAGTGGCAAGGTCCACATAATCACAGATATGTGGACCAGTAAGCACGGGCAGGGACGCTATATCTCCCTAACTGCACACTGGGCAAATGTAGTGGCGGCTGGGCCTGATGCGGATAGCAGTTTGGTGCATGTCCTTCCGCCACCGAGGATTGCACAGCATTTCTCTTTGCATCCTGCCGCTTCCTCCTCCTACTCCGCTTCCTCCTCCTTTACCACCACCTCATCCGGGCAGCGTAATACCTTCACCACCAACTTCAGCACAGCCAGGGGGAAACGACAGCAGGCTTTTTTTTTTTTTTTTTAACTTGTAGTTTATTGGTTTACACAACCGATAAGTATGGGGAAGGAGGGTGTAGTAAAGAAAGAAGAAATAGGAGTGGGGTAAGGAGGGAGGGGGGAGGGGTCAGTCACGTTACAATAAATCATATGTTATCCAGGATTATACATAAGAAATGTACACATGTAATTGCATTGATACAGCGGTACACAGTATTCCGATTTCTCTTAACACATCTTGTTCCATCCAACCCGTTCGTCCAAGCATAATTCCCAATACCAAACTTGTCTTAAAATTACCCATGTGTTAGATGTCTTAGTATCTGGCCCCAAGCCACGAGCCGCGGCTAGTGTGAAGTCCTGCTAAGATGCCTAACGACTTGAGTGTTGTATGTTGGATGATCTCCATACCCTCCGCTGATCCCACATGTCGCTAAGGTGGCTCGGTCTAGTGTACGCCCTAGAGAAACTCATTTCATACATGGATTGAGTGTCTACTTCCTGAATGAGATAGGGGATGCTAGGGGTCTCACTTGACTTCCAGCGTCTTGGTATCAGTTTTTGCGCAGTTAGCAGGACATGGTACATTCGTTTCTTCGATTTTGTGGGATATTCCCCTGGGAATGTCTAGTAGTAGAAAGGTCTTGGGATCAAGGGGTATCTGAATACCAGTGGCCTCAACAATAATCTTTTGAATGTCCTCCCAATACCTGATTAGGCGTGGACATCTCCACCAAATGTGAAGAACTGACCCTTTATCTTGTTTGCATCTCCAACACATCGTAGATGTGTGGGGATATAATTTATGCAAACGTAATGAGACCATGTACCATCGATATATCGTTTTTTGGTGTTGTTCTATCAGTGGAGCAGATTTAATCAACTTCCTAACAGAGGAGATGATACTGGACCACCGACCCTCAGTGAAGGAGGTTTGAAGATCCAGTTCCCATTGGCTCGCTGACGTAAAGCCAGATATGTGCTGGCACGGCAGGATAAGCCTATAGCATCCAGAGAGTGGTTTGAAGGTTAGGGGGATTTTGCATGTGAGGCTTGTTTGTTCCCATATCGAAAGCTCTTCAGTGTGGTTAGTCTCTGTTATACAATCTCTATGAGCTGCCCGCAAAAAGGATTTAAGTTGAATGTATGAATATTGTGATGTGTGTGGCAAGTTGTGAGTTGCATGGAGGCACTCAAAACTCAGTAGTTTGCCCGACTCATAAACCTGAGCTAGGTGTGAGATTCCCCTCTCCTTCCACGGTGATGCGTGAAATGTTGGGATGTAGTATGTCATGGCCTCTATGGGTGTTGCCATTGAGAGTGGTTTAGCTGTCTCGAATTTCTTTCTGTGTAGATCCCAAAATTGCAACGCTAGATGTACTTGTGCAGGTATGGAGGTGGGTTTTGGTCTGCTCCGTTTGTGCAGCCATATCAGGTTAGCGGTAAGAAAGGGTTTGATAGCTAGGTTTTCTAAAGTTACCCATTGTGGTCTGTTATCCCTCTCCAGGTGTGTCAATAGGGGAGCAATTACTGCAGCCTGGTAATAGGACTTTATGTTTGGGAATGCCATTCCCCCCTGACGCACTGGTGCGGTCAATAGGTTGCAAGATACTCTTGATTGTCTCTCTCCCCAGGTAAACTGAAGCAGCTTAGATTGAACGGTTTTAAAAAAAGATTGTGGCACCTTCAGCGGGAGGTTTCTAAACACATATTGAAGTTTCGGTAAGATAGACATTTTAATAGCCACAATGCGTTCCATCCACGTAAGGAACAGTTTTCCCCAACCCCACAATAAAGACAAGAACTCATTCCACAACCTGATGTAATTAGTTGGGAACATATCAGAGGCTTTCCTAGTAAACGTCAGGCCTAGGTATTTGATATCGTTTGACCTCCATTCAAATTGGTAATCTTTGCGTAATTGTGCGAGGATCTGTGGGTCCAAGCGCAGCCCTAATGCCTGCGTTTTGGAAGTGTTGAGTGAGTAGTAGGAGAGATCCCCGTACTCCTTGATAAGTTGCATTATATACGGTAGGGAGTTATCGGGTTGGGAGACATATAGTAGGATATCATCCGCAAATGCGCTGATCTTAATTTGCCTGCCATGCCAGTTGACGCCTTTGATGCCAGGGTGAGTTCTAATGGCTATCAGCAAGGGCTCCAGGGCCAGCACATACAGCAGAGGAGACAAGGGACAGCCATATCGTGTGCGATTTGTTATTCTAAAAGGGTCTGATTTAAATCCCGCCTGCAGTACTTGGGCTCTGGGTTGAGAATATAGGACGAATACTTGTTGGATGAACTGTTGTGGAAAGCTGAATATTAACAGGACTTAAGAAGGACCAGCCCAGGCGGTCAAACGCTTTTTCAGAGCTAAGAGCAGCCCGCCTGGGCCAGACCTCCTCATGTCTTCTATGAGAAGAGACAATTTGCGGGTGTTGTCTAGCCTCTGCCTTCCCATCACAAACCCCGTTTGGTCGTCATTAATGATGGAAGGTAGGATCGTGCCCAATCTGGAGGCCAAGATCTTTGCATATATCTTAGCATCTGTGTTTAATAGTGATATTGGTCGGAAATTCTTACATTGGTCTGGGGATTTCCCTGGTTTTGGTAGAGTAACTATAGTTGCGAGCAGCATCTCAGGGGTAAGTTCTCCCAGTTCTGTAGCCGCTTGAAATACTTGAACAAGTTTTGGGCCTAGCACTTCTGCAAATGTTTTATAATATAGGTTGGGTAGGCCGTCTGCCCCTGGAGATTTTCCAGAGGGCAGGTTTTTTATCGTGTGGAGGACTTCTGTTAAGGTAATAGGTAGTAATTCCCTTTGGTTCTGGGTTACTTTAGGAATGGGGAGTCGGGACAAGAACTCCTTGATATTCCTATCTTGTATTTTGGGGGTATCTGGCCTGTCACCCAAGTTGTACAAATTTGAGTAATATCGTGCAAACTCTTGAGTGATATCTAGTGGGTTTTGTATTTTGCTGCCGTCAGGGCCCTGTATGCAGGGGCGGACTGACAGGTTGGGCAGATCGGTCATGGACCGAGGGCCCGAGTCAGTCAGGGGGCCCGGCAGCTCAGTCATGCTTCTGCTGTGGAGATCAGATCAGAGATCTCCACAGCAGAAGTAAGAAAGCGCTGTAATAAGGTTGCAGGGGCCCATAATGACTCTAAGGGCCCCTGCAACCCAACAGTCTGCAAATACCCCTCCCCATTCAGTGTGAGACTTGGCAGCACACCTCCCACTGCCAGGTCTCCTCTCTCTCTCTCCCCCTGCTCTGTGCTCAGTGTGAGGATGGGAGGCGGGGCAGGAAGTGACTTCACCCCCTGCTTCCCTCTCACACGGAGCACACATACAGCGTGGATGGAGGGTGAGAAGGAGCCTGTCTGCCCCACTGCTACTGGAGGAAGAAAAACATCACATTGTACAGGTAAGCAGGCCCATACACACATACACTGCCCCCCACCCATATACACACACTGCCCACCTATATACATACACTGCCCACCCATATACACTGTCCCCCACCTATATACACACACTGCCCACCCATATACACACACTGCCCACCCATATACATACACTGCCCACCCATATACATACACTGCCCACCCATATACACACACTGCCCACCCATATACACACACTGCCCACCCATATACACACACTGCCCACCCATATACACACACTGCCCACCCATATACACACACTGCCCGCCCATATACATACACTGCCCACCCATATACACACACTGCCCACCCAAATACACACACTGCCCACCTATATACACACACTGCCCACCTATATACATACACTGCCCACCTATATACACACACTGCCCACCTATATACATACACTGCCCACCTATATACACACACTGCCCACCTATATACATACACTGCCCACCTATATATATATACACTGCCCACCCATATATATACACCTTACACTCCTTCTTACACTGCCCACCCTTATACACACACTGCCACCCTTATACACCACACTGCTTACCAATATACATACACTGCCCACACCCATATACACACTGCTTACCCATATACATACACTGCCCACTTATATACACACACTGCCCATACATATACACACACCCACCATATACACACACTGCCACCTATATACACACCTTACCTATATGCATACCTGCCCGCCTATATACACACACTGCTTACCCACATATACATGCCACACTGCCCACCCATATACATACACACTGCCACCTATATACACACACTGCCCCACACATACATACACTGCCCACCCATATACACACACTGCCCACCCATATACACACACTGCCCACCCATATACACACACTGCCCACCCATATACACACACTGCCCACCTATATACACACACTGCCCACCCATATACATACACTGCCCACCCACATACACACACTGCCCACCCATATATATATACACATATGCACACACACACACTGCCCCACACACACACTGCCCACCCATATATACACATACACTGCATACACCGCCCACCCATATATATACACACACACTGCTCACCCATATATTCACACACTGCTCACCCATATATACACACTGCCCACCCATATATACACACACACTGCATACACTGCCCACACATATATACACACACACATTGCCCCACACATACATACACTGCCCCCCATACACACACTGCCCCCACACACACCGTACACATACACACACACTGCCCCCACACTTACATTGCCCCCACACACTGCCCTCCCCATACACACATTGCCCCGACACACATACACTGCCCTGACACCATACACATTCACACACTGCCCCCCATACACATACACTGCCCACACACACACACATACACAGCCCCACATACACACACACATTGCCCCACACACCCTACACATTCACTCACTACACCCCCCCCACACACACACTGAACCTTTCACACACACTGCACCACTCACACACACCACTGCTCCTATGCCCTACTACAGCCTCATATCATAGCAGACCCCAGGTAAGTTGTCAAACTGTTTGACTACTTACTTTAAAATTATTTTTAACATTTACTTAGTCCTTAAAGGACCACTATAGGCACCCAGACCACTTCAGCTCAATGAAGTGGTCTGGGTGCCAGGTCCCTCTAGTTTTAACCCTGCAGCTGAAAACAAAGCAGTTTCAGAGAAACTGCTATGTTTCACTAAGGGTTAATCCAGCTTCTGTTGCTGTCTCACTGACAGCTGCTAGAGGTGCTTCCGCAATTCATACTGTGAATGCGTGCGCTGAATTCGAGAATGCGAGAATTCCCCAGAGCCGAGGGAGCCCGGCGCAGGAGAAAGGTAAGTGGTTGAAGCGGGAGGGGGGCACTATAGTGCTCCTTTAATATTTTGTCTTGAAGGGCCCTGGATCTAATTTTGTCCGGGGGCCCAGGAGGCAGTCAGTCCATCCCTGCCTGTATGTATGCTATTTTCATAGCTGCTAGTTTAGCTTTCAATCTGGTAGCCAAATGCCTGGTAGCTTTCCCACTGTGGTGATAGTGGGTCGCTTTCAATTTGTGTAGGAGGTATGAAGTTTTTGCCGCGTTTAGTTCGGTAAGTTTGTCCGTTTAAGCTTGGATTTGACGTGCCAGGGTTCGTGAGGGAGTACGTTTATTTTGTGCAGTTAAAGCTGTTAATTGGGTGTGGCAGGCTAAAATGGTTGTTTGTCTGTGTTTTTTAAGATACGAGGACTGTCTAATAAATAAGCCCCGGACTACGGCTTTGTGGGCCGACCAGGTATTCAGGACCGAAGTGTCCCCGTTAGAGTTTATTTGAAAATAATTTTTAAGTTCGACCCCTATCTGATCTACGAATTTACTGTCCTGTAGTAAAGATTCATTTAGTCTCCAGTTCCCTCTACCTTTGAACTGGAATTTGTGATCGGACCAAGTTATTTCTCCAATGGTACATTTGGCTACCTGTGCTAAGATGGGTTGGTCCACATAGAAGGTGTCTATGCGGGTGTAGGTATTGTGCGCTTTGGAGTGGAAGGAATAATCACGTTCATTCTGGTGGAGGACTCTCCAGCTATCGTATAGGTTATGAAGTGCCAGCATTTTGGACAGCCTATTACCCGTGGATGTTATAGTCGCTCGCCTAGCAAGTGCGGTTGAGTCCATCTCTGGAGATATTATAAAGTTAAAATCCCTGCACACCACCAGTCCCCCCTGTCTTATCTTGTCTATCTCTTTGAGTATGAATCTTAAGAATTTTTCTGAGCCTGTGTTGGGGAAATATACAGAGGTCAGGGTATACTGGACGTTATTGAAGAGGCCTACTAGAATTATGTATCTACCCTGGGGGTCTACCGAAATTGCTTGTTCTTGAAACGCCATGTCCTTGTGTATGAGAATAGAGACTCCTTTCGTTTTGTTGTCAGAAAGTGCATGGTACTGTGTTGTATAGTGTTTAGTGAAGAGTGCAGGGGTTCGGTTCTTGGTGAAGTGCTTTTCCTGAATACAGGCAACGTCTACCCCCTCTTTTTTAAGTTCCTGCGATAACAGCCTACGTTTACCAGGGGAGTTTAGACCCTTCACATTATGCGTTAGTATCCTAACCATGGTTGTAGAGATGTAAAGGAAATGCTATAAGGTTCAAGCAGGGTTGCTGCAAACGCTGAGGTGTTTTCACTACACGCCAGCATCCCTTGTTTGTGGAGGCACTGCTGTATCGACAGTTAGTCTCGTGACTGAGGAAGAATGGGCCAGGGCATTGGGAGGAGTAAACTAGGAGAGGGAGAACTTGTGGGTAATACACCCAACTCGGCTCCAAGTAGTGGAGCCATAAGGCTTTGCCCACTCGATAGGCACGTCCGGTGGGGGTAGTGGTGATGAGGTCTTCACTCATAGTGGACTTCATCGTGAAACCAAAGGGCAGTTGTAACACCAAATGAAGAACAAACTGACAGGTCTCGAATACATGAGAGGTTTAACAATTCCCTGGGTATAGCCTTGCTTTGTTTCATGTGTGTGCCTAAGTTAACCAACCGGCGTGCTTATATCCCCGTGAGGCAGTGTCACATTCTAGCCAGCAATTCATGCTACTTATTGCGAGCTGTACTATGGCATGCACACAACATTTAACCATTTACAGTACGGCTAAGGAGGGATGAAATTATAACTGCAACAGAAAGATTTAGCGATTAAAATCGGTCAGAACTAAGATATAGTTACGTATGCTCCAGGAAAGCAACAGTCTTTCATTTGACAGTCCATTCTGGCAACCTCCTAGGTACTGTCCTCGATTTCGTCGATTCTGGTGCCGGTTGAGTGAGCCCCCAATCGCCCAGTTTCTGAGCGCCCTGTTTCAGAGTTGTGATGGAGTGTATTGCGTCTTGGTGGGAGATCAGAAGTTTGGCGGGGAATCCCCATCTGTAGATCATGGTGTCCTCCTGCAGGATGGAAGTAATCGGCACCATTGATTTTCGGAAGTGGAGAGTGTCCGCTGATATGTCTGCGAAGATCTTGAGGGAACTGTACTCAGGCGGCATACCCGAACTCCTACTAGCTCGCAAGATTCGATCTTTTGCATGAAAAAAGTGTATTCTAGCAATCACATCTCTCACTGCCGTTTGTGGTAGGTGTTTCGGTCTGCACAGCCTGTGTGCTCTATCAATTATCAGTTGATCTGGATGTAGTTCTGGTACGAGGCTCTGGAACATTTTTGATAGATAGTGTTGCAGTTCGGCGTTGGGAACCGTTTCGGGTATTCCTCTGAACCGCAGATTGTTCCTCTTCGCCCTATCTTCCATGTCAGCTAATTTGAGCCTGTGGGACTCCAGAATATCATCAAATTCCTGTAGTTTGTCAGCCAGACTATTATGTGCCTCTACATATTTTTCCATTTTAGACTCCATTTGAGCTGTGCGGTTTCCTATCTCCTGCAGCTCTCTCTGCAGGTCTGCTGTCAGGGTTTGTAACTGCTGCTGCATGTTTTGTTGAATAGTGTCAGAGAATTCTGACATTTAGGCCCTTATTCCGCCTAACGTCATCCATGCTTCGTGCGGGGGATGCTGTGTTATGGGGGGGGAGTTTTCCCGCAGCTTCAGGTCGCCGCCATCTTGTGCAGGCTCCCCTTCCTCACGCTGCTTAGCTGACGCGAGTCTCGCTCCGCCTTCCCTGCTTTATTTTTGGGGCGCTGGGACATGGTGTGCGCTATCCCCCGGAGACCTGGAGGTTCCCGCTCGTCTTACCGGTTAGTTTTCGCCCGGTTCAGTTTCAACGCCGGGAGCAGTGCTTACATGCATCCGCTCAGCTCCAGCGTTAAGCAACGCCCCGACAGCAGGCTGTTTTAAAACTGATATGTTTGGGGGAAAAACCCCACACCGCGCAGGAGCTGTGGACGGGCATGGAACAACAGACCGATGAGTGGATGTTGCCACTGAGCCTCAAGCCCAGCCTGGTGGTGTGCGATAATGGGCGAAATCTCATAGCAGTTCTGGGCCTAGCTTGTTTGCCGCACATCCCTTGCCTGGCGCATGTGCTGAATTTGGTGGTGCAGAAATTCCTGAAAAACTACTATATATCAGAGCTGCTGCAGAAAGTGTGGGCCATCTGTGCGCGTTTTCGGGGTTCTCACCCTGCTGCTGCTCACCTGTCTGTGCTGCAGCGTAACTTCGGCCTTTCCGTTCACTGCCTCATATGTGATGTGCCCACAAGGTGGAATTCCACCTTGCACATGCTAGAGAGACTGTGCAAGCAGCAGCAGGCGATAGTGGAGTTTCAGATGCAGCAAGCATGGGTCAGTCGCTCTGCAGAACAGCACCACTTCAGCACCAATGAGTGGGCCTCCATGCGAGACTGTGTGCCATTTTGCACTGTTTTGAGTACTCCACCAACATGGCCAGTTCCGATGGCGCCGTTTTCCGATGGCGCTATCCCGCTTCTATGTCTCTTTGAAAAAATGCTGCAGGCGAAGATGGAAAAGGATGTGGCACAGGAGGAAGAGGAGGGGTCATTTCCACGGTTATCAGGACAGTTATTCACAAGTGGCTTGGAGGTTGGGTTCCTGCACCAGCATAGGCCAGGTACACGATTGTACAGCGAGGGCACAGTTCTGGAGGAGGAGGAGGAGGAGGAGGAGGAACCGTGTTCACAGCAGGGTGGCACTCAACGCAGCTCGTGGGCATCACTGGAGCGTGGCTGGGGGGATACAGAGGACACAGACAATACACCTCCCACAGAGGACAGCTTGTCCTTGCCTCTGGGCAGCCTGGCACACATGAGCGACTACATGCTGCAGTGCATGTGCAACGACTGCCGAGTTGCCCACATTCTAACTTGTTCTGATTACTGGGTGCCACCCTGCTGGATCCCCGTTACAAGGACAATGTGCCGTCCTTAATTCCCTCACTGGAGCGTGATCGGAAGATGCGCAACTACAAGCTCACGCTGATAGACGCGCTGCTGAGGGCATTCCCAACTGACACCGGAGGCTCAGAGGAAGCACAAGGCAAAGGCAGAGGAGGAGGAAGAGGTTGCCAACGCAGCTGGGGCACCACCAGCACCTCAGAAGGCAGGGTTAGCATGGCCGAAATGTGGAAAAGCTTTGTCAGCACACCACAACAATCAGCACCACCATCAGATATGGAATGTCTTAGCAGGAGGCAGCATTTCAGCAACATGGTGTGCACACGCCTACACATACTGACTGATGGGTCTGCCCCATTCAACTTCTGGGTCTCCAAATTGGGCACATGGCCTGAGCTTGCCCTTTATGCCTTGGAGGTATTGTCTGAACGTGTGTTTAGCACGGCAGGGGGTGTTATTACAGACAAGCGCAGCCGCCTGTCCACAGCAAACATCCCACCAGACTTGTCTGTACCTTGTGCAGAATAGACATTTATACCAGCCTCACCCAGCCATTGTTATACTCAAGTGCACTTATTCTTTGTTTTGGTGGCTACCCCAATAAATAAAAAAAATAAAAAAAAAGAAACAGTGTTGGCTACCACCTCCTCCTCCTCCACCGCTGCTTCCACCTACACCGCCACGGTCACCGCCTCCTCAACCTATGGGTCACTTAGTATAAACTAGGTACACATTAGCAGAGGCTTGTGAAGGCCTTTTCTCCATGCATCAGGAGTTGAGCATTTCTCCATGCATCAGGACTGCAAGAAATGCACCGCAGACTGCAAATTGTTTCTTTTTTTATATGTCCAAATATTTTGGGGGCTACCCCAATTAAACAAATAAAATAAAAAACAGTGCTGGCTACCTCCTCCTCCACCGCCGCTTCCACCTACACCGCCAAGGTCACCGCCTCCTCAACCTATGGGTCACTTAGTATAAACTATGTTCACAATAGCAGAGGCTTGTGAAGGCCTTTTCTCCATGCATCAGGAGTTGAGCATTTCTCCATGCATCAGGACTGCAAGAAATGCACTGCAGGCCGCAAATGTTTCTTTATTTGTATGTCCCAATATTTTATGGGCTATCACAATTAAAAAAAACAAAAACATAAAATACAGTGTTGGCTACCTCATCCTCCTCCTCCACCGTTGCTTCCTCCTCCACCACCACGGTCACCGCCTCCAATTTTAAATACAAAGTATACAAACATAGCCAGGATTCAGCTGTAAGCATTTGCAACACTTACAAGAATCAAGTAACACACATTCATATAAAATGTAAGTTACTTAGCCTGTCAATGTAATGACAGGAATGAATAAGTGGATAACTCCCTAATTCCCACAGTATTAGGGAGCTATCTACTAAAAGGCTGAAAGACCTAAATTGGTCTTTCAGCCAAATTTACTAATACTAAGTAAAGATTACTTGGTATTAGTAAATTATGCCCCTACTCTACACTATACCGCGAGTAGGGGCATATCTATTTAAAAAAAAAAAAAAGGTCCTATTGCCCCCCCCCACCCCCACCCCTGAGCAGCATTTCTAAATCAGAATAAGGGGGGGGACCCAATGTCCTCCCCCCTGGCCCCCACCCCTGAGCAGTGGGTGGGGGCCCTAAATTATAATAAGGGGGGGGACCTAATGTCCTCCCCCCTGGCCCCCACTCCTGAGCGGTGGGTGGGGGCCCTACAGTAAAATAAGGGGGGGACCTAACATCCTCCCCCCTGGCCCCACCCCTGAGCGCTGGGTGGGGGCCCTAAATACTAATAAGGGGGACACCTAATGTCCTCCCCCCTGGCTCCCACCCCTGAGCGGCGGGTGGGGGCCCTAAATACCAATAGGGGGGACCGATTGTCCTCCCCCCGGCCCCCACCCCTGAGCGGCTGGTGGGGGCCCTAAAAAAAAGTGTTACCTCCCCCCAGGTGACTAGGGGTCCCCAAACCCCTAGTCACCCCCTCCCCCCCAAAAAAACAAACCCCCTACCTGCCCCCCTCACCCTAAAAATAATGAGGGGGGGACCTTTAACTAAGTACCTGTAAATAAAATAAAACTTACCATTCGATGTTTTCTTTCTTCTAAAATCTTCTTTTTTCAGCCCCAAAAAAGGCCAAATAAAAATCCATTATAACCGACGCAATTAAAAAAAAAAAAAACGAGCGCAAAGAAAAATAATCCATCTTCACCCATGGAGGGCTCCATGCAGACTGAGCTCTGCAGGGCAGGGGAAGGCTTATAAAGCCTTGCCCCGCCCTGCAATTAGGCTCAGAGCACTCTGATTGGTGGGTTTAAGCCAACCAATCAGAGTGATATGACAGGTAAATGAAGAGACTGACAGGTAAGTCCCTACATTTACCTGTCACAGCACTCTGATTGGTTGGTTTGAAATCCACCAATCAGAGTGCTCTGTGTCATTTTACACAGCGTGGGAAAGTTCTTTGGAATTATCCCACGCTGTGTAATTTGACTCATAACTCTCTGATTGGTTACTTAATCCACCAATCAGAGAGTTATGAGTCAAATTACACAGCGTAGGGCCGGGGGGGCTATTTTTAAAAAAAAATTTTTTTAACTGTGAGCAGCCATAGGCTGCTCACTGTTTACTAGACATGCCTCTACTCGCAGTATAGCGAGTAGGGGCAAAATTTACTAATACTAAGTAATTTTTACTTAGTATTATTAAATTTGGCTGAAAGACCAATTTAGGTCTTTCAGCCTTTTGGTAGATAACTCCCTAATACCGTGGGAATTAGGGAGTTATCTACTAAGCAGTTGCAAAAGAAGTGCCGAAGTCCCGAAATTCCAAAATGCTGAAGTTCCGAAATTGCCGAATTTCCGAAGTGCCGAATTGCGAAAGTCCCGAATTTCGGAATGCCGAACCGTAAAATTTTCCCCATGCACATGCCTATGGAGGACTATTGATAGAGACCGGGCTTTATCCACCTTGGCTGAGCAGAGCCTATGGTAGAAGTAACAATAGGGGGAAAGAAAAGTCCCTTCATGATTGATATGGGTGCTGAACACTCTGTTGTGACCAAATTAGTAGCCCCTCCCTCTGGAAAGACTGTTACTGTATTAGGAGCTACTGGGAAAGGAGCTATTAGACCGGTTCTCAGTAATCGTACTTGTACACTAGGGGGC
Source organism: Pelobates cultripes (assembly GCA_933207985.1). NCBI lineage: Eukaryota > Metazoa > Chordata > Amphibia > Anura > Pelobatidae > Pelobates > Pelobates cultripes. The sequence goes on along the minus strand of OW240916.1, from coordinate 179,859,046 downwards.
CATCTTATTCTAAATGAGTTCCTATATATGCCTGAGTGCCAAATTCAACTTCTAGGATGAGATCTATTGTCAAAGCTTCAAGCACAGATAACATTTCTACCCAATGCATCAACGTCCCTGCAAATTAATAATTCACTAGGCATGTTAGCTGTACTGATGCCAAAAGAAGAATAATGGCATCTGTATTATACAATAGTAACCCTGAACCCAAAGAGTAATGGATCATTATTTGACATTCCAGGAGTATGGGCATAAAACAATCCTCCAGGACTTGCTCGTAATAGTTCACCCATATATATTGAACTAAAACTTGGGGCTCATCTTGTTAGCCTCCGCCAGTAACATATACCCCAGAATACTAAAGAGAACATACTTGGACAAGTTTGTGAACTGTAAAGGTGGCGGAAGTGACTCCCTGGATTTATCACTCTATGGTTAAAACCAGTGGCAGAATCTTGGCAAGCTACCACAGATCCTGAGAATCCTTGTAAGATTTGGTTCGAGCGAAATTCCTAGTCCCTGGAACGTGATTAAAGTGACATAAGGAAGTATGAGACGATCTTCAAAAACCGTGGTTGAGAAAGATATCAGAGAGCAGCAAGTAGGTGTTTTGACGGCCATAATAATGCCTGACCACCTACCAACATTTCATAGCCAGAGAGTCTGGAATGGACCTCTGTGAAGGGAAGAGAGGATCAGACGGACAGCATTCCCTGCAGCCCTCACAAGCAGGAAGCTGCGGTGCCGTCGCACGGTTGAAAATGTGGATAAAGACTTCCATCATAATGTATTTCTTTGTGTGTTTTAGTGTTTATATTATATATACGGAATGCAAAGGTTATGACATACAAAGTTGTATTAAAAACATGTAACCAGATATTCCAAACTCTTATTTGGCACTCGCATTATGAATGTAAAGGATCTGTCTCTAAATGCAGATACTTAGACACTGAATATAGTGTGTGCCAGCCAGCTTCAGGTGAACCCACGTGTTTTGATCCCCAATTCCATCCCCGTATAATCTGGCTTGTCCTTCAAAATGCCTACTCTCAGGGGGCATTGATAAATAAAACTTGCAAGCAAAGCAATTTCTGGTAGTGGAAAACCTTGGAACATATGTGGTAACCTTAAGTAGTAATGAACCTATGTGTTTAATGATAAATATACCTATGCCCTTGTTGAAGAACCACTGACCCTGATTGTCCAAATAGGGACTTTAACTTTTGCCCATACTGGTCATGTGTAGGTTGGGAGACCTGGGGAAAAACAGTAGACCAAGACCTGATAATTCAGAAGTTACCTACTACTCCTCATTGAAACTCAATGTAGTGTAATCCTGTACACATGACAATTTCTAACCCCCGCAATTTATTATTAAGTTTGGGAATCTTTTCGGTTTCCAAATATATGGTACAGGTACAGACCCAGGAGCCATCCTATATATAGGCCTTGAAACCGAGACGCTGAATGCCCAAACTCATCAGGTATTCCATTCCTTTTATGAGGAGATGAGTGTTGAAGATGAAGTTCCCCACACTGTTAAAAACCTGCTCGTCGATCTGGAAGAGAGTATTGCAAGCAGTCTTAATATAACTAACTGCTTTGTATGTAGAGGTACAAATATGGGAGACCAATGGTCATGGGAAGCGAGAGAAGTATGGTACCCTGGTTCCCACTCCAGTAATAAAGCAACCATACAGGAAAAATCAGAATGGCAGGCCCAATGTATAAAACACCTGTAGGCAAGTTTACTTGTCTAGGGCAGAAAGCATATAATGCTAGTAGCCATAATACTACTTGGTGGTCAGCTTCAAATGTCTCAGAGCCTACCAATCGTTTTGTTAATTACACCAATTTAAGAGAGGTATGGCTTGATCTATCGGCTACATCTAACTGGAGAGCCCCAGAAAATTTATACTGGAATTGTGGTAAGAAGTTACCACAAGAGTGGGTGGGGGCATGTGTCCTAGGTATGCGCAAACCATATTTCTTCTTGTTGCCAATCCAAACAGGAGAGACCTTAGTAGTTAAGGTCTATGATGTAAACCATAGGAAGAAGCGAGTTAAAATAAATATTAAATATAGGTAATTGGGAAGATGAAGAATGGCCACCCCAGCGAATTATTAATTACTATGGACCTGTTACTTGGGCTGAAGATGGTACTTATGGTTACTGAACCCCCATATACATGCTCAACTGCATTATAAGATTACAGGTGGTGGTTGAGATTATAACCAATGAGACAGCTGAAGTACTTATATGTACCCGTATGAGGTCAGCCATTTACCAAAATAGGCTGGCCCTGGACTATTTATTAGCAGTAGCAGGGTGTGTGTGCGAAAAATGTAATCTAAGTAATTGCTCTCTGCAAATAGATGACCAAGGGCAAGCTGTGTTTGACCTTACTAGCCACATGGTTAAATTAACGCACGTACCTACTCAGATCTGGAACGGGAATAATGAAGGTAGTTGGTTTGGAACCTGGTACGAACAGTTTGGAGGGTTAAAGGCACTGGTAGGATGAGTGGTATTTATTATTAACTTATGCCTCTTACTACCCTGCTTGATTCCATTAATAATTCGGTCCATATGTAGTGTTATTGAGAGCACTATAGAAAGGAAGACAGCAGCTCACGTAATGGCCATCTGGAGATATGAACCTTTAGCCCAGAGAGAAATCATTTGTAATCAGGTTGATAAGTTCTGAGAATTCATAAGATTCAGCTAGAATGCTCACATGGTCTCTCCTGTTTTGTAATTACCTGAGTGGTATTGGCAAAGTATGGTAAGTGATGCATCTGGAGTACTCAGTATCAGAAGCATCAAAGTGGGGAATGTGATGGGATTTTAGCTAGGCCCAAAATTTAGTAGGCCTAAATTCTCCATGTGGCAAATACCAGTACAGGTATCTGTTAGTTAGTTTGTTAGTTAGTTAGTTAGTAACGTGTAGCTAAGATACTGTCGTCAATGTACTGAGCATGTGCTGGATTTGAAATTCCACATGCCATTCTCCTCAAGTGCCATACTGCCTATCCACATAAGGTAATGCTGTAAATACTGTTTGCTAATTTGTGTAAGGGTACAGATGGGGGATGTATAGTCTATAAAAAGCCTGTACTCCATGTGCTCAGTGATTTTGACCATGAGTTCAGCTGAGACCCAATCGGTGAGAATAAAGACCTTTGCTTCCTGAACTGACTAGTGTTCGGACGTTCTGTGCGTGGCTTCTTCAGAGTTCCCCTATAACAATACTAGAACAGTAGGTGACGAGGGCTTTGCTAAAACAAGATCTCTCCCGTGATAAAGTACCATTTTACCTGTACAATACTTTGTGTTTTTATGTATGCTCTCTCAGTAAGGGGGGCATTTTATATGCTAAAAGGTTGCTCCCCCTTCCTAACTCCCCCCCCCCACCTCCCCCTCCATTTGTTTGTTCATTCACCCATGCGACCAGTGCAGATCGTATATCTGGATCTTTTTTTTGTGTGTGTTAGTGTAAGTTAAAATAAGACCCATATGCTCCTGTTATATGATTGTAAAAACATGCTGCCTTGGTTGTTTTTATGTGAGCACTTGCCTAGCATCCTGATAGATACATTCAGTTTTATAAAACATCTGTGTGAGGTTTGAATGCATATAATTAAGTTTCATTTACATCTTTTTGTAATGTTTGGTAATCCAATTCAATACATCTGACTGTAAAGCTACTCAACTATCAATAACCAAAAACACAAGAGCAGAAATACAAAATCTTGACATTGTTTCTTTGGTTAGATATTGTGTGTGATCACTAGCATAGAAAGGAGAGAGATTAATCCAGGAACATAGAGCACATTCTCATTGTCTCTACAGCAAGTTCTTACTTGTTTTTAAGTCTCTTTGCTTCCGACTTTATTAAAACAAGAACACTATAATATCCCACTCATAGCAACTACTGGCTCAGTTCTTTTCAGATCTGATACATATATAGAAGATATGCTGCCTGTATATTTAACCCCTTAGTGATCAGACCATTTTTCAATTTTCTTACCGTTAAGGACCAGGCTTTTTTTACATTTCTGCGGTGTTTGTGTTTAGCTGTAATTTTCCTCTTGCTCATTTACTGTACCTACACATATTATATACCGTTTTTCTTGCTATTAACTGCTCTTTCTAAAGATACCATTATTTTCATCATATCATATAATTTACTTTAAAAAAATATATAAAATACGATAAATTTTTTTAAAAAAAAAAACACTTTTTCGAACTTTGACCCCCAAAATCCGTTGCGCACCTACAACCGCCAAAACACATCTGTGCTACATAGTTTCTAAACTTTGTCTGGAGTTTAAAAATACCCAATGTTAACATGTTCTTAGCTTTTTTTTGCAAGTTATAGGGCAATAAGTACATGTAGCACTTTGCTATTTCCAAACCATTTAAAAAAACAAAAATTACGCAAGTCACATTGTAACACTGATATCTGTCAGGAATCCCTGAATAACCCTTCACATGTGTATATTCTTTAAATGAAGACAACCTAAAGTATTAAACTTGGGGTATTTTGACTCTTTCCATGCAACCATTTTACCACCAATCTATGCCAAATAAAACAAATAAAAGAATAATTGGTGATTTTTTTTGGCCATACATAGCAATTTAAAAATACATGTACGGAGAGCTTTGAGGGTTACTGCCAAAGAACAGGCCAATATGTGTTCGGCAACATCTCCTGAGTACAGTGATACCCCTCATGTACAGGTGTTTCTGGTTCTCTGGGGGCTAAAAGACCTTATTTGGAGGGTGCGCATTCCTGTTTTCCAACTTGGAATTTTCACAACTGGTCATCATGCACCCATGTCCTATTTGGGACGTTTTTTAAGCTGGTAATTTACCCCCATCAAACCATATATTTTTTAAAAGTAGACACCATAGGGTATTTTAAATGGTGGTATTTTAACACTTTCCATGCACTAATTGTACCACCAGTCTTTGCCAAACTTTTGTTTAGTCATTGTTTTGTGTTATTTTTTCTCAGATTGTAATTTAGGCATGGATTCTCAGCTCCTGTTATATGTTACTTCCATAGAACACCCCAATATGTGTTCAGCAACATTTCCTGAGTACAGTGATACCCAGGGCTGCCATCAAAGATTGTGGGGCCCCTAACACAGCTCAAGGTCTGGGCCCCCGGGTGCCAGCCTCCAAGCCCCGCCTCCAAATCCCACCCACAGGAATACACACACACAGACACAAAAGGACACAGACACACACACAGAAAGATACAGACCTACTAACAGACACAAATACTGAAACAGACATACACAAATATAGACACATACACAAGGAGATACAGATACACACACACACACATACTGACGTACATACATACTCACATACTGACACACACACATACATACAAACTGACATACGAACAGACTTACATAATGGAATACATCCACATACATACTGATATACGTACATACAGACATACACACACACACAGATATATATATATATACATACACACATACACACATACATACTGACATACACACACAGACATACACACTGACATACATACACACATACACTGAAATACATGCATACTGACATACACACATACATACTTATAGATATATACATACACACAGACATACATAAATACATGCATACTGACATACATACACACATACATACTGATAGATATATACATATACACACAGACATACATACATACTGGCAAACAGACATACATACATGCAGGGACGTATTAGCCGCGAGGCAAATAAGGCATTTGCCTTGGGCGCCATTTTCCAGGGGGCCGCAAAAAACGCCACCCCCAAATGCCCAGGGTAAATGCCTAGTTAGCCTTGTGGCTAACAGACATGCTGGGCGCTGGGCGGCGCTGGCTGGTGGTCGGGCGGGTGGATGGCGAGGGAGCTCTTCCTCTGAGCTGACTGCTCAGCTCCCTCGCGCGCTGCAGAGTGAGGCTGGGAGCCGGAATATGACGTCATCAACCCGGCTCCCAGCCTCACTCTGCAGCGTGCGAGGGAGCTGAGCAGTCAGCTCAGAAGAAGTGCTCCCTCGCCAGCCGCCTGCCCAGCAGCCAGCCCATCAGCCCGACCGGCAGCCACTGGACCACCAGGGAGAGAGAGGAACCCCCCTCCCCCCAGCACTCCCAAAGGTAAGGAGGCAGGGGGGGGGGTTAAATAAAAAAAAAAAGTGTTAATGTGAGTGCTTGTGTGTGTGTGTGTCTGACTGTGTGTGTGTGTGTGTCTGACTGTGTGTATGTGTTTGTGTGACTGTGTGTGTGTGTCTGTGACTGTGTGTGTGTGTGTGTGACTGTGTGTTTGTGTCTGACTGTGTGTCTGACTGCGTGTTTGTGTCTGTGTGTTTGACTGTGTGTGTTTGTGTCTGACTGTGTGTGTGTGTGTCTGACTGTGTGTGTGTGTCTGTCTGTGTGTGTGTCTGACTGTGTGTCTGACTGTGTGTGTTTGTGTCTGACTGTGTGTGTTTGTGTCTGACTGTGTGTGTGTGTGTGTGTGTTTGTGTCTGACTGTGTGTGTGTGTCTGACTGTTTGTGTGTGTGTATTTAGAAGGTGGGGCAGGGGGGAAGGGTTGGGTGGGGGTGGCGCGGGGGGAGGGGGGTGCCTGAGTTTTGTCAGCACAAAACCAGGATACACCACTGCATACATGCAGACGCAGACACATACATATACACACACATACACCTCATTTATCAGCCACCCTCCTCTTACCTTTAAGTTGCAGGAGGGTGGCTGGGGATGATGGGAGTGGATTCCTCTCCTCTGCTCTCCCTCTTCTCTCCTGTCCTGTCCTGTCCTCTCCTTTGCTCTACCTCTCCCCCCGCGCGGAGTAAGCTGGGAGGAAGTGACCGCCCGTCACTTTCTCCCAGCAGCACTTGCGGTGTAGCCGCAATTTATTTTAAAGGGCCCGGTCGCACAATTACACGGCCGCAGCGCTGACCGGGCCCCTGAAGATATAGGGCTCATCGGGTGGCCCTAAATGTTTGGGCCACCTGATGGGCCCCGTTGCAGATACACCTGCGGCAGTTTCGCTGCTCCATGTGGGGCCCGGGCGGCTGGGCCCCCCAGTGCCGCCGGGCCCGTGATAACCTTCATGGTTGTCACACCCTGATGATGGCCCTGGTGATACCACCTATGCATAGGTTTGTTGGGTTGTTTGGGGGATGCAAAGCCAAACATCTGACATGTGTTTTTCAAATTTGACATATTTTCTTTGTCTATCTTCTTTTTGGGGGCCTTTTCAGATATGCCAATTTATTTTCTTGCCATGAGCGTGCATTTATTTGAAAAGTTGACACCCCACGGTATTGTATATGGAGTGTTTTGATGCCTTTGACGCAATCGTTTGTCAAAAAATTGGAGAAAATGTGTGGTGGTAATTTTTCAATTTCCATTTTTACACACACATTGCTTTTTGACTGTGATTTAGGGGAGCCTGTTGTTGGTTATTGCAAGAAAACACTTCAGGTTGTTTTCTGCAAGGCTGCCTGAGTACACCCATGCCCCCCATGCATAGGTTTGCCAGGATTTTGAAAAGGTTCAGTTACAATTGTATGACTTGTAATTTGAGTTGAAATTGAGAGCATTTCTTCTGATAGGCCTATCTTTAGTTTGGGGCTAATCACATTCCCCAGTTTTATTTATTGCCATGAAAGTGTATATATTTGTGATTTGTGATCTGTGCTTTAGTAGTGCCTGCTGTTGGTTATTGCAAGAAAACAGGTTGTTTTCTGCAAGGCCTCCTGAGTACATTCATGCCCCCCATACATAGGGTAAACGTAAAAAAATAAATAAAAAAATAATGAACTGCAAATGTTAAAAAATAAATAAAAAAATCTACCAATGTGTGGTAACGTTTGAAGCAGTCCCCAATGCAGAGTCCAGGCTGTCCAGGGCAATAGGGACAGTAATATACAGTATATTTTCTCTGCCCTCTCTTAAAACAGACTCTGCATCTTTTTTGGGGATTCTGCTTTGCTGCAGTAGGGGGTATTTTGAGTATAAAATGTGTAGCCCCAACTCTGCTCTCTCCCATCACCGCCTGGGGAGCAGGTGCATCACGGTACAAAATCCCTGAAATGATCTGGAGCTGAAACTGTAAAAAAGTCAGTTGCATTCCAGGGTTTGCTTTTGTGCACAACAAAAACGCTCTGTGGGTTGCAATCTTCATTAGGTAGATTGCAACCTTTTTGTACCAGACCCTTGTCTTGCGTATAATTAGGTAGGGCTGCAGCAGTTGATCTGTCAGATCAACCCCACCCATATGCCGGTTATAGGCCTTGATGCACACTGGCTTCATTGTGCTCTCAGCTCTGCCACATACAGAGACCTCCACAGTCCTCTCAGTGTGGATGGTGGTAAAAAGGTACACATCCTTCTTGTCTCTGTACTTAAATGCCAACAACTCCTCTTGGCGCAGAGCTGAGGTCTCCCCCCTTTTGTAGCTGGGTGCATGCAAGTTGTCCTGGGAAACCTGCACGGTTCTTTTTGATGGTACCGCAAGCTACTGTATCAAAACAATATAATAGCTTGAACAAAGGAACACTTGTATAAAAATTGTCTGTATGCAAGTGGTACCCTTTGTTTATCAGGGGATTATCAGATATGTTCTGGGCAACCTGGAGAGTCTAGGTGGCTATCCTTTCCCTCATACACCCGGAAGGCCTGAGTATACCCAGTCTCACTATCACATAGCTTATACACCTTTACACCATACCTAGAGCGCTTGGAAGGAACATATTGCTTGAATCCCAGCCTTCCCTTATACTTCATCAGGGATTCATCCACGCATGTATTCCTTCCAGGTGTATAAGCCTCTGCAAACCTGGCAGCGAAGTGGGTAATAAGGGGGCGGATTTTATACAGCCTGTCAAATTGGGGATGCTCCCGAGGGGGGCACAGGGTGCTGTCGCTGAAGTGTATGAAATGTAGAATAATTTCATACCTCTTCCTCGACATACACTGGGAGTAAATGAGGGTAGAGCAGATGGGGTTACTACTCCAATAGGAGCAGATGGATGGCTTTTTAATGATGACCATCAGCATAGTCAATGCCCACAATTTTTTTTAATTCTGGCACATCGATGGGGGCCCATTGCTGCTTTGCCCAAAAAGACTCAGACTTAGAAGCACGGAACTAATGGGCATATTAATTAGTTTGGGCGACAATGTTCCCCAATACATTATCGCCCAGAAACACCTCCATAAACTGCTGAGGGCTAAATCCTGCGACATCCACATTGATGCCAGGAATTGCAGTAATGGATGGGATGTATGGCCTCTGGCGATGAGACACTACCCACTCCTCAGCAGTACTGCTAGCTGGAGCAGCATGTCTCCTTCTGGCAGAGGGACTAGCAGCAACAGATATATTATAACTCAATATATCACTAGCAGCAGACACTGTATCTAGTGATGTATCTGTGCACCTGGCAGAATCAAAATCAGGGTTGGAGTCAGACATAGACGCATCAGACTCTAACACAAGGATGGCATACGCCTCCTCAGCGCTATACAACCTCTGTGGTCTCTGTAACATGATCACAATCACTTTACTTAGTGATCTGTCACAAAGAACACTAGAAAAATCAACCCCTAAAACAAAAAAAGGCAGCGCCATCTTGGGAGCCACATGGCGGGGGGGAGGGGGTTATAGCTTACATTTATTTCTTTAATATTTTTTTTTATTATTATTTTTTTTTTTTTATTGTCTTCAATGCCCGATGGCTTCCGATGCTCTGCTTAACTGCCAGGTGCCATGTGGAGCAACCCGGAAGGGATTGCTCCGGGGGGAGCGATCACCCGGAGCCCGGCAGTAAAGAGAGGTATTGCACAATGCCTCGACATCGAGGCATCGCTGCAATACCATCAGTGTGGCTGGAAGCGATCAGGAAGGGCTTAAATAACATTTTTCTACATAAGCAATATTTGTATATATTTTATTTTATTAAACTGCCTAGAGTACACACATTTTTTATAGTCTAATGTATATTATTAAGCTGTTTTGAATCAATATCACTGATTCAAATTGTGATTACAATTTTATCTTCAATGTGTTGGATTTTATTTTAGATTTCTGTTGGTTCCAGGAGGATATGTTGGAGACAGGATGACCTACCTGTATGTAACAGTGGAGAGGCAGTACAATGACATGGGCGAAAAGTGAGACTGGCAAGATGGGAGTGCTAGAGGATATTGGAAGGTAAGAGAGTGGCAGAGGATTGAGGGACAGTTGGAAAATAAAAAGCAGGAGAGGGCAAGTGACATAGGAAAATGAGAGAAGCAAGTAAAATAGGACGTGGGAGAGCAGTAGTTAAGTGGGAGGTTGGCACATGGAATGAAGAAGGAATGGGTAATTAACACAAGAGAAGGCAAAGGTGACCTATAGAGTGAGCAGTGTTGGGCAGCTGACTTGTGGAAAGTAGCGTAAAAGTGGTAAGAGTTGGCAAGTGATATGGGGAAAGAGGACCATGAGCTAATGGCAATAGGAGACAGGGCAATAAAAAAAAAACCTCTTTAACTGCTGAGAGGCATAGCAAGTAGCAAGAAAGAGTGATGCAAAGGCGAGTGGGCATAGGAAGGAGAGAGGCTCACTGGCATAGAAGGGAGTTGGAAAGGGTAAGTGTCATCTGCAGTAAGGGGACAGGTGACATGGGGGGAGATAAACGAGAACGTATAGTACATGCTAAACTCCCTTGTTTAATAAATATATTCCAATTCTATGGTCTAGATCAAGTTCTGTTTTGTTTTTTAAATAATGTTATAATAAATAATGCTTCTCTGTTTTTGTAACAGTTTGTTTTTCTTAACAAGTAAATGCATATGAAATTAGGTAAGGTTCCCTCACTGTACTCACTATACCCTACAGTTTCTTAATATTTCCAAGTAAGTTATATTTATTATTTCTTCATGTCTGCCAATAAAAGGGTCAAGTAACTTTTCCCACGAGATTTGTGATGATGTGGGACAAAAAGGCCTGTCAATTCGTGTCTCAGTAGCTCCCAAGAGGAATGTGATAGGAGTGGGTGGTACCCATACTGAAGTGACACGAGGCTTGCTCTTGGCTGTGTGCTTTTCAGCTGACAAGTGACTTGTTTTATGAGCTGGGAATCCCCATTCTGAGCAGACAACCTCCACTTTATCATTACACCCTCATGTTTTCCTATAAAAGTCTATAAAACCACAGGAGCACCTTACCTGCTTATTACATTAAACTGTCAAGTGAATGTCAGTGTTGGAGACAAGCACTTCTTATTTTAATCGCTGAAGGCTAATATTTACTGTATGTGTGTTGATAGCAATTCTCTAATCTGCTCAGTGCACTTAGAGTCACTGCCAGATGTACCATGGAGCAATTTATCTGGGGCCCGAGCATGTTCGGCAGTCATAATTCAGTGGTGAATGTGGACTCCATCCGAGGTCCTACTTTTGCCACTGCAACTCTGTTGCATGCCCAGTATAAGAGAGCTAAACATAATGCTCACATGTCCTGGCTGATGATGTCTAGCAGATAACTAGTTCAAATGGTTATTGTGTGCTAGAGATGAAGCAATAGAGCTAGCATGTATAGTAGTCAGCCCTGACTGTGATGTTATCTGACAATGTCAATGTTGTGCCCTCCATCTGGATTTAGGTGCCTGAAGGAGCATGGTTGACTGAGGTCTACTCAGGTTACCTGTCAATATCAATACACATAACTGAGTGACAGAACGTAGATTAAAATAAAATACGAGCAAAAAATATATAAATACATGCAATAAAATATTTCCGTACTTGACTGTTGTTGGTCTGCACCTTCCATCAAGCTAACAAAGAGATGCGTTTGCTGAGTGTGAAAGTCTAGGAGAACTACAGAAAGTAAACTTATAAAGTAAGGCTTCTTGGCATATCCATGTGAAATATCGAAACCCCAGCATGACTCTTGGGTAACTGGTTAGATTCCGAGAGTAAATGGTCAGACTGCAAGGGGGAATAATCAGAGACTCAGAAATAGTTGTGAGGAAGTTCCAGTGTGAGCAAAACCCATTGACCATTAAATTACACTGTAGTACAATATTCAAAGGCATTACTGTATACATTGTGTATGCACACTGCTGGGAATCCATACTGCTTCTCTACAGAAAAGACTCAGCAGTTATTGCTAGCTGCAGCAAAGATGATTTCACATTAGTGTGTATATTATCCTAACTCCAGGACTCACAATTGTATCAGTTTAATCTTACAGTTCAAGTAAAATTGAGCTAAATCACAAATTCCTATAATTAACACTCCAAAAACATAAAACACTACTGCTTGAAGATAGGAGGACATCTTTTAGCATTGGTGAAGGTTGTCTTCTTTCTGTTTTTTTCCCTCCCCCTCCCCTCTTTTTATAAAAGTGCAGATTTCACTTTTGTAAATTAACCTTGTTACACGTCCCCAGCTGTCAATCAAACAGAAGATCAAGTTATTTCCAAGAATCTAAACTCAAGAAGCAGGCAATTCCCAATACTTCTCAATGAGTTGTTAGCTCATTGAAGTCTCTGATTGGGTAGGTACACAAAGTGTGTGGTGAGGAAGAAGGGGAGGATTTGCAGTAATTGAGGATACTAGATCTGCAGCTATTGTAAGTCATGATTTAATTTGCCAAAACAAACATATAAAACACATTCCATGAATACTGTCTTTGGGTTTCTGGTGTGGGCTAGGTATAGTGCTTGTTGACCCATCTAAGCTCTTTCGAGCTGAATACAGGCCATTAATCTGTACTCTGATTTAAGATCTGGTTGTAGTCAGGACAAGTCCATCTCTTGGATCTTAAATTCAAACTATTAACTGCCCAGAATCTATTATCTTTTCTAAGTTCACCTGGTGGCTGTTGCTTAAATAGACCTAACAAACTGCAACACTAATTTTGTTAACATGCTCAGTGCGCAGCCATACTTAATTTGTATTTGGGATGCCACTTCCATTAAAAATGCTTTCACTACCACTCCTTCTTTAACACCCGAACTATGGTATAGATCTTTTCCCCCTGGCATAGACTTTAGGGGACCTGAGAATGCTGGTGTTTATTTTCACATTTATACATAAACAACACCTTTCTAAGCTTCCCACATTTGCAGGAATTGAAGTCTATGCTATTTAATATTTGAAGCTCCAAGATTTTGCCGCAAGGCAAGAGGTTAAAAAAGTTTATGTGGCCCTCCTCACTTTTTTCGATCAGCTCTGTATAGGGGAAACTCCTCACAAAGTATTAAAATTTACATTATGTGACCACTTATGCAAGACCTCTGCTGAATGGGTGAAAGGGAGATATATCAATTCATGGGGAGCTGATATCCAGCAGGTTTTGCAGGGGGTGAATAGTAGGATATATGGGAGGCTGCTTCCAAGGCATCCAGGTATATGTAATAACCTGCAAGAATAACTGTATAAAACTTTATTTGCAACCTTAGACAAATTTTTCTATATGGGAGGGACTAACACTGACCATTTTTTGGAGAGTGTATGGGGAGAAAGGGACATATCTCCACATGTGGTGGACTTGCCCTGAAGTGGTACACTTCTGCGAATAAATTAAACATTTTGGAGAATGTCCTTCACAGATCGATAATGCTGGATCTGTATTGTTTATTATCTAAACGCAAAAAAACACCCATGCTATATAGTTTCTAAATTTTGTCCTGAGTTTAAAAATATCCAATGTTAACATGTTCTTAGCTTTTTTGCCAAATTTAAAAAAAAAAAATTGGTGATTTTTTTGACAAACATATCAATTTAAGAATACATGTATGGAGAACTTTAAGAGTTTCTGCCAAAGAACACCCCAATATGTGTTCAGCAACATCTCCTGAGTACAGTGATACCACCCATGTGCAGGTGTGTCGGGTTCTCTAGGGCCTAAAAGACCTTATTTGGAGGGTGCGCATTCCAGTTTTCCAACTTGGAATTTTCACATCTGGCCATCATGCATCCATGTCCTATTTGGGACATTTTTAAAGCCGGTCAATGTAATTTTTACCCCCATCAAACCATATATATTTGAAAAGTAGACACCCTAGGGTATTTCAAATGGTGGTATTGTAACCCTTTCCATGCACTAATTCTACCACCAGCCTTTGTCAAACTTTTGGGTAGTCGGTTTTTTTGTGTTATTTCTCTCTCACATTGTACTTTAGGCATGGATTCCCAATTCCTGCTATGTGTTACTGACACAGAAACCCCCAATATATGTTCAGAAACATCTCCCGAGTACAACAGTGCCTCCAATGCAATGTACAGGTTTTATGGGTTTTTGCAAACTTACACGGGTCAAATGTGGGGCTTTACACCTTTCCAAGTATGCACATTGAAATTTGCAAGATTTGTTTGCTGGGCCTATGTTGCCTTTGAGACCGTATAGCAGCCCAGGAATGAAAATTAATCCCATCATGGCATAACATTTGTAAAAGAAGACAACCCACGGTATTCAAAATGGGGTATATCCAGTCTTTTTTAGAAGCCACTTAGCCACAAACGCTGGCCAAACATAACGTTTTTATTTGTTTTTTGCATTTTTTTACACAAAACCTGCACTTTTACTGGTAATTTCATCGTCGTGATACGTTTTACTGTTTTAAACACTCATATTTGTGTTCATCGAAGTCTTCCAGGTATAACAATACCCCCCATGTACAGGTTTTATGGTGTTTTGGAAAGTTACAGAGTCAATATAGGGCTTGCCCGATTCAGTTTGACAGATTGGTATGCTGGGTCTGTATTGCATTTTGAGACCATATGGTAGCCCAGGAATGTAAAATAACCCCATCATGGCATACCATTTTCAAATGTAGATAGCCCAGGGTATTCAAAATGGGGTATATCCAGTCTTTTATAGTAGCCACTTAGTCACAAACACTGGCCAAAATTAGCATTCAATTTAGTTTTTTGCATTTTTTCACGTACAACTATATATAATACGTGTGTATGTGTATATATATATATATATATATATATATATATATATATATATATATATATATATATATATATATACACACACACACACACACACACACACATACATATAATACATGTGTGCATATATTTTGTGTGTGTATATATATATATATATATATATATACACACACACACACACACACACTTTTATTTCCTATATATGTATAATTTATTATAATTTAAGCATTTTATAATATATTATACATATATAATGCATATATAGGATTTCATTCAAAGTGTATTTTGAGATATATATGTATATATCTCAAAGTACACCTTTAATGAATCATAAATATGCATTATATATTATAATATATTATAACATGCTTTAATTATAATATATTATACATTTATAATATATGTATAACATTTTATATATATATATATATATATATATATATATATATATATATATATATTTAACTCTTTAGCAGCCTGGGGGACTGTCTGACAGCTCAGACAGTCCCCCTGCTGGCAGCTCCTAGAGTCTTATTGCGGAGATATGATCATGGTGGCCGGAGCTGCTGCAGGGGGACTGCTGGAGTCTCCGGCAGTCCCCCCCAACCATGATCGCCATGGACCCTAGTCCAGGTTCGCAGATCCAGGTAAGTCCAGGGCTCCTATTTGCCATGAACATACTAGGTACATCTGCGGTCCTTAACGACCGTTTTTTGTCGTATTCAGTACGTCTCAGTCGTTAAGGAGATATACAAAGAATGAAATTATATAAATATATATATATATGTATGTATATATATATATATTTATATGTATTTTGATATAAATATATATATATATATATATATTAATATCAAAATATAGTTAGAATAAAATTATATATATATATATATGGAATTTTTGAAAAATAATTTTTATTGTTTTTTAAAATAATTTTTAGTTTTTTATTTATTTTTAATGAATTATTAATTTTTTATAATATATATATATATATATATATATATATATACCATATATAGTTGTTATATATTATATATATACACATGTGTAATTTTACTCTAAGTGCATTTTTATATTAATATATGTATTTTTAATAAAAAAATACACTAAGTATGATGTTTTATATATATATATATATATATATATATATATATATATATATATATATATATACAAAAAATAATGTATAAGGTGCACTCACAGGTCTTAAACAAGTGGTTAATTTATTCCAACGTGCAAATTACATATGCCAAAAATATATAGTGATCGACGTTTCGACCCACAAAGGGCCTTTTTCAAGAAGAGAGAGAGAGAGAGAGATAATATTTGTGTGTATATATATATATATATATATATATATATATTTATTTATTTTTTTGTATTTTTTTATTTATAATTTTTTTAATTTTATTTTATTAACTTTTTTTACTTTTTCACCAGCAGGGGTGTCAGTTCAGGCAGTCCCCCTACTTGCAGCACTGTGGACACCTATTGCGGCCACGTGACCGCTCTTTTAGAGTGATGTCATGGCCCCTGGGGGTCCTGCAGAGCAGCTCAGCCCAGACAGTCCCCCTCCGAAGAAGACAGATTGCTGGCGATTATTTATTTTCAGCTATTACTGAGTGCTTCGATCCCTCGCAGGCAGAGCATGAAGGCTTCTGATTCTTTGCTTTACACTGCTGGACGCCACGTGTGTCAACCCGGAAGTGATCGCTCCGAGGGGAGCGATCACTCGGGTGCCCGGCAGTGTAGGGGGATATTCCACAATGCCTCAATATCGAGACATCGTGGAATACCATGACAGCAGCTGGAAGCTTCCAGCGTCATTTTGGCAACGGACGTACATAGTACGTCAGCGGGTCGTAAACGACAGTTTTTTTGGCTGAGGTACCCTGTATGTCCACGGTCACTAAGGGGTTAAACAAATGCATGACATTTATAACATACATTACAGTGAAAACTGGATCCAAAACAGGGACACAATGGTATAACAGATACATTTAAGGTTTAAAAAGTCATATAAGTGGAGTATATTACTGTACTCAGGGCAGGGCCGCCATCAGAGCATGACAACCATAATGGTTGTCATGGGCCCGGCGGTCCTGGGGGACATGGACTGATCTGGTAGTCCAGCCCCACATTGCCTAATTGCACATATTTAGCAATTATCTATTATTATTAGCGATGACTACCTGTTACTGCAGGTGGTCCAGCACACTCCGTTTTCTCTTCCCAGCTGCTCTGCCCCAGCCCCCCTGTACAAAACCTCAACTCCCATACAAAACCCCAGCCCCCCTGTACAAAACCCCAACCCCAATACAAAACCCCCGACCCCCTGTACAAAACACCAAGCCCTCTGTACAAAAAACTACAAAACTCCCTGCTTTAAAAAATATATATATTAGCATTCAGACTCATACTTTACTCACCTTGTGTATCTGGTGTCCTGCGTCTATACCCCACTGTCGCCGTCTGCAGCCTGTGACACAGACGACACTCCTTGAAGGCGGAGCCTGTAGACGTCACATCAGGACGTGAGACCCGCCTCCATTCGCTCCTGGACCGCCTCCGCCTGCCTCTGGACCACCTCCGCCTGCTTCATTTCATCTCCGCCCGCCTCTGCCTACTTCATTTCATCTATGCCCGCCTCATTTCATCTCTGCCCGCCTCCAGGTGACCGGAGCAATGTATTTCTTTGCTGGACCACAAATGTATTCATTGTGGGCCGCAAGTGGCCCACGACTTTGACATCCATGCACTACACAAACACACTACATCCACTATACACACTCTGCAGTCACTATACATACTGCATTTAATGTACACAAACACTACATCCACTATACACACTGCATCCATGACACACGCACTCTGCATCCACTTTACACATTCTACATCCACTATATACACACCACATTCAGTACCCACACACTTCATCTTTGTGGATGGACTCGGGGGCAGCCCAGTGGGCGATCTTGGGGGAGGGCCCCAGAACTTGAGCTTTGTCAGGGGCCCCAAAATTTCTGATGGCAGCCTTGAGTGGTAACTATAAACTAAAAGAAGGTTAATTATACAAATACATGCTTCTTGTAGAAGAGTTATTTGAAATATTCTTCTTTTGAGATACTTTTGTAAAAGTCAGCGGACATTATAAATCTGATGTTGTTTGGACAGGTTGAAGTGCTGTATACATTTGACACAATATACATTGTAAACATAACGTATCCTACTGCTTTTTATATCCTAATTTTAAAAATAACTTGAAGTTTTACTTAGCTTGTGAGGAATTAGCTACCAAAGTCATTTATTAGAATAGACATTCCACTTGTGAATTAAGAATCCTACCAGTAGATCTCCAAGTCACTGAGGGTGTAACGCATGTTCTTGCGTAAATTCCTACACGTTTCATATGTTACAAATAGACAAACATCCTTGTGTGGAGTTTAGTTATTGTTGAACAAAAATTAAACACATATAGGGGTTATTCATTAACCACTGTATTCAATAAGAGAATGTTTTTGGTTACCTTAAAAAAAAAAAAAAACGAAAAAAGACACATTTATGTTCTTAAGCCATTCATAAACAGATTCTTAACAGCATTTTGGCATGACAAGCCTGGCATACAGATGGTGTGCACTAACTACTGTATATTCCAACTGAGTTAAGGCTCATTTCCAACCTTGTCACTAAATAGCTGCCCTAAGCTGTCACTATAAACAACAGCCGGTATTTAATAACTGAAACTGATACATTGTTTTTTGTGTTAAAATATGCACACACACACAAAAAAATCATAAATAAAGAACATTAACCCCTTAAAGACTGAACCAAATGTACACATTTTTTTTTTTTTGAAAATCTTTTTATTGAGATTGAGATATGTCACTATGTAGTAAGCAGTGAGTTGGTAAACAATGTGAAACTCGCAGGTTTCTATAGTATATTAGCACACAAAATACAACACAATGAGATATGCAAATCTCCACATAACTTCCCCTAGAGAGACATTTTAAAAGCAATATAATTATACAACGAGGGGAAACAGTGGTATCATATAAAATGGAACGGCTGTAACAGACAGGTTGCTTCCCTTAGCCAGTATGTGCGTAGAGGGTAAACGGGAGTTGCGTCGGGAGAGGTCGTTCTCAGCTATTTATGGCGGGAGCCACATAACACTGTGTTACCTGGTCTTTCAAACGGGTAATTGAAGTCATTGTATGAAAGGCAAGCCACTGGCTCCCGCTAGGTTCGGGACCGTAGGTCCGTGTTGGTGTCGCTAGGTGTATCCTAGCACGCAAAAATAGTGGGAGTATTCCCAGTTCGTAGCTAGCATGCGTGAGGGCCAGCGTCGTTACCAATCCTGGCAGAGCCTGCAATACGCTGATATCCCGTGTTGCGAGTTACATGTCGTTGGTATTGACAACGCGAGTGTCAATGTGAGTGAATGTTCTGCGTCACTGGTGTGTGTACCAGCGTTAGCATTTGGTGAGCGTGAAGTGGGTCCTTAAATGTACACATTGTGATCAAACCAAAATGTAAACTAAACCTTGAATTTGCGCTATATGTCTGTTCAGGTGTAATTCACCTCTTTCGTATTATGTGCACCCACACACTTATTATATATCATTTTATTCAGGGGAAACAGGGCTTTCATTCAACATCAAATATTTAGCTATGAAACATAATTTAATATGAATAAACTATAAAAAAAAAATGGGAAAAAATAAGACATTTTGTTGTTTTTTTTAGTTCTACATGACATTTTAACTGTGAGTGTCATAATACTGTTTGCTTTTATTGCAATAAAATGCATATATTTGTATTCAGCGATGTCTTACGTGTAAAACAGTACCCCCTATGTACAGGTTTATAATGTTTTGGGAAGTTACAATGTCAAATATAGCATGTTATATTTTTCAGTGGTTACATTGCCTTTGAGACCATATGGTGGCCCAGGAATAAGAATTACCCCCATGATAGCATACCATTTGAAAAAGTAGACAATCCAAGGTATTGCAAATGGGGTATGTCCAGTCTTTTTTAGTAGCCACTTGGTGACAAACACTGGCCAAATTTAGTGTTAATATTTGTTTGTGTGTGAAAAAACAAACAAACATTTGAACGCCAATTTTGGCCAGTGTTTGTGACTAAGTGGCTTTTTAAAAAGACTGGACATACCCCATTTGCAATACCTTGGGTTGTCTACTATTGCAAATGGTATGCCATCATGGGGGTAATTTTCATTCCTGGCCTACCATACGGTCTCAAAGGCAATGAAACCAATCTGGCGAATTTCAATGTGAAATAACTGAAACGCAAGCCTTATATTTGACTCTGTAACTTTTGAAAACACCATAAAACCTGTACATGAGGGGTACTGTTATACTCAGGAGACTTCGCTGGACACAAATATTAGTGTTTCAAAACAGTAAAACATATCACAACAATTATATTGTCAGTGTAAGTGCCATTTGTGTGTGAAAAAGGCAAAATATTTCACTTTCACTGATGATATCATCATTGTAATACATCTAACTGTTTTGAAACACTAATATTTGTGTTCAGCGAAGTCTTCCGAGTAAAACAGTACCCCCCATGTACAGGTTTTATGGTGTCTTGGAAAGTTACAGAGTTAAATATAGTACTAGCAAATTACATTCCCTGGACTTTCGGCCTAGGTTGTCAGACAGGTCCCGCAAATTGTAATTAATAGAATGACCTAATTATGTAAAAATATTACATAAATATATACGTAGAATTATTATTATTATTATTATTATATATATATATATAATTTTACAAATTATTTTTATTTATATATAGGTATATATAGTGATATATACGTATATACTTATGTATATAGATGTATATATTATTTTGTCTGTGTATTTTGATATCTATATATAGCTATCAAAATACAGTTAGAACGAAATTACATATATATATATTTTTTACAATTTTTTTAACGTATTTACATATTTATTTATTTTATAGTATATATAAATATATATAATTATATATATATTTAATCAATATCATTCTACGTGTATTTTGATATTAATATATATATATATATATTAATATAAAATACACTTAGTGTATGTATGTGTATATATATATATATATATATATATATATATATATATACATACATACACACACACATACACCAAGATCATGTATATATATTATAAGTATAATTGATACCTTCTCATACCAGTAGGAGTATGACTAATTAGGTTGAAGTGGGCCGAAACCAAAGTATTGGTTGACCTGTAAATAAAGTGGGCCCACCAAGGAAGGTAGATTAAGTGAAATAATAATTTTAAAAAGGTGGAATGGTGGGTGGGACTCAAAACGGAACGAAAGCCTAGGAGGAGTATAGGGCCGAGGGTGAGTATTTATATCAGCACTGGCCCCTCCCACAACTCCAGGCTCCGCCTTTACATTTGTGGTCAGGACAATAACCAGGGCCGTCTTTAAGGAGGGGCAAACGGGGCAGCTGCCCTGGGCCCAGTTACTCATGGGGGGCCCAAAGCAGCTGCCCCGTGGGCCCCGTCGCCTGCAATAAACATTTTTTTTTTTTTTAAATATTTCCCTACCTAATGGGCCCGCGGTGCTAGTATTGCGGCTGCACCTGGCACCGCACACTAAGGGGGCCCACCGGGTGGCCCATATCTTTAGGGCCACCCAGTGAGCATGTTCCAGCAGGGGTCCGGTCGGCGCTGTGGCCCTTTAACAGCGCGACCGGGTCCTTGCTTAACGGCTGCATGGGAGGAAGTGACGTCCGCGAATCACTTCCTCCCACCTCAAAGACATCGAGCCGCCCAGGAGGCTGCTGAGCCAGCATCCAGTGAGAAGGGGGAGCAAGAAGAGCCAGACCCCCAACTCCCAACTACCCCAGCCAGCACACTGGACCCCAGGGAAGGAAGCCTCTTTCAAAGGTAGGAAACTGAAGAGTGTCTGTCTGTGTGTGTGTCAGTTTGTATGTCTGTGTGTCAGTTTGTATGTATGTGTGTGTGTCAGTATGTATGTCTTTGTGTGTGTCAGTATGTCTGTGTGTGTGTCAGTATGTATGTCTTTGTGTGTGTCAGTATGTATATCTGTGTGAGTGTCAGTATGTATGTATGTATGTCTGTGTGTGTGTCAGTATGTATATCTGTGTGAGTGTCAGTATGTATGTATGTATGTCTGTGTGTGTGTCAGTATGTATGTGTCAGTCAGTATATGTCTGTGTCAGTTTGTATGTCTGTGTGTGTGTCAGTTTGTATGTCTATGTGTGTGTCAGTATGTATGTCTGTGTGTATGTCAGTATGTCTGTGTGTGTCAATTTGTGTGTCTGTATGTATGTCGGTGTGCCAGTCAGTATGTCTGTGTCAGTATGTATGTCTGTCACAGTGTCAGTATGTCTGTCACAGTGTCTGTGTGTGTGTGTGTGTGTGTGTGTCAGTGTGTATCTGTATGTTGTCAGTATGTATCTGTGTGTGTGTGCCAGTGTGTATACCTGTGCATGTATCTGTATGTAGCCAATGTGTGTATCTGCATGTGTGTCAGGTTATGTATATGTGTGTCTGTATGTTGTCATTGTGTGTGCCTGTGTATCTGTATGTTGTCAGTGTATCTGCGTGTGTGTGCATCTGTGTGTCTGCATGTGTGCCAGGTTGTGTGTCTGTATGTGTGTGTGTCAGTGTGTGTAAATGTGTCTGTATAGCTGCATCTGTATGATTGTGTATATCTGTGTATCTGCAAGTGTTTCTGTGTGTGTATGTGTATCACAGTGTGTTTGTGACAGTGCATGTGTATTTGTGCATACATCTCAGCATTCAACACTACACGCAAATACACACCTGCATTCAAACTTCAACACTACATATAAACACACCTCTTTTTTTAAACAACAAAATTATATATAAACACACCAGTGTATTCATAAACCAACACTACACATAAATGCATACTTGCATTTAAATGCCATCTCCACATACAAACACACCCCTACATTCACACAAACATACTCCATACAAAAACATGCTTACACTCAAACACACAAATACTGCTCAGTGCTAAATATAACCCTGCATGCATGGGAAAATGGTAGCGCCCCAGCTGTCAAAGCATTGTTGGAGTTGCATGACAGATGGGGATCTACCTTTTGCCCCCTCTTGCCCAAAATAATTCATGCACCAGAGCCCTCTCTACTTTACGTCCGCCTCTGCGTTGGGGTGGGGGCATGATTGCATGCCAGGGAGGGGACGACCGGGTTCAGGGGGCCCAAGCAAATGTTTGCCCAGGGTCCAATCCATATTAAAGACGGCCCTGACAATAACAGCCGTAAGTATAATTGATACCTTCTCATACCAGTAGGAGTATGACTAATTAGGTTAAAGTGTGCCGAAACCGACGTATTGGTAGACCTGTAAATAAAGTGGGCAAAAGATGTATGCCAAAAGATTTATTCCATCGACAATAACTTAATACAACATAACATCATAATGCCAAATGTCTGAATGCTTGTCTGATTTCTCTCTCTGGTTGTGGTATGTGTCTACAGTACGCTGTAAACTTCCAGCGCCCCAGAGACTTGATAATATGAACAGGTATGTTCCTGTGTGAGACTGCTGAAGTTGCTCCAATACAGAAAGAATGTCCTGAGCAGTGTGAGGGGTTAAGGCCTAGCCTCATCAATCTAATATATAGCATGAATTTACTAGTCGTGAGGATGGTACCTTGAAAGGTGATTAATGGGAGATTTGTAGGTGCGTGTAAATTAGACAGATATGAATCGAAAGTCTTAACGGGACACCATTAATTAAAGGCGGGATAATAAGGTATTGTGACGGTTTGCCCTGGTTGCGTAGTTTTTGTATGTAACAGTGAGAAGAGGAAATGGTCTTCTTGTTTAATTAGCTGCCCAACGTTAAGACAGGATCTAGCGTCGGTAGTAAGGATTGTGGTAAATTCTCTGGGCCTAAAGAACACCTAAAAAGCTAAATATATAGCTACTTTTAAAGTCTGATTTGTTTTGGGTTCGAAAGGAGAGTTATCCAATAGGTCTGATAGTGATCTAAACACATTCCCCGTAATAGGCAGTCTTTGTGATGCCGGTGTAGTTCTGCTCCTCTGAATTCCTTTTAATAATGTCTTAATTTGGTAGGAGGAGAGGAAGGTCTGTCTGTTTGGAAATAAGGTTAACATGTGGTGTTGTAAGCCCGTGAGGTAGAGTTTTATTGTATTGTAAGACAGATGTAAATTCAAGTAGCAAAAAGAGGTAAACGCTACCAAAGTTTCCATAGAGAATACGTCTGCCATCTGGAAGTCCCTTGTGAATGTTACAAAAACATTAAGAGCTCTTTTGTATGTACGCCTGGAGTTTTTGGACAGAGCTCTCTGTGATAGTAATCTGCCATGTTCTAGTAGTTGACTCAATCCAATGTGAGGTCTTGAAACTGGGGGGCCGGAGTTGCTTTCAAGGAGGCATTGGGATTGAGTAGGCGAAATTCCTGAAACCGAAATTGGGACAAATGGTCTGCTGCTACGTTCTGAATACCTGGTATGTGTGTGCGCAATACAAAAAGAACTGATGAGTTGCCGCGAGTCAAGTTAATCTCCTCATGAAACTCATAATGACTAGAGAGGGGGACCGGCCTTTGTTAATAATGTAGCATGTTGCTTGGTTATCTGAGTAACAATGGACCGTGTGTCCCGCCCAGGAGTGTCCCCAGGTTGCTGCTGCAGCCACGATAGGGTATATGTCTAGCAATGCTGACATATGACCAAAGGCCTCCAATGTTCTGGTCTCAGGCGGCCAACTGCCCCATAACCATTGGTCACCACAGATGGCCGCGAAACCAGAAGAAGCTGCTGCATTCGACCACAGTATTGGGGAATCGAGGGACAGTGGAGGTATGAACATGGACTTCCCATTCCACTGGAATAAGAAATCCTGCCACATTCGTAAATCAGCTGTGGCGTGGATATCCAGAGAAACCATGCTGTCCTCGGAGGGCAGGTTAGGTAATAGACATAAAAGCCTAGAAATAAAAGACCTGCCCTGCAGGATGATTCTCATGGCAAAATTCAACGACGCCAACAATGACTAACTCCTTACGACTACAACAACCTCCTCGCAAGTAGTCACCAATGTCTGTTAGGATACGTTGAATCTTGTCATGCGGCAAGCTGGCCTCCATGGCCACAGAGTCCAGTTCAATACCCAGAAAATTGACCATAGTATCTGGACCTATAATTTTGGAGAGGGAAATAGAGACCCCTAACCTCCCAAACAGCTGTTTGGCGGCCTGAAGACTTGAAGGTGGGTTATGATTACTCTATAAAGAGAAAGTCATCCAGGTAGTGTAGTACTGATGGTCATCTACATGAATTTAAGAGTAACCAGCATAAGGCCTCCGCGGAGGTGTCGAATATCCACGGGCTACTTTTAGACCCAAATGTCAGCCTGTTGAAAAAATAATACTGGTTTGTCCATTTAATACCATGCAGATGCCACAGCGACGGGTGAATAGGAAGCAGTTTGAAGGCGTTAACAATATCTGTTTTGCTTAACCATGCTCCTATCCCTGCTGCTATGAAGGTTTGTACTGCGTCATCTATTGTGGTGTACTCCAATGAGAATTCTTCCGAAGGGATTAATGAATTCAAACTGGGAATGGTGGAGGAGTGAGGTGCATTAAGATCAATAATCAGTCTCTTCTTTGAAGAGTGTTTCCCAGTTACAATACCGATCGGGTTTGTACGCCAACTAGAGAATGGGGGTGTGGAAAAAGGGCCTATGACAAACCCTTGATTCAGTTCCTGTGTTGACAGTGAATCAACTGCACTTGGGTCATTGACAGCAGATAGTACATTTTTTACTTTCGGTAATACCGAATGGTAACGCTACAATACCCGTGTGAAAGCCCTCTGAAAAACCCGAGATGTTAGTGAACTGTGGTGAAGGGTGAGATGCTAATAGTTGAGACAACTGGATAATATCAACAGATGTGAAATACTGTTTAGCATTTAGTTTATTAGGGCACATGGTTTTGGAGTCAGCACGGAAACATTGAGTACACACATGTAACAACCTACAATCACTAAACCCGCAGACTCCAGCATTGAAATTGTTACATATCTGGTATTTCCTGAGAAATACAATGGGCCTGCCAAGCTTATCCTTTATTACTCTCTCTGATCTTACACGTACACCAGGGTTTTGTTGCACTGCAACCGAGGTGTCAGCGGGACAAACGTTGGTACTGTGAGAGGTAGATGAACACAAGGCACAAGCTGGCGTCCTGAGGCTGGCGAAATGCCTGCAAAACAACTCTGTATCCAGCCTACTCCAATTAATCACTGTATTAAACTGGGCCAGAGTTGCTGCCGCCTTAGCTGAAAAAGACCTATGGTATTCATAGAAAGCATATCCGCCGTACTTGTGCCCCAAGTCAACCAGCTTGTGCATGTATGTATCCAATTCTTCTCTGAGGAGAATTGGTACATACTACATCTCTGTAAATCCCAAATGCCAGTACAAACTCTGGAATGGTCAGTTTTTGATTGAGCCTAGGATTCCCTGGCCATGAGGACTACTGATAGATACCCATAAGCATAGGTCCTGTTCTCCACTATATCCTGGGAAGCAATGAGGAGTGATATAAGATATAAGAAGTCCTTACCATCCAGGATATCTTTACGTAGCTGAAGGGGTACCATGTGGGCAGGTGTGATCATTAGTGTATCTAACTGTGATACCGGAGCCACAACAGTACCCTGTAGGATTGCCGTAGCGGCCGCTAGGGACATGGCATTGGTCAAAGGTGGGTCAGTTGTTGTATGGCCAGCCTCCAACCTATCCCTGATCTGGCCCATGGAGGAGAGGAGAGTGTCCATTATGGTTTGTACGTCAGGCATGTTCCTGGTGCCACTCAGGGGCGTTTTAGCCGCAAGGCAAACAAGGCATTTGCCTTGGGCGGAATTTTTCAGGGGGCAGCAAAAAACGCCGCCCCCAAATGCCCAGGGCAAATGCCTTGTTAGCCTTGCGGCTAACAGACATGCCGAGTGGGCGGCGCTGGGCTGGGCGGGTGGCTGGCGAGGAAGCTCTTCCTCTGAGCGGTCTGCTCAGCTACCTCGCGCGCCGCAGAGTGAGGCTGGGAGCCGGAATATGACTCCCTCGCCAGCCGCCCGCCAAGCCCAGTGCCGCCTGCAGCCACTGGACCACCAGGGAGATAGAGAACCCCCCCGCATTCCCAAAGGTAAGGGGGGGGGGTAAATTTAAAAAAATGTGTTAATGTGAGTGTGTGTGTGTGTGTTTGTTAGTGTGTGAGTGTGTCTGCTAGTGTGTGTCTGCTAGTGAGTTAGTGTGTGTCTGTTAGTGTGTGTCTGTTAGTGTGTATGTGTGTGTCAGTGTGTGTCTGTTAGTGTGTATGTGTGTGTCTGACTGTGTGTATGTGTGTGTCTGACTGTGTGTATGTGTGTGTCTGACTGTGTGTATGTGTGTCTGTTAGTGTGTGTGTGTCTGTCTGTTAGTGTGTGTGTGTCTGACTGTGTGTATGTGTGTGTGTGTGTGTCTGTTAGAGTGTGTGTGTGTGTCTGTTAGTGTGTGTGTATGTGTGTGTCTGTTAGTGTGTGTGTGTGTGTGTGTGTGTGTGTCTGTTAGAGTGTGTGTGTGTCTGTTAGTGAGTGTGTATGCGTATCTGTCAGTGAATGTGTGTGTGTGTATTTAGAAGGCAGGGGGAAGGGTTGGGTGGGGCTGGCACGGGGAGGGAGCTGTCTGAGTTTTGTCCTGCCTAGGGCAGCACAAAACCAGGATACACCACTGGTGCCACTAGACCCTCCCCCAACTCCGGTGTTATCGATGTTTGTATACATTAATCTGAACAATTCCACCTTCCTGGCAGTAGCCGGGAATGGAATGCTCCTCCTTCGTAGTTCGGCCTGTATGCGTGGAATGGTCCATGACCTAATTGATGATGGACTGACAGATTCTCGTCCTCTGGAAGGTGAACCACACCTAGCTGGGGAGTGAGGGAGTGAAGGTTCATCTCCACCTTCTGGAGCTTGAGACATACTAAAAAGTGGAAAATTGTTCCATACTTACCGTAATTTTCTTTTCCTGATCATTATTCATGGCAGCATTTACTCATGGGTTAGCTCCTCCCCTTACAGCAGAAAGGACAAGAAATAGAACTTTGAAACTGGTATAAATAGATCCTCCCCCTTCCCATCAGGCAGTCTTTGTAACTAGCTTCACAACTCCTATAGTATATGGGTGGGAACGTAATGCTGCCATGAATAATGATCAGGAAAAGAAAATTACAGTAAGTATGGAACAATTTTCCACTTTCCTGATCATTATTCATGGCAGCATTTACTCATGGGGAATACCCAAGCAATATATATAGAGGGAGGGACAGAGTTTAAAAACAGCTAATAGCTATAAAACCATTATTGAGCTGTATAAATCTTAGAAGACTTTACAAAGCCAAACAAGAATAAATAGGAAATTGTCATAAAATCTGCTCAGACAAGATAATCTTCCCTAGAGGCTGCAAGGTCAGCAACCTCCTGGCATTCAATATCTGAAATATCCTGAATAAATATAGAATTAAATATAGAATTAAGACCACGATAGCATAAGCTAGAGAAGGAAAATGTAATTCTGGTATAAAAATTTAAAACCAAATTGATATCAATAAATCAGAACCTTGACAAAGGCATAACTTCCAGAGATCATACTGGAACAAGCAGATAATGTTGGATGAGAACGGACACACCATGCTATTAAACACAGGGAGAATTACACTGAGAATCCTACTACTTACTGGATGTATTTATTAAATACGATTCACACTGCTTCCTCTTGCCTTGTGAACTACTTACCTGAAGATACAGGAACAAATCAATATCTGCCTGTCAGAAAGAGGCAGAGCCTAGTAGAGAAATAAGTGTTATTAAAACACTGCAACATTGACCCGATGTTGTAACATTCAGATTCACAACAATACCTCACACAGTGGATGAATTGATACAGCAATGATCAGTCACAGGAGAGGAATAAACTAATAACATTACTAGGCAAAGGCAAGAAGAATCATATACAGATTAGTTGGCAACTACTAAATTATAAGGAGGCCAACCACGTCAGTACCTACATTCAAAGATAAACATATTGTAAATAGTACAGATTATGCCAAACATATAATCAAATTTATTAGAGACTGTTGTGCAACATAAGTAATAGATATATAATAGGCAAGATACTGATGGGAAGGTGGTAACCAGAGGCACATTATACATTGTGGAAACAGACACATAATAAGCAGGATAGTAGAAGATTTTCAGTTATCCTTATGAGAACAACAACCGCATACTTACTCTTACCTTATCTTCAATAGTGAAGAAGTACTTATGGCAGAGCCTATGGTGATAATAAGCAGCTTGTTATATATGCAAGATATCAACACCAATCCAAACATATAATCCACAAGTATTAAATCAATGCAACGTTAGGAGTGACCATAACTTATACCGATCTAAGTACAGAGACCCTGTAAAACATATCAGTCAAATGTTTGTCATCAACAGGCTGCATTACTTTACATTATACAGGATGAATCAATCATTAAAAGCCACACATTGGTTGCAAATTCCAGATATAAGGACACCTAGAAGAATCCCCATGAATATCAGAAGAGGTCCGTAATGGAACTACCTGTTTAGGGATTTCCTCTATTGTTCAGGCAGCAGGTGAATTTTACCTGAAATAGTAAACCTGGTAGAATGGTCTGGGGACTGGAAAGACCTTAAAATACACAGCATCAAAGTTACCTGGAGCATATGAGCCTAAAAGAATACCTTTAATGCAGAAAGGAAATTATAATGTTCCCCTTCACAACAGAGGAATCTGTCAGAAGTTTCTGATCATTAACTCCTTAAGAACCGAAAGCATGCCACCCCTGACATATACTAGAGGTATTGCCAAACCTTCAGGTATCCAAGGGATTAAAATAGAATACTGAATATAAGTTTTATGCTTTAAGGAAATTTATTCAGATTTAAAGAATAAAAGGTTAAGACCAGGAGAAAGAAAAAACAATATGAACAGCTTTTAAATCAGGTAATGGCTTCAGCGTTACCTACTTATGAACTCAATTAATAGCCCAATTTGTGCTCCTGCAACCAGTATGATCTAATAATCTAATAATAATCAGCATATATCTAAAGGTAAAACACTGCCACCAATTGAAAAAACATTCCCTATCTCGAGCAGAGGGGAGAGGATGCCTGGCAATAGAAAAACTTTTGTAGATGGGTCTCATGTATAAATGCATACACACAAAAAGAACAATTATGTTAAACATTACCATGCTTCATTTTGGAAAATCAGGTCTCCTTCTCTCCTGGGAGGGGCACTCAGACAGGTTCAGTAACACCTGAAATCTATCTGAAGTGGTAAAATGTGTTAATTGCTTACCCTGAAACACCTGTGGGAGAAGGAATCTAATACAAAGCCAAAGCAGTATGTTTCCTTATCTACTTTATTTAAAAAACCGAAATCGAAAATCCACAGTAGGCAATAATTACTTACCCAGTGCAACAGTGCATTTGTATTTGCTAGAATTGGGCATTGTTACATTTCAGCGCAAAACAAACTTTAGATCATTTGTATATATTAAATCTACCAATGCCGTGTATAAATTGGGGTCATATAATACTACCAACCTGTATACAGATTATATGAATCAGATACATTGTGGATGTTTCTGACAGCACCTATACACAGATATATCAGTTACATATACTGAGTCTGTTTAAACAGTAATCATACATAGCCTACCTCTGCTATATACAGTGACACTATGCCTGTACACATATTAAGATTATATGAGTGAGATAAAATGAGGCTGTGTTTTAACAGAACTTCATGCACATAATATACCACTCACCAATACTGAGTTTGTGACTCACAACCCACACATAGAACCCGTATTAGATTGTACTCATAAAGCGGATGTGCTTATATCATTAACAAATATTGTGCTTTCACTAATATATCAATCATATAGAGAACAGATACACTGAAGCAATGTCTCCACACCATCTTACATATAGAGCATGTAGAGGGCATATACTGAGGCTGTGTTTTCACAGCGACTCAGAGCATATAAAGAACACACACTGAGGCAGAGTCTCCAGATCAACTCATACATAGAGCATATAGTGGATATATATACTGAGGCTGTGTCCTCATAGTAACTCATACACAGAGCATCTAGTGGATACATATACTGAGGCAGAGTCCTCATTGTAACTCATACATACAGCATATAGTACATATACTAAGGCTGTGTCGTCATAGAACTCATACACAGAGCATCTAGTGGATACATATACTGAGGCAGAGTCCTCATTGTAACTAATACATACAGCATATGGTGGGTACATATACTGAGGCTGTGTCCTCACAGTAACTCTTACATACAACATATTGTGAATATATATATACATGCTGAGGCTGTGTCCCCACAGTAACTCTTACATAGAGCATATATATACTGAGGCCGAGTCCTCATAGTAATTTATACCAAGAGTATATAGTGGGAACATATACTGAGGCCGAGTCCTCATAGTAACTCCTACATAGAGCATACAGTGCATACACATATATATACACATACACACATATACATACATACTGAGGCTGTGTCCTCATAGTAACTTATACATAGAATATATAGTGGATACCTATACTGAGGCCGTGTCCTCATAGTAACTTATACATAGAATATATAGTGGATACTTATACTGAGGCCGTGTCCTCATAGTAACTCATACATAGAGCATACAGTGCATACACATATATATACACATACACACATATACATACATACTGAGGCTGTGTCCTCATAGTAACTTATACATAGAATATATAGTGGATACCTATACTGAGGCCGTGTCCTCATAGTAACTTATACATAGAATATATAGTGGATACTTATACTAAGGCCGTGTCCTCATAGTAACTCATACCTAGAGCATATACTGGACACACACTGAGACTTCATACCAATTCATACATTAGAGCATATAGAGGAAACATACCAATGCTGTACCACCACCAGATCATGTACAGATACTGAGGCCCAGTGGTCTCCTGTGCAGTATATTCCTCCACTGTCTGCAAAGCCTGCTTATTTGTGATAATGCACAGATAACAGTAATCAATGCCACATGCCTTGATAGAAACAAGTGTGTGTGTGGACTTTAGGTTTTTAAAACCTGTCATATACATGTGTGTACCTTAATCAGACACCCAAGAAGGTTCTTACCTTGGATATTTCCCTGTCTTCAGGCTGTGGAATTCCAGCAGACTTTATACAACATTATTAGCACTTGTGGTTCACCCAGATCCCCCAGTTCCAAGGATATACTTTTTATGGGGTTATTGCATGTTTTGGGGTCCCTGTGATGTGTTTTATGAAACTGTATTTCTCTGGCTGTGATAATTAGACTACCCATTGTGTTCAGTAATCATATCACAGCCAGAGGGGAGGATTTTGTGTGGGAGTGTCTGGGTGTATTGTATGGATTGATTGGCTGTTTTGTAACGCCCTGTGGGCTGTACTGTGTTTGTGGATTGGGAATAAAAGAGACTGTATGTGACAGTACAGGGAGTTCCTGTTTTAACCCTCAAAGTGAAGTGTCGTCTCATTATTGGGGGAAGGATTTATTGTATGCTGTTCCAGTTTGACTGCTAGGAGAGTAAACCTATTCGTATGGTTCCTATTCAACTGTCTACAGCATTCAGATGCTTGAGAAAAGGTATACGCTTCTCTGGTTCGGTGATTGTGGTGTCTGCTGCAGTGCTTGGAGTCCTCAGGAAGCGCTAGGAGCATCTTTCAACGGAGGTACCCAGTCGGGGTGCCAGGTGATCCGTTACAGCACTCTTTTTCATAGTGTCTCATTGCATTATCAGCACTCCTTTGCACAATGCCTCCTTGCATTATCAGCGCTCTTTTTGCATTATCAGCACTACTATGCCCAATGCATACTTGTATTATCAGCACTCTTTTGCACCAAACATCCTTATAAACTTACCTAAATGCTCACCACACAAATCTCCTAAGTGTGACCTATTTTTTAGAAGGAAGCCTAATGTAAGCAGCTGGGAGGGACTGAAAGAACAGAGACCCAGGTGCCTATACTAGTTTTAATCTAAATTACTAATGCACTTACCTGAACCGTTGCAGGCCTGTGTTTCAGCGGCAAAATGGGGATTTGAACAACTGACAGCCTAAACTGTTTAAACTATAGGCTTCCATCTGTACCCCATATGCCATCATCATCACCATGCAAGGTGGAATACATAGAATAGGTATACCCTGGTAGTCACAACTCTGTTGGGCCTCATGTATGCAATGTACCGCTGTCATCCCCTCAGGAAAAGAGATAGGTTAGACTCCTGATTGCTGAAGGAGGTACCCAGGCTGGCAACTCTTACACATGTGCTGTTTGCTGGGTCTTCAGGGATAAGGGCTTAGACTCAACTGGGCCTCATGTATGCAGTGGACCGCTGTCATCACTTCCGAGAGAGATAGGACAGACCCCTGGTTGCTGAAGTAGGAACCCAGGCTGACAAATCTTACCGATATGCTGTTTGCTGGGTCTTCAGGGATAAGAGGCTGAACCCTGGCCAGGCTTCATGTAGGCATTATATCACATACATCCCCTGAGGGGGTACCCAAGCTGGCCTGTTGCTGGGTCTTCAGGGATAAGAGGCTGAACCCTGGCATGCAGTGGACCATTTTCATCCCTATCATGGGAGAGGTTGGGCCCGACACCCGGTCACTAGTGCGTTTTTGTTGGGTCATCAGGGCTTAGAGGCTGAACCCTGGCACGGCCTAAAAAATATTGCCTGGTGAGCATAAAATAAAAAATCTAGGCCTGCTTAAGCAGACTCCTTCCAAACTGCTGTGAAGGACAGGAAAAAAGACTGCCTGATGGGAAGGGGGAGGATCTATTTATACCAGTTTCAAAGTTCTATTTCCTGTCCTTTCTGCTGTAAGGGGAGGAGCTAACCCATGAGTAAATGCTGCCATGAATAATGATCAGGAAAGGAAAATTGAAATTTAGAATGTTTACATGTAGGTACTGGCTGCTGACTAGTGCCAAGCGGCGAATAAATTTGCTTCATTGGTGATAGGTGAGGCCCTACTAGTGCCCAGAGGCTTGAGAGGCTCTAACAATGCGCTGGGCCGAGGGCTATACCACGGAACGTAGTGGTGGGGTGTTGGTCTCTCCGTGAGTAGTAGAAGAAAAATCGAATTGGCCGTGACAGGCGAGTCCCTCTCTATGC
Source organism: Pelobates cultripes (assembly GCA_933207985.1). Classification (NCBI taxonomy): domain Eukaryota; kingdom Metazoa; phylum Chordata; class Amphibia; order Anura; family Pelobatidae; genus Pelobates; species Pelobates cultripes. The sequence continues at coordinate 179,824,722 of OW240916.1, read as the reverse complement.
AACGTGCAAGATGGCTAGCTATGCATTGGACCGAGGGCTGAATACCTCCGAGTATGAGGATGGGTGTTGGCCTCGCGGGACCACTAATATAAGGCATAGAGGCCTATAGAAACTAAATATGTCTCTTATTGCCCTGAAAAGCCAGTAAGTTACTCCCTAGGGGACTGAGAAAAGGAAAACATGTAGGTTTCTCTGGTTTGTATACGTGGTGTCGGGTAACGTACCTGTAAGACTTGTAGCATGAGTGCGTAAGCCAAGTCTAGAATGATCCCTGATAATTCGTGCTCCTAAAGTACGTGGAAGGGAAAATATAACTAAGGCACTGAGTCTTTGGACTGTAAGTAGTCAAAAGAATGATGCCTACCTGGTAATACTCGTGTTAAATCTAGATGTGTCCGTGTGCCGATGCTCGTCTATAAAATATGCAACATAGAAACTATAAGATGCACGTATCTTTGATCCTCAGTATATGACAGAATGATATGGCTTGTTTTACGGAACTATAAGTGACTACTAGCATTTAATACAAGTATATTGGTATATAGGTCCATGCAACATAAGTCTGGTATGAGTAGTGTGACAACTTGGTGTTCCTTTAATTAGTTAACACCCTTCTGACGTTGCCGCTAACGTGATTAAATATACCACAATATTTAATTGACCGTGGATCCCTTAGCGTTGAATACTAGTGATGTCCCGAACGGTTCGCCGAACGGTTCGCCACAGATGGCGAACATATGCGGTAAACTTTGACCCTGTACCTCACAGTCAGCAGACACATTCCAGCCAATCAGCAGCAGACCCTCCCTCCCAGACCCTCCCACCTCCTGGACAGCTCACTAAGAATGCAGCTTCACAATGAATGTAAAATGGATGCTGTCCAGGAGGTGGGAGGGTCTGCTGCTGATTGGCTGGAATGTGTCTGCTGACCGTTCGGCGAACCATTCGGGACATCACTATTGAATACTAATATCCGGGACATAACCGCTATATACCGTGACAATAGTAATCGTGAACCGTTATTTGTTGTGATTTTTTTTTAATTTTTTTTTTACATTTCAGTGACATGTTAATACCAGATACTGTGAAGTTGTACTTAAAGGACCACTCTAGGCACCCAGACCACTTCAGCTTAATGAAGTGGTTTGGGTGCCTGGTCCTTCTAGGGTTAACCCATTTTTAAATAAACATAGCAGTTTCAGAGAAATGTGTTATATGAGAGAAATATGTTTATTAATGGGTTAAGCCTTCCCCCAAAGCCTCTAGTGGCTGTCTCATTGACAGCCACTAGAGGCGCTTGCGTGCTTCTCACTGTGATTTTCACAGTGAGAGCACGCCAGCGTCCATAGGAAAGCATTATGAATGCTTTCCTATGTGACAGGCTGAATGCGTGCACAGCTCTTGCCGCGCGTGCGCATACAGCCGACGGGGCGGAGGACGAAGGAGGAGAGCTCTCCGCCCAGCGCTGGAAAAAGGTATGTTTTATCCCATTTCCCCCTTCCAGACCTGGGCGGGAGGGGGACCCTGAGGGTGGGGGCACCCTCAGGGCACTATAGTGCCAGGAAAACGAGTATGTTTTCCTGGCACTATAGTGGTCCTTTAAGTATGCAATGCTTTGTCATAGGAGTCATATTGTAAATGTACACGTACCCTGTTATAACCAGCAGAACATAAATTGTACTTGAGTGGTAAATTTTGATAGAAGCAGCCTATAACCTATTTTAACAGAAAGCAACAAAGTAACTATGATGAAACAGAATCTGTGTGAAAAATACATATTGCCCACGTAAACAACCGACATGAACATAAACCAGGTGTTTCTCTGTTCCTTCTGACTTAATGTAGTCAGGATCTATCCCACCAATCTCTGTATAACACATAACACAAGTGGCAATCAGATGGCATAACTGACCAACCCCACGTAGAATAAAAGTCACTATAATCTAAAAGTTATCCTCAAGGGAGCGCATATAAGGAGATATTCGTGAAGTCCATTAAGGGTTAATATCGGATGCAAGTACGATGCAAAAGTAGGTAACTTTCCCTCCCCTTTGAGTCAAGTGTGTTTTTGCCGAACGGGATATGTTTGTCCTGCACGAGAGCAGGCCGATCCGAACAAGCGTGTCGGGGAATGGACGGACCCCCCAATGTATTACAGCCCAGTGTACTGCAGAAAGAAGAAAGTCCAGTCAGGTAGCTAGGCTTCTAACGCAGCCCTCACGTCTGTTTGCACACTGGAGAAAACCCGGAAGTGACGTCACACTCAAAACGGAACGAAAGTCTAGGAGGAGTATAGGGCCGAGGGTGAGTATTTATATCAGCACTGGCCCCTCCCACAACTCCAGGCTCCATGTTTTATTTTAAACTGTTTTTAAATCTTTTATTTTACATTTTACAGGCAGCGGGGGGAGTACCTGTCATTACAGGCACTCCCCCTGTTTGCATTGCTATGGACACCTATGCCATCCATGTGATCGTGAAGTCCTCGCAAGGACCTCGTGATCACATGGCCGAAGGATTCCAGGTGAGTCCACCCACCGCGATTGCCGGCGTGGGATCGCTGGCAAGCGGTTAAGTAAATAGGACAGAGGGGACGTGCTATGCCGGCGTTTAGAGCCGGGTCCCCAATGACAGCATAGCACGCCCGCCGTCCTTAAGGAGTTAAAGATACACTATAGGCACCAAAACAACTTTAGCTTAATAAAGCAGTTTTGGTGTGTAGATCACTGCTGCCTCACTGCTTAATTCTCTGTCAATTAGGAGTTTTGTTTCTGTTTATGCAGCCCTAGCTGCACCTCCCCGGCTGTGACTGACACAGCCTTCATGAAATATAAAATGTATATTTGTTCTGCAAATTGAACTTTAATCACACACAGGAGGCTCCTGCAGAGTCTAGCAAGCTATTAACAGTGCATGAGATAATAAATTCTAAAGTAAACAAAATTTGCAATAAAGGAAGTGCAAACATTAGATGACTATTTATAGGAAGTGTTTAGGAAGACTTTTTAAGTCACATGCAGGGAGGTATGCCTAGGGCAACTCCTAAATCCTCCTAAATGGCAGAGAATTGAGCAGTGAGCCTGCAGGAGCATGATCTATACACCAAAACTGCTTCATTAAGCTAAAGTTGTTTTGGTAACTAAAGTGTACCTTTAAATAAAAGAAAGTCCCTTTTTTGTGTGCAAATTCCCGCACAGTATATCATCAGCTGTGCATTCTCTAGGAAGTAGCTTGGCCACTTAGGACATTCCCATTCTGGTCTTTGTAGTAGATAGATACCTGTTAAGTGTAGATAGGGCAGGAGCTGTTTAACTCTCTCTGCAGAGATTTGGAATGTGATAGGGAATGGGATACATTTGCAGCAAATAACCTTGTATGTGTCTCTCACACCTATAAATCTGTCGATTATTAAATTGCCTGTTTATTTTCATAGTGTGAGAGAGAGGGGCTGACTTAAAAAATCTCTTCAGCATACTTCAAAGCTTCTGCATAAGAAAGCTGAACTACAACTCCCATTACGCTTTTCTGTAATTCCTGATAGCATGTACCATTGTATTATTGGACAGTGCAGAATAGGCTGTAGAGACAGTAAGGGAGGTGTATGCACTTAAAGTAACCAGCAATTTGGAAATATTGTAGACAAGAATTCAGACTATGAATACCGCATGTGCAAAGCAGGTATTTATTCGGGAAAACTAAAATCCTTGCATACATACAAAAAAAGCTAATTGCCTAAAATGCCCACAGACAGCTGCATTTGGTCCAGTTACAACGAGTAAAAACCAAAGCTGGTTATTACTGAAGAAGGAAGTAGTGCCTCAGTCCAGATATTGATTTGCTATTGCAGTGGGTCTGCAGTGCTGTTTTGGTCTCTCTAAGAGTGTGGCATGTCCCCTTTCTTCTACACTGAATACTTCCATTGTTCCAGTGTCCCGGAGCTTCGGCCTGCTAGTAAGAAGGGAAGGAGAGGAGTGATCAAGTGAGTGCTAGGGAACACCAGGAATTCTTCCTAGAAAGTGTAGAGCGTTCACGCCAAGCTCATGGTACTGATACAGTGCTCTCTGCATTGTCCGCCGTTAATTACCCTGCCTACATGATTGGATTGCATTCACACCGGGCTTGCCTTCCAATTCTTCAGGCAGACCTACACAACTCTCCTAGCAGGTCCTAGCGGTGATTATGACATGATTTCCGTCACTGGCCCACCTCCTTTTACCCCACCCATCAATGTCCTCCTTCACAGGGTGCTGATCTTAGGGGGTGAGGATCTGGTTGATAGATGAAAGCGAAGGTTTGTATTCTTACAAATGCATCCTGTATTTTCTGTTGATTAGATCCTGTAATTAGACCCATCATAATTGTCAGCACCAGGTCCAATAGGCTCTTAATCCCACCCTGCCTCCTGCCAATAATAATACAGAAATATAATTTATTAAGAAAACAAATAGGGGGGAGGAGCTTGGCAGCCGATCCGAACGGACGCAGGGTAGATGGGCTCCGTGCTTATCCAGAGCAAACTAACAATTTCCAGCCACCAAACTGATGATAACAACGCCCAAACAACCCAAAACAATGGGAAGGAAAACCAAGAGACAAAAACCGGACCGACCCAAACAGGGGGCCAACATAAGAGACCTCTTCAACCAGGCACAAGGTGCATACGGCCCCAAGATGGCCGCCGACCTCGAGGAATTCTCTGACTCCTCAGGAGATTTCTACCCTGAGGAAGCCATTACCACCCTACCTCTGGGGAGGCCTCAACAGCAAGCACCATGTCCAGAGGCTGCAGAACCAGTGACTGCGACGCTGCTGAAGACTCTCCTGGGAGACTTACAGAAAACCCTCCAGGCAGATGTCGCTCAGCTACGCGCGGACCTCACGGGCCTGGTGGGCCGTGTTCAAGCGGTCGAACTCACCTCCAAGCGGCAAGCACAGGAAATATCAAAGCTCAGGCAGGAATTGCAAGCTTTAAAACAAAAGCAGGCCAAAACTGACCAATGCTTTGCTACAATAGAAGACAACAGGCGCCGCAATAACCTCAAGATACGCGGGATCCCGGAGGACATACCCGATGAGGAAATCCCACACTTTCTACGGAGGCTCACGGGAGCCCTACTGACGCCTAAGCAAGCCAGGAATATCGGCTTCCGGATCCCAAAACCCCGGAGAGCCCCTGAGGCAGCCCCCAGAGACCTGGTGGTGAAATACAGAAGCACGACCGACAAAATGGCGAAACTCACAGCCCTGAAGGGAGCAGCCACCTACAGCTTTGAATCGATGACCCTGTCCTTCTTTGCAGACCTGTCAGGGGAAACCCTACTGCACTGGAACCAACAGCAACGGTTCCGAGATGGCATCCAGCGAAGACAATCCCCTTCTTCCCACAGGGTACGGGAAAACCGGGGTGCGCGGCAGCGACCTCGGGAGGGCCCAGCGCTCACACCAGGACATTCTCCCATAATGCAGAACAATATAATACGGGACTGATAACCTGAATGAACACTCTCGTACACCTACACGGCAATAACACCCAGAAAGAACCCTGACGGTTTTTATGTATTTTTCGTTTTTATAGTTTTGATCACTGGCTCTTCTCTTATTTTCCTTTTTAAACCTTATGATATGCATCCTAATATGTTTTTAATGGCTGCCCTAGACTCACCAGGATAGGCTTTAAGGGAACCGACCTCGGGACACAATTATTTTCACAAATGATGCTCACTAAGCAGCCCCAATGCTTCCCTAACTTCTGCACCCACATAGCCCACCGACAAAGTCCAGGCCATGAGGAGCCCGCTCACCTTTTTGTCCCCACGTCTCCATCCCCCCCATCCCCCAGGGTCACAGGGAAACTAACCTACTTGGCAGACCGCAGACCTCGACCCCCCCTCAAAGACGCGTCCCACATCGAATAGTCCCCACACATTAGTCAGGCGGACTGCCGAGTACACAATAGACCACTAGACAAGGTATACACTAGTAGCAGGAGGAACTTGCACGACATTGCCCAGACCACTCACTGCCCATCGCATACACCAAGTCGCCACAGTAATGGCACGCTAGACAACATCCATACATGCCTTTAGGGCCAATGTTTAATTATTATAAAAAATGTGCAGTCTACAAACAGCCATATCTTTGACCAACGATGATTGATATTGTTATTATTACACTTGTTTCAGATAACAACCGTTCGGGACATCACTATATATATATATATATATATATATATATATATATATATATATATATATATATATATATAGAAGTCAGACTATTTGTTGTTTTGCCTTCAGTAATTGTTTATTTGGGTAGGAAAATGTACTTGCGGTCAGGCCAAAGGGACCTTTTACTATCTTTGGAACCACTGAACGGATTTTCACGAAATTTGGATATGTTTGTCCCCAAGTTATACTGCTTATAATAATATAAGTTTTATGCATGTACAATATAAATTCAAGAAGTTTTGAAAATATATAAAAAGTTTAACTTTTCAGCTTGGAGATAATTTAGTAGATACAGTTATCTCCGAAGCAGAGGGGAGGAATTCACTGTAACTGTATTGTTGGTGCCCCACAAGGTCCAGTGTGTGGTGTCTAACCTGTAAAATCCTGCATAAAAGCAGCAATAAACGCTCAGTGGAGTCAGTTCTTCTTCACCCTTCAAAACGTAGCTGTGTCTCGTTGTTGAAAGGGAATTTGCAGCTTAATCACTAGCTCTTTTCAGAGCTCTGCCTCTCTATTGCTCCAGGGATCCAGCGGATGGGACTTCACCTCTCCCCTACAGCCCAGCATCTTGCCCGGAGGAAGGACGTCGCCAACGGCAGATACCCCTCTCTACCCTGGGTAACCGTTACACTCACCATCTACTCTTTTCCTACTCACAAGCACATTAACCAGCAGTGGTGTACATACCGCGGTTCCCACCATCTGTTGCAGGCCCTGGCCCAAGCGGTATAACCGCCGGGGCCACACGTTAAGGTGCCCATTGGGTGGTCCATGCTGTTAGGGCCACCCAATGGCTATGGGTTTCCAGGGTGCCCGGTCAGTGCTTTGTCGATTTAACAGTGCAACCGGGCCCCCTTTGATGACATCACAGCTTGGAGGAAGTGATTGCCCCGTCACTCCTCCCAGCTTACAACGGGAGCTCTGACTCCCATTAGGCTGAGTCACCACTGGACAACAGGGAAGTCACCCTCCTGCATCTAAAAGGTAGGAAACAGGAGGGTGACTAAACTATTTTATATGTGTGTGTTTATTTGTTTTATGTATGTGTGTGTGCGTGTGTGTGTCTGTCTGTTTGTATGTGTGTGTCTGTATATATATATATATATATATATATATATATATATATATATATATATATATATGTCTCTGTGTGTGTGCGTTTGTATGTATGTATTGTCTGTATGTATGTATGTATGTGTGTGTATATGTATGTATGTATGTATGTATGTATGTGTGTGTGTGTGTGTGTGTGTGTGTGTGTGTGTGTGTGGTGGCGTACACTCCAGGGTGGGCCGCCCTGCGGATCCCTGCGACCGGATGCCCACCACTATGTGTTGCGACCCCTGCCCACGCAGTGTAAAGGTCACAGATTAGTTTTCGCACCGGGGCCCCATAGATTGTGTTTACACCACTGTTAACCAGATATGTATTTCTAATTTTATAGTAATCCATTACAAAAGGTACATTCGGATGACAAAAAACAAGCAAGACAAGAATTTATTAAAGTCGCAGAGGGGCAGCTACTCCTACTGGACCCGAATGTCAAGTAGATATACAGATGTTCCAGGTCAGTGTAATGGTTTTGAATTCAGAGCTGTTTTCAGACATATTTAAAGGACCACTCTAGGCACCGAGACCGCTTCAGCTTAATGAAGTGGTCTGGGTGCCTGGTCCAGCTAGGGTTAGCCCATTTTTTTTATAAACATAGCAGTTTCAGAGAACTGCTATGTTTATAATAGGGTTAATCCAGCCTCCAAATCCTCTAGTGGCTGTCTCATTGACAGCCGCTAGAGGCGCTTGCGTGCTTCTCATTGTGAAAATCACAGTGAGAAGACGCAAGCGTCCATAGGAAAGCATTGTAAATGCTTTCCTATGAGACCGGCTCAATGCGCGCACAGCTCCTGACGCGCGTGTGCATTCAGCCGAAGGGGAGGAGAGGAGGCGGAGAGGAGGGAGGAGAGCAAAATATATGTTATATACAAGTCCTTTTGAAACAATAGCAATATACTAAGAGTTTTTCATATGTTTCACCCTTTAGGGCATGTGACAAAAGGCCTTTTGTCACTGGTTTTTCATGTGACAAACTAGACTGTTCCCCTGACTTATGGAGAAGCCTGATTGCCAGCCTCCTTCCCCAAGATTATGGCCCTGGGGTGTATGGCCCTTACAAAACAGTTTATGGGCATGTTAAGAGCTTTTGTGGCAATGCCTCTTTAAAACTGTGTCCCCAGTGTCCCTCCTCAACCTCTCATCAGCCTGTGCTAAATTTTAACCGCATGGCGATTTTATTCTGTTTGTGGGATCTGAGCGCTGTTCGGATATATTGAGCGCTCAGATCCAAGCTATCTGGGGATAGGTTGAATGTGGGGTTTCTGTTCAGTGTAATGGGAATTATGTATTTTTGTGTATTTTTGCTGCTGTTGTGAATGGAGATATTTTCTGTACCTGGAGATAATTGGCTTACCACACCCAGTTAAGACAATTATCACCAGGATAGAGGAGAAGATAGATCGGTTGCAAAGCCTAACTCTGTGGAACTGGTTTGGGGCAGGAAAACCAAAATTGCAGTCGGTCAAAAAGGACTTCCATCTAACTTTTGAACCACTGGACCAATTTGTATGATATTGATGATTGATATTGTTATTATTACACTTGTTTCAGATAACATGGCATCTCCCAGCATGTAAAATAACTTGTGCACGTGAAAACTAAAGAATAAAAAAAAAAAAAGAAAGCAAATAGGATTCCAGCATAGAGCACCTCCAGTCTTACAGCTCCAATAGTGCTGGTAAAGCAGATTAATTGCGCCATTACGACGTTCTACACTGGTAAGGAAATGTTAGGCCTTTTCCTTCTAATCTTGGCCTATCCACTTCAATGCAAATTTCAATGGACTCATGGACTCATGGGCTTAAAATCTTCATACCAACATATAGTATAACTGTTTTATAGTAAGGTAAACTAATGGCTCACTATAACAAAAAACCCCAGTTAACCAGTATGATGGCTGCTTATATATATAGTGATGTCCCGAACGGTTCGCCGAACGGTTCGCCACGGATGGCGAACATATGCGCTGTTAGGTCCGCCCCCTATGTCATCATTGAGTAAACTTTGACCCTGTACCTCACAGTCAGGAGACACATTCCAGCCAATCAGCAGCAGACCCTCCCTCCCAGACCCTCCCACCTCCTGGACAGAATCAATTTTATATTGATTCTTCTTAGCTGCATTCTTAGTGAGCTGTCCAGGAGGTGGGAGGGTCTGGGAGGGAGGGTCTGCTGCTGATTGGCTGGAATTTGTCTGCTGACTGTGAGGTACAGGGTCAAAGTTTACTCAATGATGACTAATAGGGGGCGGACCGAACAGCGCATATGTTCGCCGTCCGTGGCGAACCGTTCGGGACATCACTATATATATATATATATATATATATATATATGAAGTCAGACTATTTGTTGTTTTGCCTTCAGTAATTGTTTATTTGGGTAGGAAAATGTACTTGCGGTCAGGCCAAAGGGACCTTTTACTATCTTTGGAACCACTGAACGGATTTTCACGAAATTTGGATATGTTTGTCCCCAAGTTATACTAGTTTTATGCATGTACAATATAAATTCAAGAAGTTTTGAAAATATATAAAAAGTTTAACTTTTCAGCTTGGAGATAATTTAGTAGATACAGTTATCTCCGAAGCAGAGGGGAGGAATTCACTGTAACTGTATTGTTGGTGCCCCACAAGGTCCAGTGTGTGGTGTCTAACCTGTAAAATCCTGCATAAAAGCAGCAATAAACGCTCAGTGGAGTCAGTTCTTCTTCACCCTTCAAAACGTAGCTGTGTCTCGTTGTTGAAAGGGAATTTGCAGCTTAATCACTAGCTCTTTTCAGAGCTCTGCCTCTCTATTGCTCCAGGGATCCAGCGGATGGGACTTCACCTCTCCCCTACAGCCCAGCATCTTGCCCGGAGGAAGGACGTCGCCAACGGCAGATACCCCTCTCTACCCTGGGTAACCGTTACACTCACCATCTACTCTTTTCCTACTCACAAGCACATTAACCAGCAGTGGTGTACATACCGCGGTTCCCACCATCTGTTGCAGGCCCTGGCCCAAGCGGTATAACCGCCGGGGCCACACGTTAAGGTGCCCATTGGGTGGTCCATGCTGTTAGGGCCACCCAATGGCTATGGGTTTCCAGGGTGCCCGGTCAGTGCTTTGTCGATTTAACAGTGCAACCGGGCCCCCTTTGATGACATCACAGCTTGGAGGAAGTGATTGCCCCGTCACTCCTCCCAGCTTACAACGGGAGCTCTGACTCCCATTAGGCTGAGTCACCACTGGACAACAGGGAAGTCACCCTCCTGCATCTAAAAGGTAGGAAACAGGAGGGTGACTAAACTATTTTATATGTGTGTGTTTATTTGTTTTATGTATGTGTGTGTGCGTGTGTGTGTCTGTCTGTTTGTATGTGTGTGTCTGTATATATATGTATATATATATATATATATATATATATATATATATATGTCTCTGTGTGTGTGCGTTTGTATGTATGTATTGTCTGTATGTATGTATGTATGTGTGTGTGTGGTGGCGTACACTCCAGGGTGGGCCGCCCTGCGGATCCCTGCGACCGGATGCCCACCACTATGTGTTGCGACCCCTGCCCACGCAGTGTAAAGGTCACAGATTAGTTTTCGCACCGGGGCCCCATAGATTGTGTGTACACCACTGTTAACCAGATATGTATTTCTAATTTTATAGTAATCCATTACAAAAGGTACATTCGGATGACAAAAAACAAGCAAGACAAGAATTTATTAAAGTCGCAGAGGGGCAGCTACTCCTACTGGACCCGAATGTCAAGTAGATATACAGATGTTCCAGGTCAGTGTAATGGTTTTGAATTCAGAGCTGTTTTCAGACATATTTAAAGGACCACTCTAGGCACCGAGACCGCTTCAGCTTAATGAAGTGGTCTGGGTGCCTGGTCCAGCTAGGGTTAGCCCATTTTTTTTATAAACATAGCAGTTTCAGAGAACTGCTATGTTTATAATAGGGTTAATCCAGCCTCCAAATCCTCTAGTGGCTGTCTCATTGACAGCCGCTAGAGGCGCTTGCGTGCTTCTCATTGTGAAAATCACAGTGAGAAGACGCAAGCGTCCATAGGAAAGCATTGTAAATGCTTTCCTATGAGACCGGCTCAATGCGCGCGCAGCTCCTGACGCGCGTGTGCATTCAGCCGAAGGGGAGGAGAGGAGGCGGAGAGGAGGGAGGAGAGCAAAATATATGTTATATACAAGTCCTTTTGAAACAATAGCAATATACTAAGAGTTTTTCATATGTTTCACCCTTTAGGGCATGTGACAAAAGGCCTTTTGTCACTGGTTTTTCATGTGACAAACTAGACTGTTCCCCTGACTTATGGAGAAGCCTGATTGCCAGCCTCCTTCCCCAAGATTATGGCCCTGGGGTGTATGGCCCTTACAAAACAGTTTATGGGCATGTTAAGAGCTTTTGTGGCAATGCCTCTTTAAAACTGTGTCCCCAGTGTCCCTCCTCAACCTCTCATCAGCCTGTGCTAAATTTTAACCGCATGGCGATTTTATTCTGTTTGTGGGATCTGAGCGCTGTTCGGATATATTGAGCGCTCAGATCCAAGCTATCTGGGGATAGGTTGAATGTGGGGTTTCTGTTCAGTGTAATGGGAATTATGTATTTTTGTGTATTTTTGCTGCTGTTGTGAATGGAGATATTTTCTGTACCTGGAGATAATTGGCTTACCACACCCAGTTAAGACAATTATCACCAGGATAGAGGAGAAGATAGATCGGTTGCAAAGCCTAACTCTGTGGAACTGGTTTGGGGCAGGAAAACCAAAATTGCAGTCGGTCAAAAAGGACTTCCATCTAACTTTTGAACCACTGGACCGATTTGTATGATATTGACATATGTTTGTATACTGTGGTTCAGAATATGTAAGTTTTTTTGTGAATGTGATGTATACTTTTAAAGTTATGAATATTGTGTAAAACTGTGTATTTTCCTGCCTGTGATAATTACATTAGCCCATTGTGTACAGTAATTCTATCACAGGCAGAGGGGAGGATTTTGCTGGAATGAATGGGAGTGTTTGACTGTATTGTAATGTTTTGATTGGTTGTTCCACAAGACCACGTGGGTGGTAACCTTGTGGGAAGAGTTGCATATAAGTGTCAATAAACCCTCAAACTGCTGAGTTCCTGTTTTACCCTCAACATAGAGCCTTGTCTCATATGTGGGGGTAAAGGCTGCATTTACACTGGGTATACACTGTATACTCCCTTGGCTATAATCACTAAGCTCTTTTAAGAGCTTGTTCCAGCCTGCTCTCTGAAGCAAGAGAGGTTCAATCTGCAGTGCTTATGGTGACCAGAGGAGTGCTTGGAGCCCTCGGGAAGCACTAGGAGCATCCATCAACGGAGGTACTCGGTTGGAGTACTCGAGCTCCGTTACAGGGCATAATTGTAAATTTTATGGTGAGGAAAATCTGTGCAGTGCCAGCAAAATGTCTAACATGCACTGATCAGCCACAACATTAAAACCACATGCTGAATATTGTGTAGGTCCTCTCCATTCTGCCAAAACAGCTCTGATGTATCGAGGCATGGATTCCACAAGACATCTGAATGTGTCTTGTGATATCTGGCACCAAGACATTAGCAGCAGATCCTTTAATTCCTTCAAGTTGTTAGGTGGAACCTCTTTGGAGCAGATTTGTTGTTTTACAACATCCCCATATCTCAATTATATTGAGATCTGGGGAATTTGGAGTCCAAGGCAGCACCTTGAACTTTTTGTCATGTTCCTCAAACTATTCCTGAATAATTTTTGCAGGGTATATTATCCTGCTGAAAGAGGCCACTGCAATCAGTGAACACGATTGCCATGAAGGGGTGTATGTGGTCTGCTACAATCTCTAGGTAGGTTTAGGTAGGCACATGTCAAAGTAACATTCACATGAATGCCAGGACCCAAGGTTAAAAGCAGAAAATTGCCCAGAGCATAACACTTGCTGACAGCCCAACTTCTTCCCATGATGAATACTGCTACAATCTCTTCCCTGGCCATCTACCTGATCTAAAAAAAAGGTGACACCTTTTTATTAGGTTTTTGATTTGATTATGTAGCAATTTGAAATACAGTCAGTGCCATCTTAACAACATTATGGGCCCCCAGGCAAAGCAGTACACTGGGGCCCTGCCTACACAACAACTCACAGGAATAAAAATGTAAATTATACATAAATTAAGCTTATATTTATTAGTACCTCCATCAAATGCAATACATGCATACAACACATACACACAGGCTGCTGAACACATTCACCCTGACTGCTGAGTACACGCACTCACATACACACAGACTGCTAAATACACACAGTTCACTGAATACATACACACAGTGTGTTGAATACACACACACACATACACACAAACACAACACAGGCTGCTGAATACATACACACAGTCCGCTGAATACACACAGACTGCTGAATACACACAGACTGTTTAATACACACACACATACAGCATTGAAGGATGCAGTTTATGTGTGTACGGGTGCTGTGTGTGTGTGTGTGTGTTGCAGAGTTGGTAGTGGTAGCAATTGTGTTTTTTTCTGGCTGCAGGCTGTGTGGAGTATTGCCTTGGTAACGAGCTGCAATGCTCCACATAACCTGCTCGCGGGAGGAAAGATCTGCCTCCCATGTCCCCTTCCCCTGAATCTGGGTTCTCTCTCCCTCTCTTTCCCTGATTGAAGGGCCTTTGGGCCAGTGAGGAATATCTCTGATCTCTTCACTGGAACACTGCAAGAAAACAGGGCCGGCTCTCCATGAGTCGGCAGGAGAGATCAAAGGATCTCCATTGTCAGCCTGAGCCCATGGGCAATGCTGTGGGGCCCCCAGGACTGTGGGGCCCATGGGCAACTGCCCAGCATGCCCATGCGGAAAGAAGGCCCTGCCCTGACCCGGATACCGCTTCACCGGTTGTCCTTCCATGCACCACTTTTTGTAGGTACTAAGACTGCAAACACCTCGCAAGACTTGCATTTTGAAGATGCTCTGACCCAGTTATCTAGCCATCAATATTTGGCCCTTGTCAAAGTCACTAAGATCATTTTGCTTGCACATTTTTCCTGCTTACAACACATAAAATTCAAGAACTTACTGTTCACTTGCTGCCCAATATGGTTGTAATGCTGTAGCTGATAAGTATGTAATTTCTGTGAAGCAGGGAGCAAAACTGAACATTCATTGCCCACCTATCATCTAGCTTGAATGCTGTATCCTCGTTTTGTTGGAATTAGATAGATTGATGCCCAAGGTTTCTTGATACATTTTCATCTTCCATTCTAGAATGTGCTTGTGAATAGGCCAATTCAAGTTGAAAAAGACAGCATTTAATACGAAACCATGTGGTGTTTGGAGCAAATAAAGGGAATTGCATCTTTAAAGTTTAAAATAAAGTACTTTGTGGATTTAGCCACCTGAGTCATGCCTGCCAGACTTCGCCGGCTAAAAAGCTGAAGCGTTGGTGGGTTAGTAATAGACAAGCAGCACACCTGCTGCTGTTATACATTCATTGCTTGACTGACTGGCACAAGGACACAATATGCGATGAAGAGCGAGGACCTAAAAGCCATTAATAGGTGAAGGATGTGTCTTAGCAATGCTATGCTCCCCTTATGACCTATTGCTCTTTATAAAGAGAGCGGCTGTGTGTTCCTGATAAATTTAGTGCTCTTGAGAGACTTAATAGATCAGAGATTTCAAAAATTAAGGTTTGGAGCATAGGGATGATGCTGGGCATTACTTCATGAAATACATAATGGTACACCTGGAAGCTGTACGGATTATTGTCATGAATGTCACCCCTCCAAAGCAAGCACATGACTCTGTTCAGTGGGTGAAATGGTTAAAATCACTATTTGTCTACACTAGACACAGAACTAACACCACCCACACCTATTCTAGTATACAAGCTGCAACCAATGAGACAAATTATAAACAGGGCATTTTAGGTTACTCCAACCAAATTAGATTAAAAACCCACTAAACACAATTTAGCAAAAATATATCTATAAAATATAATATAAACAGTAAGTCACTTCTATAATGACACTTTTATACCAGACAAAGGCAGAATGTAATAACTGCACTGTAATGTAGTGGTGGGCTTAACACAACATTATTATTATTTGTGACGGACCCTCCGTCAATCGATGCTCCTAGTGCTCACCAAGGACCATCAGCACCACACCAGACACCATAAGCACTGCAGACCCCACGAACCGCCACAGCTTGGTTGGGGTCTCGCCGCCTCCTACCCACCCTGGACCTACGACAAGGCTTCAGGCTCCAGTGGGTGAACCTCTCTTACTTCAGAGAGCGTAGCAGGAACAGCTCTTATGAGAGCTACTGTTTATCCAAGGTAGTATGATGATCATAGCAATCCCTTGTTGTGATATAGCAGTTCCCTACAACACGATATGAGGCAGTGAGTTGAGGGTAAGAAGGTCTGAGAGTTTAATGGTACAGGTTGGATTTTTATGCAGTTTTTCAGGCCAGAGGCACACCCACTGGACCTGATGGAGGACAGGAACACAAGGGACGTAAACCAATGAAAACAGTAATTAACAGTACGGCACTCCCACATACAGTAAACAAACCCTCCTCTCTGCCTGTGATATAATTAAGGTAGTTAATCCATTAACTTAATTATCCACAGGCAGAAAAAAAAACATATTTTTATAAAGTCCCATAAGTACCCCAAAACACAACATATCCCCATAATGTTACATCCCCTGATAGCCCTGATCTGGGTGAACAACATATCCAAACATCACCCAAATCAGATCAGGGGTTTAGAAATTCTATGAAAGTCATAGTTTTGCCCAGGCGAACACAGGATTTCATGCCCAAAACAGTTCCATAGAATCGCGGCTAAGGGCTGGAGGACCGACCAGGAACCGCGAGGTTTTCATGGCGAAAATAGTTCCAGGGCATTCGTGGCTAAGTCCCCCTGAAGTCTATTTGCGGTTTAAGCCCATGCGAACAAGATGGCCGCCACCATGTGTTCGAATGGCGGCCACTTCAACTGTTCGGCAGTTCGAAGAACCATTGTTTAAAATCCCAATAGCCACAAATAGGGTATCTCAAACTGGACAAATAATACAATAGACAATGAATGAATAATGATGAAAAATACAAAATACCAATTATAAAACAAAAAAGGTAAAAGGCTGGCAAGTAGTCCTCTCCAAAGCCCAGTGGCAAAGTGGCTTTCGTCACATTAGACAAAATAGACAATGAAAAATACAAAACATCAATTAAAAAACAAAAAAGGGTAAATGGCTGGCAAGTAGTCCTCTCCAAAGCCCAGTGGCTAAGTGGCTTTAGTCACATTATTATTATTTTATTATTTATATAGCGCCATCAGATTCCATAGTGCTGTACAATGGGTGGACTAACAGACATGTAATTGTAACCAGAAAACTGGACATACAGGAACAGAGGGGGGTGGAGGGCCCTGTTCAATGATCTTACATGCTAGAGGGAGTGGGGCATGTCCATATAGTGTAAATTAATCACCATATTAATATTGTATTTTGTATATATTTTGTATTTTACAGCAGCACCCTTACTTAGAAATGTGTGGTTCAGGTGTGCACCCAAATCCACTTATTTCTGTGTATATCTGGAATCCAGACCAGATTCCTTTTGGGCTGGGAACCTCTGCCCATGCACTAAAAGTGCGCCTTTGGAGGTTGTAACGGACCGTTTTGCCCAAAAGAGGTTAAAAACCGTTTAGGCGATATTCCCCTTTTTCAGCAAGCACCAATCTCCTGAACTGCAAACCCACGAATTCACCAACTCCCGAACTGCAACCAAGGGAATACTCGAAACTCCCGAACTGGAGACACACGAATAGCTGCTAGCAGACGAACAGGAAAAGCCCCCAAGCGGCTTACACTCCTGGCAATCAGTCTCTAACAGCATACAGTAAATCCTCCCCCAATAATGAGACGACACTTCACTTTGAGGGTTAAGCAGGAACTGATTTACTGGGGCTAACTGCCCGGCTTTTATGCAGGTCTCCCACCTGGTGGACACTCCCCTAGGGGACCAAATGGGAGACTGGGACACAAAGGGTAAAAGGACCAATCACAGACTTACACATTTCAACCATCCCACAATGCATCACAATCCCTCCTCTCTGCTCTGGAGATAATTGAGAAGTAATTCAATTATCTCCAAAGACAGAGGCAAAACTCCATTAACCACATGGCCGAAAACAAACAGTAAAAGACATAAAATTACCTACAGTTACATTCAGTACATAAAACATATATGCTCAGACCACATGAATACAGTTTAAATGCCATGGAGCCAAAGTCTTTACACAGTCAGTTTCATGCGAATGGGCTCCATGGGATTCCTATCTGGGGTACAACACACTCAAACAAATCTACCGAACACCCGGCAGAAAAGCATGAATAAGTCTTTTCTGCAGTGAAAAAGATGTCTTTTAACATGGGGCCATAGTCCAAAGGCAGCAGGCGAGCAACCAGGCTTCTCCAGTGTACAGTGGCGAGGTTGGTTTTGCCACAGAGGTAACCACATGGAAGGATAAATTGAAGGATTCCCTGAAAGCAGTTAAAGCTGTAAATAATGCAAGTTAGCATGTTAATCTCTATAGTTAAAATAAATGTGGGGCCTACAGATATTGGAGTACTGTAACATAGTGGTGGGCATAATACAATATTGGCCATACGTTGTAACTGAATCACCCTATAAGATAATAATTTTAAGTAGCCTTGTAGAATTTAAAACTGTTTTTTTGTGTGTGTGCAATGTCCCCTATTCTGTATTTTGTATTTATTTTTATTATCTAAGGGCACTTAGAAATGCATTTTCCAGGTATGCCTCAATTCCCCTTTTTATTAATCACATGTTTTTAATGAAACAATAAATACACACCACATTGAATTACAATATTTTTACCATGGACAATGACTCATGCCCACTGAGCATGATCATGATGTGTATGTCAATGTAACAAGGCGTCACATTGTATGTCTTTCCTCAGATGCAATTAAAGGAGCACTGTAGGCACCACAACAGCTATAGGAAGCAGTTTTGGTTTATAGATCATTATGATATATATATATATATATATATATATATGGCCAACAAATTCCATAGCGCTGTATTGTAACCAGACAAGTTGGACGCACAGGGATAGAGGGCTCTGCTCAATGAGCTTACGTGCTAGAGGGAGTGGGGTAAAGTGACACAAAAGGTAAGGGAGAAAAAACATATTGATGCATCCTGCAGTCTTACTGCTCAATTATCTGCCATTTAGAAGTTAAATCATTTTGATTACACAGCCCTAGATATTTTGCACAATGCTCAGTTTACTATTTAGCAAATCTGGCTATTCTCAGCAGAGATATGGTCTGTGACTCATCCTTCTATCCTTGAAGGAGGGAGAGTTTAGTCCAAATTATGTGTGGTGTACTGAAAACCACACGCACAAAATTAATAGACTTGTGCAAAAGCTTGATGTTAAAAATGGAATACTAAAAAAGTAAAATAGTAGCTATAATAAGACTTACATTTTAATAAATAAAGTTAAAAAGTCCTAAATGGGACTGCACCAAGAGCGAACTACAAAACTGGACAAATAATACAATAGACAAAATAGCGAAAAATACAAAACATCAATTTAAAAAGAAAAAAACTGCTAGAGCTGTTCCACTAATAAAAATGGTGTAATGAGTACCACAGATAAATTCTAGTTTGGAATTTAATGTAGTGATTGGTATACTTAAGTCAATAGCCTGTGATAGAGATCATCCAGGGTCACATTCCTACAAATTGTTGTTTAGTAGACATACACTCGGTTTTTCATTTTATTTAGCATTGTTTTTCTTTCATTTGTCATTATCACCGTTAATTATTATTATTACAGTACTATTTAATTTAGAGTATTCAGAGAGGTCTCTTTCCTCTTAGTCAATGTAAAACCTCACAATCATCCACCTGTCCATTACGATTATTACATTTCTTCTCAATTGACAGTGCAGAAAAACTATCAACTGTGTCAACCTACCCATCAGTAGGGGTGACATCCTTTCGGAATCTGATTAACAACAAACTTATTTTATACATCTCCTTTGCAACTTTTTTCTCTTTAACATTTTACAATATGGCAATTAAATTTACGTTTAAACGATCAAGTATTGTAGTTCGCTCTTGGTCCAGTCCCATTTGGGACTTTTTAACTTTACTTATTAAAAGTTAAGTCTTATTATAGCTACTATTTTACTTTCTCAGTATTCCATTTTTAACACCAGTTGTTGATTCCTCCTTTTTGTTTCTCGTTTGTTTATTGCTCAACACAGGGGTTATCCCCCATCTAGGAGGTATGCATTGGCTTTAGATTTTCTTTCTTTTTTTTTTCTCTTTTTTAGAAGTCTCATATTGTGCAAAAGCTTGTTTCAGCTGGTTTGTCCAAATCAAATAGCTTTTATTTCAAACCTGTACAAATCAACCCATCTGGGATTCACTTGTGGCGTCTTATTCACTTAAACAAATTTTTGCACGCGTCTAACTATTATTGTATTCAACCTGGAACTATGTATGACTGTATAACTGGTAAAAATGGGTAAGGGCTGCGCTAAAATACAGTAGCCTGTACAGTAAAAACCAGACCAAATGGTCTAAATGAATAGACAACAACAAGTAGGCCTGTATAATTGATAAAAAGTCTCTATTTAAACAACAGAAAAAAATATAATAAAAAAAAGTCCATCCAAGTAGTAAAATGTTCAGTAGAATAAAAATAAAAAAAACGTCTCACTGGCATAGCTGGATAGAGTATGTGCACAATCCTCAGAAGTTGATCCGTCCAGGTTGTAAATAATCTGTGAAGTATAATGAAGTATTGTAAATCCAAGGGTAAAATAAATAAAAGGAGGATAGTACACTCACATTTGGAGGAGCTTAGGCCAGCTCTAGGATGGAGGGCGTCTAGCGGTATGATCCCCGCTAAGGGATATACTGAAGAAGTGTGTCCATCAGTCTGGCCTTGGTTACATCGTACTCCACAATATATATAAAAAACAGCAATAGTGCTCTCAGGTGGAAAAGATAAATAAAATCGATAAAATAAAATAAAATATACTCACAAGTGTAGAGCAGAGAATACTGCTCTATTAACACAGCACTGGTGGAATGATCCCCACCTATGGATTTCTTGAATCAGGATACAATAAAAAAGCCAGGAAAAGTAACAATAAAAAGTGTATATAAAATACAATAAAATGAATAGAAGATTGGTCCTATAAAAAAGGTAACCAAAAAAAACTTTTATTGTTTAAAATACACAATTTAAAACCATTAACGCGTTTCACATTTAAGGCTTTATCAAAATGGTAGTATAACAGTATACCTGGCATGAAACAGTATTTATAAGAATTTGCAATGATTGAAATTGGCGCCAAAATACGGATCCACCAATTACAAACAAATATTTAAAAACATATTGAAAACATAATTAAAACAAGTTGAATATTTACAATTCCATAGACAAGACTTGTAGAAACCATATAATATATTTTTATATAAAAAGTGAGGCTTTTATTTAGAAATATATATAAAATTTTAACATTTTACTACTTAGATGGACTTTGTTTTATTATATTTGTTTCTGTTGTTTAAATAGAGACTTTTTTTAATCAATTATATAGGCCCACTTGTTGTTGTCTATTCATTTAGACCATTTGGTCTGGTTTTTACTGTACAGGCTACTGTATTTTAGCACAGCCCTTACCCATTTTTACCATTTCTAGTCTTGAGGGATTCCCTTTTTTAGGGTTGCTGCTTACTTTCCTGTTATCTAGCGCAGACTCTTCTCCCTTGTTTTTATGACTGTATAACTGGCAGCTCTGTTGGGGTAAATTTCAATCTCAAAGTCAATCTCAAAGTTGAGACAAGGCTTAGGATGCTCTCTGCGATTATGCAAAGTTGTGATTGTGCTTTGAGTGACCCTATAACCACAAGACAGTGTGTCATGGTGAGACAAGAAACAGTCTGCACAGTCTAGGACACTAATTTGTCCTAGAATTTGTAGTTACTGCACTTGAGACAACTCGCTATTTAATGATGAAACCCATAGATCCAAACGACTAAACCCAAAGAAAAAGAATAGTTTCCAAAAGTATTTAGAATATTGGTGATTGCTTGTAATATGTCCATTAAGAACCAATATATTCTTCGGCACTCAAACACTTTCCCATGAATTCCATATGATTATACATGCACTATAGAGTACGATCAAAGAATTACATGTTTCAGTTTTTACTACGGAACAGCTTTTGCTGTACGTGCCCTGTGCCCACCACAGGTGAAATAAACGTGCAGAGATTCACTATGATATATAGAAAGAGAATCATGCACAGAAAAAACTAAGAATCAGAGGACTTTTTACAGTTCTAAATCCAAACCAGATACATATTTTATTCAATACATGGTTTAGCATCTACCTCTCTATAACCTTTATTAACCCTTTGCAATGACACATAGGCACCTCACATTGGCATAGTATCACCAAAACTCTACACAAAGTCACGGTCCAAACAGACTGCTTACAACAACCAGTAAATTAAATGTACTTGGGGTTCCATCTATGGAACTGTTTCCTGAAACATAAAATAATATATCTGGCTTTCTAAAAGTGAATTAAAAAAAAAAAATAAGTGGAAAATATTTGTAGAGATCTGATGGTTCAGGACAGCCTTTTAAATAAATAGTAAAATTAGTGACATAGCACTGGGAGTAAATGGCACCTGTTACCTTGTCTGTAGACTCCTTATTGCCTGAGGGAGGAAGGAGTGTATTTGTTTACATGAAAGTAATTTCAAGACTATTACAAACTCGGGCAATAAGCAGGCCATGGTTGTTAACAAGGCAGGATGGTTAATGACCCATTTCATTGCTAACAACTTTTTCCAAACACGTTCACTGAGTCCCTCAGCCTTTCTAAGTAGCCTGAAGCATTGACCAATAACACATTTCATTACACAGAGGTCGAACACTTTGTAGATGCAAAAGAAGAAGGCGGTCGAGAAACAGAATTTGCTGATGTCTGGCATTAATACCCCAGTGGCTAAATTGTTACTTTCAATGAGTGCTACTATAGTTACATTGCAGAACACCCATCTTTAACTCTTTGAATACTTGTTAAATAAGGCCTAAACTGGCTATACCATGAGTATGGTAAATGTGGTTCACAAATAGGCAGAGTACCAAGAGCTTCCATCATGGCATAAACCATTCAAGAAATATCTATGCCCCGCTGTAAAGCGGACACATATTATGGGTAGTGAAGTGATACAAGTTTACTATATTAAAAGCAGGGTTCAATAATCCCTGTAGAAAAGTGACTAGAAGGGTGATTTTCTTCAATCATTTAACAGTTTCTTTTATCACATTGTACGGTGGCCTAATCCCAAACAATAATACTGGGAATGGTGTGCATATAAGCAAACCAATTTTAGCTTGCTGCAGTCTGTAGACTAGCAGGCTGAAGCTGCAGGGAATCCACGTAATAGATCATACAGCCTAGGGCTAAAATGCACTCAGTGAAACTGTTTAGACAGCCTTTTCATTCTTTTGAAGTTATCAGTTGAGAAACAGAGAGTGGTTGCAGGGGGGAAAAAGGGGGTAGAAGACCCCCTCCCCCCCCATATCACCACCTCTTCTTACTAGTATAGCTTTCAAATATCCAGCATCACTGACAACATATGGAAGGCATTTAGAATCTTGGTTAATGGTAGGATACTGCCATCTGCTGGTAAATATAAAGTAATACATAGACGAATGAATATGCTTTTTGAAAAAAAAAAAAAAGTGATTAGTTCTTCAAAAATGTACAGGTTTTAACAAAAACATGCTGTAAATTTAAAAGAAAACTCTGAAAAAGACAACCAGCTGTAAAGAGAAAAGTTATCTTAAAAGCAAGAACATCATAACTGGAGGATCTTACTCCTCTCAACCCTTACAAAAAATATCACTGGGAATCTGTGGGGGACAGTAGATGTCTATATGAAGGTAGGTTCTGAGATCCATATAATTTAGAGCAATTGTCTTATCAACTACCCACCAAAAATAATGAATTGCAGAAATGGCCATTGTGAGCCATTGACTAGCCTTAGGAAGGTTCTTTGCATACTGTTTAGCATATAATACAATCAAAGGCCAACTCTAAGCTCCAGAACAACTTTAGCTTAATGAGGCTTTTTGTGATGTACAGATAATGTACCTGCAATCTCACTGCTCAGTTATCTGCAATTTAAGAGTAAAATCACTATTGTTTCTAAATAACCACACAAAAAATACAAATAAATAAGTAAAACGTAATCAGGCATTGGCTAGTATATATTCTATGGCAGACTAAGTATTTCATGTGACATTAAACTACAATTCCATATATATTCACAATTCTCTGATATATACTGATCTTCTAGTATACATTGGCTTGTATTTAACAATTATGATGTACAGTTAAATTATTATTTTATTTTCCTAGTTACAAGCTTTTTAGATTCTCTATGAAGGATCTGATTGTATGACGTTTGATATAGTCTATATAATAAATAAAGATACATGCAGTATTTTATTTTTCTTGTATTTGAGAAAAAAATAGATAAAACCGTGAATGAATAAAAGTTATGTTTTATTTGTTTTCCTTCTACCTTTTGGTTATTTAGCATTACACTTTTGTGGTTATCCCCCATTAATTATGTATTTTTTTTTATTTATGCAGCTGAACTCTAAGTTAGTTTTCATTGCACTTTTGTTTTTGTTTATGCAGCCCTAGCCACACCTTTGCTAATTGTGACTAACACAGCCTGCAGATCTTACAACCAGGGCCGGCCTTAGGGGTGTGCGAGCTGTGCGGCCGCACAGGGCGCCATGGCAACAGGGGCGCCGGGCGGCCAGCACAGCTCGCACTCAGTCACTCACATGCCGGCCCGAGTCATGTGCAGAGCAAGTCAAGTGCATTATGCTGCGCACTTGACTTGCAAATTATGAAGAGAGCAGCGGCCGGGAGAGAGAGGAGGTCAGGAGCACGGAGGAAGAGCATGCTCCGCCTCCACAGTCATCCGCGGAAGGATCCGCACAGTGAGTGTGAGGGAGGAGGTCAGTGCTGGTATCAAGGTCGGCAGACTGGGACACTGTCAGGAGGTTCCAGGGAGCAGCAAGCTTTAATGTGAGTCTGTTTATTCTTGTTGTAACTATTGCTTTTTTTTTTTTTAAATTAAATAGATTGTTGTTTTTGTGTGTGTGTGTGTGGGGGTTTGCAGAAGGGGGAGCAGAGGTTTTCTCGCTGGGATTTTGGGGAAGGGGTTTTGTATAAGGGGGTTGGTTTAGGGAGGAGCAGAGGTTTTATAGAAGGGGTTAGAGGTTTTGTAAAAAAGGGGGTAGGGGTTTTGGTGTAGAGGAGAGGTTTTGTAGAAGAGGGGGCAGGCATTTCTGGTGAAGTGGCAGGGGAAAGGATTTTGTGGAGGGGGCATGGGTTTTGTTGAAGGGGGACCAGGGGGTTTGTAAAGGGGGCAGGAGTTTAGTATAAGGGGAGCAGGGGTTTTGTATAAGGGGAGCAGGGGTTTAGTAGAAGGGGAGCAGGGGTTTAGTAGAAGGGGGCAGGGGTTTAGTATAAGGGGGCAGGAGTTTAGTATAAGGGGGCAGGGGTTTAGTATAAGGGGAGCAGGGGTTTAGTATAAGGGGAGGCAGGACTTTAATATAAGGGGGGCAGGGGTTTAGTATAACAGGGCAGGACTTTAGTATAAGGGGGGCAGGAGTTTAGTATAAGGGGAGCAGGGGCTTAGTATAAGGGGGCAGGGGTTTAGTATAAGGGGAGCAGGGGTTTAGTATAAGGGGAGCAGGGGTTTAGTATAAGGGGGGCAGGGGTTTAGTATAAGGGAGCAGGGGTTTAGTTGAAGGGGAGCAGGGGCTTAGTATAAGGGGAGCATGGGTTTTGTAGAAGGGGAGCAGAGGTTTATGTAGAATGAGTGCAGGACTTTTGTAGAGGGTGGCAGTGGTTTTGGTGTAGGGGGAAGGTTTTTAGTGATATTATGTGAACATTGCTGTATAGTTGATATATATAATGATAGCATGTGTTTTGTTAAAGGGGGAGAAAAAAAATTATAGAAGGGTGGGCAGGGGTTTTATTAAAGGGGGAGCAGGGGTTTTGTAGAGGGGGCAGGGGTTTTGTAAAAAGGGGGGCAGGGGTTTTGTAGAAAGGGGGGCTGGGGTTTGTGGAAGGGTTTTGTAGAAGGCGGAACAGGGCTATTGTAGAAGGGGCAGAGGTTTTGCTGAAGGGGGGGGGCGCCATATGTTGGGCTCGCACAGGGCGTCTGATCACCTAAGGCCGGCCCTGCTTACAACACAGTTTATTTACTTTAGCAGTTCATGTTACCTGCTCTGTTTATTGAACTTCACTCACAGTGCCATGTTACCCATTAAGAGGCTAAGCCCAGTTGGCCCCGGAGCTTTGGCTCTGGTTGTGAGGGGGCCCTCAATGAGCCAGTAAGGCCCTGTGCCCAGTCACCTGCTTGAGGGAGCTTTTTGGTCTGTACCTCTAGCAGATCCCTCACAGTTTGCTTCAGAATGACTGAGAGTGATTGACTGAGAGCAGGATTGCGAGGTGACTCTTGCTATTGGTGCAAATCACCAGACCACCAGGTATCCAGCCTAAATTGCCCTCCACTTGACAACCAGGGATAACATACCCCCTTGCCAAAAAGTAAGAAGGAGGAACCCCAAAGAAAAACTTCCCCACGCATACACTCAAACACTACACACACAAGACTCAACTACACTCAGACTGCCCTATACATACAACATTTGGACTTTTCCACACACAAAATCCAGCCACCACACACAAAATCCAGCCACAACACACAAAAGCACAGTCAGCCTCACCTTCCTTTCCCCACAACATACAGCTCTCAACCTCCACCACACACAACAAAGCAGCCTAGGCCCTGGGCACACTTATTCTGGTATACACAGGAGGCTTTTGCAGGCTCTAGCAGGTTATTAAGAAAGGAGATATGACAGCCTAAATTAAGCACGATGTGCCATAATGAAAGCAATTTTTTTTGTATATGTAGGGAGGCTGTGTGAGCCACGACCTAGGGAGGTGTGACTAGTGCTGTTTAAACAAGTGAATTAACTCCTAAATGACAGAGAATTAAGCAGTGAGACTGCAAGGGCATGATCTATACTCGAAAAGGCCTTCATTAAGCTAAAGTTGTTTTGAAGTTTAAAGTGTTGCTTTAACCCCTTCATGACCGCTGACATACCAGGTGCATCCGACAATCAACAGTCATTAATGACCTCGGACGTACCTGGTACATCAGCGGCAAATGTGAGCGCTAAAAGCGATCGTGATCATTTCCAGCCGCTCTAATGGTATTGCAGCGATGCCTTGATGTGGAGGCATCCTGCAATACCTCTACTGACTGCCGTGCTGCCAGGTGATTGCTCCCCTGGAAGGATCAGTTCCGGGTTGCCCCACGTGGAACCCGGCAGTGTAGCAGAGCATCGGAAGCCATCGGGCAGGCTTCCAATGCTCTGCCTGTGTGCTGAGTGCCTTGAGGGCTCGAGGCACTCAGTGAAGAATAAATATATATTTTTTTAAATCATTTAAAAAAATCAATAAATTAAATAAAATAAAAATAAAATAAATGTATTAACCCTCTCCCCCACCCGGCCCGCTATGTGGCTTCCAATATGGGGCTGCCTTTCTAAAGACAGTGCATCATGAGGCTTCTGGGGGTGTCCCTAGCCTGCATCATCATAGAGGCAGGCTAGGGATATCCAATCAGAGCTTGCCCCTATACAGTGGCGTACACATGACCCATGGGGCCCCGGTGCGAAAATTGATCCATGGGCCCCCCGCGCGCGCGGGTCGGACCGCAACACATGGCGGTGGGCACCTGGTCGCAGGGGTTACAGGGCTGTGACCCCTGCGACCGCGGTATGTACGCCAGTGCATGCAGATGCACACACACTTAAAGGACCACTCTAGGCACCCAGACCACTTCAGCTTAATGAAGTGGTCTGGGTGCCAGGTCGAGCTAGGGTTAACCCATTTTTTATGTATGTTTATGAATGGGTTAAGCCTTCCCCTATTTCCTCTAGCGGCTGTCTCATTGACAGCGCTAGAGGCGCTTGCGTGCTTCTCACTGTGATTTTCACAGTGAGAGCACGCCAGCGTCCATAGGAAAGCATTATGAATGCTTTCCTATGTGACCGGCTGAATGCGCGCGCAGCTCTTGCCGCGCGTGCGCATACAGCCGAAGGGGAGGAGAAGAGGAGGATCGGAGGAGGAGAGCTCTCCACCCAGCGCTGGAAAAAGGTAAGTTTTACCCCTTTCCAGAGCTGGGCGGGAGGGGGCCCCTGAGGGTGGGGGCACCCTCAGGCACTATAGTGCCAGGAAAACGAGTATGTTTTCCTGGCACTATAGTGGTCCTTTAAAGGACCACTACAGACACCCAGATCACATCAGCTCAATGAAGTTGTCTGGGTGTCAGGTCCCTCTAGTTTTAACCCTGCAGCTGAAAACATAGCAGTTTCAGAGAAACTGCTATGTTTCACTGAGGGTTAATCCAGCCTCTAGTGGCTGTCTCACTGACAGCCGCTAGAGGAAAACACTGAACGTCCATAGGAAAGCATTGAGTAATGATTTCCTATGGGCGGTTTGAATGCGTGCGCAGTCGCATTCGGAGCTGAGAGGCTGAGGGATCCCCAGTGCCAAGGGAGTCCGGCGCTGGAGAAAGGTAAGTGCTAAAGACACACACTTACAGACGCATACACACTAGCTAACAGACACACACATTTACTGACAGAGACACAGTCAGCGACAGACATACATACACACTCACTTACAAAACATACACTCTCATTGACACACACTCACTAACAGACATCAAACAGACTCACTAACACACACACTCTGTAAGACACACACAGTAACACACTCACTGACACTCACTAGCAGACACACACACTCACACTCACTCTAACACTCACTAGCAGACACACACACTAACACTCACACTAACACTCACTAGCAGACACACACTAGCACTAACACTCACTCACACTAACACTCACTCTAACACACACACACACACTAACACTTACACACACTCAAACACTAACACCATTTTTTTTTTTTTTTTTATGTAATCCCCCAGCATCCTTACCTTTTGGAGTGCTGGGGGGATTCCCTGGGGTCCAGTGGTGCTGCTGACCCCAGGCAGGCAGGCGGGCGGGCAGGCGGGCGCGCGAGGGAGCACTCACTGCTTCAGCTCCAGTGCGGTGCGCGAGGGAGCTGAAGAGGAAGCAATGAGTGCTCCCTCGCGCGCGCGCCCGCCTGCCTGCCTGCCCGACCGGCCACCCGCCCGGGTCAGCAGGGCCAGCCTCGGGGGGCCCTGGGGTGGCCGGCTCCTGGGCCCCCCAGGGGAAGAGGCTGGCCCAGTGGCTACATACCGGGTCGCAGGGGCGGCCGGGCCCCCTGGTGGGCCGGGCCCGGTCGCAGCCGCGACCCCTGCGACCCTGGTATGTACGCCACTGCCCCTATAACAATTTTATTATAACTATGATCCCCATTTGTGTGATCAGGTCAATTCCTTCCAAGCACTCCAGGTATGGTGTAAAGGTGTATAAGCTCTGTGAGAGCGAGACTGGGTATACTCAGGCCTTCCAGGTGAAAGAGGGAAAGGATAAACACCTTGACCCTCCAGGTTGCCCAGAACATATGGGAACCAGTGGCAAAATTGTCTGGGACCTGATATTCCAAGGGTACCACTTGTATACAGACAATTTTTATACAAGTGTCCCTTTGTTCAAGCTTTTTTACAGTTTCAGCTCCAGATAATTTTGGGGATTTTGTACCAAGATGCACCTGCTCCTGGGCAGTGTTGTAAGAGAGGAGAGTTGGGGCTACCTGCTTTATTTTTTAAATACCCCCTACCGCGGCAAAGCAGAATCCTCAATAAAGATGCAGAGTCTGTTTCAAGAAGGGGGCAGAGAAAGGACACCGTATTTTACTGTCCTGATTGCCCTGGACAGCCTGGACTCTGCGTTGAGGACTGCTTTAAGCAATACCACACACTGGTCCATTTAAAAAAAAAAAAATTACATTTGCTGCTCAGGTTTTTACAAAATTTTTGGTTACGTTTACTGTTCCAGAGTTTTTTTTTTACTTTTACTGTGCCAGACTATTTTTATAACCTATGTATGGGGGGCATTAATGTACTCAGGAGGTCTTGCAGAAAACAACCTGGAGTGTTTTCTTGCAATAACCAACAACAAGCTCTCTTAAATCACAGTCAAAAAGCAATGTGTGTGTAAAAATGAAAAATGAAAAATTACCACACACTTTCTCCAATTTTTTGGGCTAAACCTGTTGCATCAAAGCACTCCATATAAAATACCTCGGGGTGTCTACGTTCCAAATATATACACTTTCATGGCAATATATAAAACTGGGGTGCGTGATAGGCCCCAAACTAAAGATAGGCCTATCAGAAGAAATGCTCTCAATTTCAACTCACATTACAATTCATACAATTGTAACTGAACCTTCTCAAAATCCTGGCATACCTATGCATGTGGGGCATGGGTGGCATGGATGGAATGGATGTAACTGAGGAGGCCTTGCAAACCTGGAGTGTTTTCTTGCAATAACCAACAACAGGCTCCCCTAACTCACACAGAAACGTGTGTGTAAAAATGAAAATTGAAAAATTATTTTTGGCTAAAACTGTTGTATCAAAACACTTTATATAAAATACCTTGGGGTGTCAACTTTTCAAATATATTAAGGTTCATGGCAAGAAAATAAATTGTGATATGTAAAAAGGTCCCCAAAAAGAAGATAGGCAAAGAAGATATGTCAAATTTGAAAAACACATGTCAGAAGTTTGGCTTTGCACCCCCAAACAACCCAACAAACCAATGGGTGATATCACTGTACTCAGGAGATGTTGCTGAACACATATTGGGGTATTCTTTGGCAGTAACACATAACCAGAACTGAGAATCCATGCCTAAAGTAGAATGTGTGAAAAATAACACAAAAAACAGAAATTTTACTTACCGTAAATTCTTTTTTTCTTAATATGGTGGCAGTACATGTGGGTTTTGCTCCTTTCCTGTGGACAAGCATCTAACCAGATTGATTAAATCAACAAACCCCTCCCCCTTGCCCTATATCCGGCAAAACCTACCCCAGTAAGTAGCAAGAAGAAACATAAAACTTAACCTAAAATTCTTTATATATATATATATATATATATATATATATAAAAAAATATTGAATGATAGCACTCCAAGGACTATAAAAAATGTAATGTCCTGAGGAAAGCTTGAGGGGATCAAGCTGAAACGTTGACCATTTTTATTTAGAAGGTAATAAAAGTTGCATTTTATATTAAATCCTTGGAGTGCTATCCCAATATTTTTTTGTGTTTTTGTCTGGACAAGCACCGGGCGTGATACTAGTTGTTTGAGTGGAGTGCAAGATTTGTTACTATTTTTATATATATTATATATATATATATATATATATATATATACATATATATATATATAGAGAGAGAGAGAGAGAGAGAGAGAGAGAGATTGTACTGCCACCATGTTAAGAAAAAAAGAATTTACGGTAAGTGAAATTTCTGTTTTTTCTATCATATGGTGGCAGTACATGTAGGATATAGCAAGATACCCCAACGGGGTGGGTCCAATGCTAGCACAGCTCACAAACTTTATGCCCAAAGGCCGTTTACGAGGATGAGAATATCTCTAGCCTGTAGAGAATAACAAAGATGTGGAAAGGCAGCCCAAGATGCTGCCTTACAGACATCTACTGGAGAAACAAGAGCTCTACCCCCACAGGGGCAGCCAAAACCCCGAGTGAAAAGAGCCATGAGAGATATTGGCACTTTAAGGACCACCGGTAAAATATGCCTATCTAATTGCTCGTCTGAGTCAATTTAAACCAAAGTTTTTGCAGGAAGCTCCGTACAAGTGGAATCTACACTGGAGGTTAGCAAACAACAGGCCAGAATAGCTGAGCTCCTCAATCCTAGGAAGAAAAACCTTGCAATGCTCCAAGAAAAAAAAAAACTCTTTAAGCTCCCGAAGAGAGGTGAGACAATCACCCAAGGGAAAGCAGACACCCTCGGTTGACTTGTAGGGGAAAAAAAGGAAGCTTCTTAAGGTGAAGAACTACCCTGTCCATATCAATACTGCAAAAATCATCTGGGGAAGAAATGTCTGAAGCTCACTGAATCTTTAGCTGGTCTGAACGGCCACCAAGAAGGCGACCTAGAGGAAAGCAACCTGTAAGGGATACCTCTTCCAAAAGATCGAAAGAGGGACACAAAGAGCTGGAAAAATCAAGGATAAACCCGAGGCAGGAAAAAAACAGATCTTTAGGAGGATGTCTGGACCTGACAGATTACAACAAACCTATGGATTAACAAACGGATGCAAAATCTTTCTCAGTGAGTCTTAGGACTGAGGCTTGAACTTCAAAGCAGAAAGACCAAGGTTTGCAGAAAAAAACTTCCAGAAAAATATGAAACATGGGTCTTAGAGATGGATGAACACACGGGCAATGGTGTTCCCACCATCAAAAAAGAAACTTGACCTTTATATGAAAGTAGACCGAAAAAGCAGGAAGTCTAGTTTAACACAGCTGTAGCGAGGCCATAAACCTGAACTTCTACAGAACTCTAGGTTAGATTCCTGTTTACTATGAGATTGTACGAGATTGGAAGTTCCCACTGTGTGGAGGCCATCTTCTTGAACGTCGGGAACAAGAACCTTGTTTGGCCTAGAGTAGAAAAAGAAACCAGGATAAAGTTCCGACTGCCCTAATTTCCGAAGAATCCTTGGAAATAGTGTCAGCGTAAGAAAGACGTATGCCAGCTTGACATTACATTTCAATGATAGTATCTCTAATCATCGAAGGGACCTGCTCTGAACAGGGAGGTAACTTGGGGAACCTGGCTTCTGTAATGCTTGCCCTAAGGGTCAAGTCTGGAAAATCAAACTTCCTCTCCAGAACATAAAACAACACATGTACCTCAGGACCAAACTCTCTGATTCCAATTACCCCTGCCAAGCTTGACGGCTATGTAATTGTCGATCCCTCTGAAAAGAAAACTTCCGAAATATCTACTAGATATTTTTGCACCACAGTAAGATAACCGCCTACAGGCGATAAAGAGCCCCTACTCTGATTCCTCCTTGCCGGTTGACGTATAAACCCATTGTAAACAAGTCCATTTGAATCTATATGGCCTTCCGCTGCATCCAC
The DNA here is from genome assembly GCA_933207985.1 of Pelobates cultripes. Classification (NCBI taxonomy): domain Eukaryota; kingdom Metazoa; phylum Chordata; class Amphibia; order Anura; family Pelobatidae; genus Pelobates; species Pelobates cultripes. The sequence goes on along the minus strand of OW240916.1, from coordinate 179,792,055 downwards.
TGACTGGAGGGGTGAAGGCGGAAGGCACGGCTAAAACCCCCGAAACTGCGGAATTTCTCTTAACCTAAACCTCAAAGTATGATGGAAACTAGATAAGCTCACCCAACAGTTTCGACAGCATCTTTAATGAACTTCAGATGCAAGAAACATGCCTCCTGAAAGGAACTCTGAGGATTTACACCAAGAAAGTAGAGCTTTTACACGATGGGAATAATTGAAAAAAACACCCATCTAGAGCCTCTACCTTTCCCGACTAGGCTGATAGAATCTCCCATTTTAGAGTCCACTAAAGGACTAAGCTCTGATGGAACAATATACAACAAATACAGGGTGCGCTAAGTTGGACAATGAGAGATAATAAACAAAAATCAGCAATAATATAAAGAGTCTCTTAAAGTACAGTGAAGACCTGGAGTGTATATTCTTCAGTCCTTGATTTGAATCCTCAGTGGTAAATATGAAATACAAAAGCAGAAACAGAGACCAATAGTGCAAAACTGTTTTAGGAAAGCTGGATCACGAACAACATAGAAGTAGAGAAGTGCCAACTCACAATATAAAGAGCTATGCCCAGCTCTAGGTAAAACAGCATACAGTGGTATTTAATACTCCCCACATGTAGGATATAACTGGACACTTGAAGGTGTATCCTCAAGACTTCTTACAGCATTCCAGATAAGCATCAGCATATAAAATACATAAAAGGGGGAAAAACCCATTCGTGCAATAACGTAGGTTAACTGCAACAACAGACAACACTGAGGTCCTAAGAGTGCCAACTTACAATTGGGAGAGCTATAACCAGCTCTGAGTAAAACAGCATACAGTGGTATTTAAACTCCCCACATGTAAGATATCCCTCTAGTGGATACATCTACAGAGGTTGTGTCCTCTTAAAAAAACTTATACATAGAGCATTTAGTGGGTATATAGACTGAGGCTGAGTCTATATAGTAACTATACATAGGGCATAAAGTGGATGCATATACTGAAGCTAAGTCCCCACATCAATGCGTCATAGAGCATATAGTAGATACATATAGAGAGGCAGAGACCTCATAATAACTCATACATAGAACCTCTAGTGGATACATATACTGATGGCTGAGTTCTCACATTAACTCATCAATAGAGCCTATACTGAGGTTGAGTCCTCATAGTAACTCATACAAAGCTCACATCAACTCGTCATAGAGCATATAGCGGATACATATACAGAGGCTGTCCTCATAATAACTCCTACATAGAGCATCTAGTGTATACTCATACTGAGGCTGAGCCCTCCTGGTAACTCATACATAGAGCATATAGTGGATATATATATATATATATATATATAGAGAGAGAGAGAGAAGCTGAGACCTCACAGCAATTCGTCATAGAGCATATAGCAGATACATATACTTCTCCCAGTAACTCGTCATTGGACATTTAGTGGGTACATATACTGCTCACAGTAACTCATACATAGAGCATATAGTGGATATATATCTATAGAAGCTGAGACCTCACAGCAATTCATCATAGAGCATACAGGGAGTGCAGAATTATTAGGCAAGTTGTATTTTTGAGGATTAATTTTATTATTGAACAACAACCATGTTCTCAGTGAACCCAAAAAACTCATTAATATCAAAGGTGAATATTTTTGGAAGTAGTTTTTAGTTTGTTTTTAGTTTTAGCTATGTTAGGGGGATATCTGTGTGTGCAGGTGACTATTACTGTACATAATTATTAGGCAACTTAACAAAAAACAAATATATACCCATTTCAATTATTTATTATTACCAATGAAACCAATATAACATCTCAACATCAGTGGCGTCGCTAGGGGGGGGCCAGAGGGGGCCATGGCCCCCCCTACATCATGCTGTGCCCCCCCTTGGGCCCCCCCAAATGCCAGCAACTTGCTGGCCATGGGCTTCCCTCGGACTGTAACAGCCTGTCACAGCCCGAGGGAATGCAGAAGAGAGCTGTTGGGGGCTGTCTGTGGCTGGATGGAGCACTGATTGGCTCCCCGGCACAGGCCCCGCCCCCAAACAAAGCCACACCTCCCGCCGATAAGCCCCGCCCCCGCCGTAATGCAGCAGCCCATGCTGCTTCAGAAGATGGCTGCCTGACCCCCAGTGACAGGTAGGCTGGGGGGGTGGGGGTGTACACACACACATTGCCCCCATGCACACACACTGCCCCTACAGCCCCCATACAGCCCTCCCATACACACACACACACAGCTCCCCCTCATACACACATATACATCAAGCCTCTCTATACACACACACTGCCTCTATACAGTTTCATACACACACACTGCCTCATACACACACATTAAGCCTCTCATACACACACACACACTGCCCCCATACAGCCTCTCCCATACACACCCTCTCACTGCCCCCATACAGTGCCTCCCCCATACACACACACATACCGCCCCACACAGCCTCCCATACACTGTCCCCTATACTGTACATACAATAATATTCAAGCTTCATACACACACACTGCCCCTGTTAAATCCCCCATACACACACAAGGCTCCCCCCATATACTGCTCTCTCATAGGAAACACATTGCCCCCATACCAACACTGCCCCCCATACTACCACTGCCCCCATACACACACTGCTCCCTCTCGATAGTTTCCCATACACACACACATTCGTTTCATACATTACATATTGTGCCCCCTACTGCTTCCCTATAGACACACATTGTTCCCCCATACTGTGCCCTCATGAGCTGCCTACACACTGCCTTCATATTAATAATATTATTGCTCCCACATACATCCTACAATTAATATTAATATTTGAGTCTCTATACACACACACACTGTATGGACTCAGCAGTGTGTGTGTATGGACTCAGCAGTGTGTGTGTGTGTGTGTGTGTGTGTGTATAGACTCAGCAGTCTGTGTGTGTGTGTATAGACTCAGCAGTCTGTGTGTGTGTGTATAGACTCAGCAGTCTGTGTGTGTGTGTATAGACTCAGCAGTCTGTGTGTGTGTGTGTATGGACTCAGCAGTCTGTGTGTGTGTGTGTGTGTGTGTGTACGGATTCAGCAGAGTGTGTGTGTGTATGGACTTAGCAGAGTGTGTGTGTGTGTGTACGGACTCAGCAGAGTCTGTGTGTGTGTGTATGGACTCAGCAGAGTTTGTGTGTGTGTGTATGGACTCAGCAGAGTCTGTGTGTGTGTGTATGGACTCAGCAGAGTCTGTGTGTGTGTGTATGGACTCAGCAGTCTGTGTGTGTTTGTGTGTATGGACTCAGCAGTCTGTGTGTGTTTGTGTGTATGGACTCAGCAATCTGTGTGTGTGTGTATGGACTCAGCAGTCTGTGTGTGTATGGACTCAGCAGTCTGTGTGTGTGTGTGTGTGTATGGACTCAGCAATCTATGTGTGTATGGACTCAGCAATATGTGTGTGTATGGACTCAGCAGTCTGTGTGTGTGTATGGACTTAGCAGTCTGTGTGTGTGTATGGACTCAGCAGAGTGTGTGTTTGTGTACTCAGCAGTCTTTGTGTGTTTGTGTACTCAGCAGTCTGTGTGTGTATATGGACTCAGCAGAGTCTGTGTGTTTGTGTGTGTGTATGGACTCAGCAGAGTCTGTGTGTTTGTGTGTATGGACTCAGCAGTCTGTGCGTGTACGGACTCAGCAGAGTGTGTGTGTGTGTGTACAGACTCAGCAGAGTGTGTGTGTGTATGGACTCAGCAGAGTGTGTGTGTGTATGGACTCAGCAGAGTCTCTGTGTGTGTGTGTGTGTGTGTATGGACCCTGCAGAGTCTGTGTGTGTGTGTAAAGCACCCTGCAGAGTCTGTGTGTGTGTGTGTGTGTATGGACTCTGCAGTCTCTGTGTGTGTGTGTATGGACTCAGCAAATCTCTGTGTGTATGGACTCAGCAGTCTGTGTGTGTGTGTGTGTGTGTGTATGGACTCAACAGTCTGTGTGTGTGTATGGACTCAGCAGTCTGTGTGTGTGTATGGACTCCGCAGTCTATCAATAATTAAAATTCCTGTGAGTTGTTGTGTAGGAAGGGCCCCAGTGTATTGCTTTGCCCAGGGGCCCTTAACTCTGTTAAAATGGTACTGCTTGTGTGTGTCAGTGAGCTTCTATTTAGTGAGCATGTGTGTGTCAGTGAGCTTGTCTTTAGTGAGCTTGTGTGTGTCCCCCTGAACTTCTTTGTAGTGAGCCTTCTGTTTATACAAGTGAGTGTCTGTAGTAAGCTTGTGTGTGAGTCAGAGAGTTTTGTCTGTCAGTAAGCTTGTGTGCTTACTGTACTACATATATATATATATATATATATATATATATATATATATATATATATATATATATATATATTTTTTTTTTTTTTTTGACTTGTAGGAATGGCATACATTTTTTTTCCAGGGCTGCTTTGGATTCCCAGGGATTCCCAGTTTGGCTCTGCCAGCGAGTGCACTTTACCGCTGAATAATCTGTGTGAGCTGCCGCACACTTTAGCTCTGTTACACGCGTCTGGGAGCTGCTGTTGACAGGTACTAGTAGTCTAGAGATTGGGGTATATGCTCAGCTATCTGTATAATACAGATCTGTGTGTATAAAATATCCTGGGATAGTCAGTGCTTCCTGTATAGTGCTGCTGTCTGTCTTGGGATATTATACACAAACAGACCTGTATTATACAGAGAGCAGCACTATACAGGGAGCACTGAGTTTCCCAATTTATTATACACACAACCCTGTATTATACAGAGAGCACTGACTGTCCAGGGATATTATACCCAGACAGTAATTGATAGCTGTGCTGCAAAATGTCCTTGGATTTTTTTTTTTCAAATGTTGGCAACTATGGCACTGTATCAAGGATAATGTGTTTGTTTTTTTAATAATCCCTGGTGGAAAATAATGAATCCTCCACCAGGTATTATTAAAAAAACAAAACACATCGTGTCGGGGGCGTGGCTTAACATGCGACAGGGGCGGGGTCAAACTGCGGTGGGGTTAAATGTGCCCCCCTACTTTTGTCACTGGCCCTCCATGTGCCCCCCCGAAAAATGAATCCTAGAGACGCCACTGCTCAACATTCACAAATATACATTTCTGACATTCAAAAACAAAACAAAAACAAACCAGTGACCAATATAGCCACCTTTCTTTGCAAGGACACTCAAAAGCCTGCCATCCATGGATTCTGTCAGTGTTTTGATCTGTTCACCATCAACATTGCGTGCAGCAGCAACCACAGCCTCCCAGACACTGTTCAGAGAGGTGTACTGTTTTCCCTCCTTGTAAATCTCACATTTGATGATGGACCACAGGTTCTCAATGGGGTTCAGATCAGGTGAACAAGGAGGCCATGTCATTAGATTTTCTTCTTTTATACCCTTTCTTGCCAGCCACGCTGTGGAGTACTTGGACGCGTGTGATGGAGCATTGTCCTGCATGAAAATCATGTTTTTCTTGAAGGATGCAGACTTCTTCCTGTACCACTGCTTGAAGAAGGTGTCTTCCAGGAACTGGCAGTAGGACTGGGAGTTGAGCTTGACTCCATCCTCAACCCGAAAAGGCCCCACAAGCTCATCTTTGATGATACCAGCCCAAACCAGTACTCCACCTCCACCTTGCTGGCGTCTGAGTCGGACTGGAGCTCTCTGCCCTTTACCAATCCAGCCACGGGCCCATCCATCTGGCCCATCAAGACTCACTCTCATTTCATCAGTCCATAAAACCTTAGAAAAATCAGTCTTGAGATATTTCTTGGCACAGTCTTGACGTTTCAGCTTGTGTGTCTTGTTCAGTGGTGGTCGTCTTTCAGCCTTTCTTACCTTGGCCATGTCTCTGAGTATTGCACACCTTGTGCTTTTGGGCACTCCAGTGATGTTACAGCTCTGAAATATGGCCAAACTGGTGGCAAGTGGCATCGTGGCAGCTGCACGCTTGACTTTTCTCAGTTCATGGGCAGTTATTTTGCGCCTTGGTTTTTCCACACGCTTCTTGCGACCCTGTTGACTATTTTGAATGAAACGCTTGATTGTTCGATGATCACGCTTCAGAAGCTTTGCAATTTTAAGAGTGCTGCATCCCTCTGCAAGATATCTCACTATTTTTGACTTTTCTGAGCCTGTCAAGTCCTTCTTTTGACCCATTTTGCCAAAGGAAAGGAAGTTGCCTAATAATTATGCACACCTGATATAGGGTGTTGATGTCATTAGACCACACCCCTTCTCATTACAGAGATGCACATCACCTAATAAGCTTAATTGGTAGTAGGCTTTCGAGCCTATACAGCTTGGAGTAAGACAACATGCATTAAGAGGATGATGTGGTCAAAATACTCATTTGCCTAATAATTCTGCACTCCCTGTATAGTGGATACATATACTGCTCGCAGCAACTCGTCATAGCTCATAGTAACTCATACATAGAGCATATAGTGGATATATATATATATATATATACATATATATATATATATATTTATGCTGAGTCCTCACAGCAACTCGTCATAGCATATAGAGGGTACATATACTGCTCACAGTCACTTGTCATAGAGCATATAGTGGGTAGATATATTGCTCACAGTAACTCCTACATAGAGCATATAGAGGATACATATATAGACGCTGAGACCTCACAGTAACTCCTACATAGAGCATATAGCGGATACATATACTACTCACAGCAACTCGTCATATCTCACAGTAACCCATACATAGAGCATATAGTGGAGATATATATATATATATATATATATATATATAAGCTGAGTCTTCACAGCAACTCGTCATAGCATATAGAGGGTACATATACTGCTCGCAGTAACTCATACATAGAGAATATAGTGGACACACACTGTGCCTCTTTGCAGGAGATATAAGCCCTCCCAGGGTTAAAATGCCGAAACTCTCTCTTTTTTATTACCACTCTCTGCAAGGTTATAAACTTCTTTCTTTGTAGTCTTCATCTTTTCCTTGTAACTTACGTGTATAAACTTTACAGAGATAATTTTAAAGTAAAGATTAGTTAATCTTACCTTAAAAAAACCTCTGAGCCGTGTGGGGGTTGGTGACATGGAGTACCTTTTCTGACAAGCATCCCTGCTGTCAGTGGGTAGCTGCACAGCTTAGATTTTCGTATTCTTTTTTTCTGTAATAAAGTTTCCGGTTTGCGCATGCATATTAGCGCAACCGGAAGCTTAGGTGGAACGCAGCACCACCCGGGCGTGCATTCCACCGCTGTGCGCCGGATAAACTCCGCCTCAAGGAAGTATTGCCCTTCTCGGCATAAAAGGAATCACATCTCCACTTGCTCCGTAACCTACCGGTCAGAAGCATGGTCTCTCAGCCTACCACCCAGGCAGCTCTCGGACCGGATTCCCCAGACCAGCAGCCTGCTGTGTCTCACCATCTAGATGCTGTGTCCTTCCCTCTCGGGACAAGAAAGAAAACTGGGGTAGGTTTTGCCGGATAGCCCTTATATAGGGCAAGGGGGAGGGGTTTGTTGAGTTAATTAATCTAGTTAGATGCTTGTCCACAAGAAAGGAGCAAAACCCACATGCACTGCCACCATATGACAGAAAAAAAAACAACTACCCAAAAGTTTGACAAAGACTGGTGGTAGAATTAGTGCATGGAAAATGTTAAAATACCACCATTTAAAATACACTAGGGCAGGCATAGGCAACCTTCGGCACTCCAGGTGTTTTGGACTACATCCCCCATAATGCTCTTACACCCGTAATGCTGGCAAAGCATCATGGGAGGTGTAGTCCAAAACATGCTGAAGGGTGTCTACGTTTCAAAAATATATGGTTTGATGGGGGTAAATTACATTGACCGGCTTCAAAAATTTCCCAAATAGTACATGGGTGGATGATGACCAGATGTGAAAATTCCATGTTGGAAAACTGGAATACGCACCCTCCAAATAAGGTCTTTTAGCCCACAGTGAACCCGACACAACTGTACATGGGTGGTATCACTGTACTCAGGAGATCTTGCTGAACACATATTGGGGTGTTCTTTGGCAGTAATGCATAACAGGAGCTGAGAATCCATGCCTAAAGTACAATGTGTATGAAAAATAACAACAAAATACCCAAAAGGTTGACAAAGACTGATATGCAATACCAACATTTGAAATACCCTAGGGTGTCTACTTTTCAAAAATATATTGTTTGATGGGGGTAAATTACATTGGCCGGCTTTAAAAATGTCCCAAATAGGACATGGGTGCATGATGACCAGATGCAGCAATGCAGAGTAGGCACCTGCCTGCCAAGAACGGCAGGCGCCAACTCTGCTTTTGTGTCGGGAGGACCTGGAGGCAGGGGGAGGGAACCGGGAAGCAGCTCTCCTGTCCTCCCACAAGCAATCTGTGTGGAGCATTGCTGTGCATTCCCATGGCAACGCTCCACACAGAATTGCGCGGTAGGACAGGAGAGCTGCAGCCAGGCACATACCACCACCACCACCAGGGCTGGCTGTGTCCCCTCCTCCTTCACCAAAGGTAAGAAGAAGGGAGGGGAGGATAAAGATTTTATGTATCTTTTTTAAAATATCTTTACCACCCCTCCCCCCACACACAGCACTCCCCCGCGCAGACAGCACCTCCCCAAACACACAGCACTCCTCCCCCCCATACAGCACCACACACCCACACACAACACCCCTTAATGCAAGTGTGTGTATTCAGCAGTCTGTATGGATTCAGTAGTCTGTGTGTGTGTATTCAGCAGACTGTGCGTGCATATTCAGCCATCTGTGTTTGTATATGTATTCAGTAGACTGTGTGTATGTATTCAGCAGTCTGTGTGAACTCAGCAGTCTGTCTGTGTGTGTGTGTATTCAGCAGTCTGTATGTATATATGTGTATTCAGCAGTCTGTATCTATTCAGCAGACTGTGTTTGTGTGTATATATATATATATATATATATATTCAGCAGTCTGTCTGTATGTGTATTCAGCAGTGTGTGTACTCAGCAGTCTGTGTGTATTCCGCGAACTGTATATATATATTCAGCAGTCTGTCTGTGTGTGTATTTAGTAGTCTGTGTTTTCAGCGGTCTGTGTGTGTGTCGGTGTCGGTGTGTGTATGTATTCAGCAGTCTGTGACTGTATTCAGCAGTCTGTGTGTATTTATTGTATTTATGTATGTACTGCATTTGTTGAAGATACTAATAAATATAAGCTTAATTTTAACTATTATTTATATCATTATGTAAAATGTGTATTGTTGAACTCTCTGTTGTTGTTTTTATATAGTTTGAAATGTGTAGTCCAAGTTTTTTTTAACTAAATGTGGGTTGGTGGTGCCTCTGCTAATGAGAAGCTGCACTTACTGTCTGCATCAGTGCTAATATGATACTCCTATAATGTTCTGTGTATTAATTTCATATATAAACTCAGAGTTCAGAGCAGCATTGTGTGACACGCAGTGAGTAATTACATGTGGTTGCCAGATAATTATTTCATATAAGAGCATGTATGTATAATACATGCCTCAAGCATAACTTGCTTGTTATGCCGCCCTGCAGTACATATTTTTGGTTGGCGTGCGTAGATAAACTATTGATCTGGTATTCTTATTCTTTTAAGATGCTAATGCATGTGTTGTTCATAGGAGTTGACTTAAATTACATGTGAAGCTACAGGTGGTAGCACCATGTGCCATGTAGAGAAATATAATCAAAATTATTCAACATCCATTGAAAATTAGGTTTAATGTCAGAATTTAAAGGCTTTTAGCAGTTTGCAATGAACAAATCAAACAAAAGCTATTGAAATAGCTCAACACAACAAATGCTTCAAGTGGTTTCCCAATGTAACTGAAAATGAAACTTATAATGACTTCCCCATTCTCAAAATTATTCAACCCCCTGAATAGAATTCCTCACGATAGCACAAATATGCAAATCAGGTGTTGTCTCAAGCACACCTGATGCATCAAGGGCTTCATTAGTTGCATCAGATATGCTTTAGCTGGAACACTTGAAATAGCTCAGCTGGTTAGGGGTTTGTTGAGTGTCACATTAGAAACATGGCTAAGTCAAGAGAATGGTCCACAAAGTTAAGAGAATAGATCATTGCCCTTCACAAATAAGGAACAGGATAGAAAACGATAGCCCCGAATATTCCTAGAGATACTTGAGCATCATTGGACCTTCTAACAAGAAATAAACATATCTCAAATTCAACATCACAATCACCTGACTAACCCCATAGAAAATCTGTGGTGGGATTTGAAGAAGGCGGTTGTTATTGAACTGGAGGCCATTGCTCATGAACAATGGGCTAAGATTCCGCAGGAATGCTGCCGGAAGCTGGTATATGGCTCTACATCTTGTTTGCAGCAGGTCAAAACAGCAAGAGGACTTCTGGTAAGTACAAAAGATGATTGTCATAAAGGAGTCAAATAATTTTGAGACTGAAGAAGTCATTATAAGTTGCATTTTCAGTTGAATTTGGGGAAAACCACTTGAAACATTTCTTGTGTTGAGCTATTTCAATTGCTTTTTATCAAATTATTTTTATTGTCACTGAAAGTCTGTAAATTTTGACAATAAGCCTGATTTTCTATGGCGGTTGAACATTTTTTATTATATTTCTCCTGAATTTGTAAAGGTTGTCTACATTTTCACTATAATCTATTAAGCAAAAAGGTAGCACTCACCTGATCATGCATATATCACAGAGGTGCTGCTAGGACCAACTAATGCAATGTACACACCACACTCCATTCCTTTCTAGCTTTAAAGCTTATAGACTTGGACAGAAGTGACCAAAAGAAGATCCCCCCTAAAAAATGTCAGGCTGGCAAAGCATCATGGATTGTACATTTCTACCACAGCTGGGGATCTACTCTTGGCTACTATTGCTAGATTTTGCTAGCTTATTATTATTATTATTATATTATTTATATAGTGCCAACAAATTCCGTAGTGCTGATAACTGAGATCAGACCACTGGACGTACAGGAACAGAGGGGGTTGAGGGCCCTGCTCGATGAGCTTACATGCTAGAGGGAGTGGGGTATAGTGACACAAAGGGTTAAAGTAGGGGAATTACATAGTTTGTTAGAGAAGGGTTTTTTGAGTGCTTGGTAGGTCATTTTTGACAGTTGCAGGAAAGGAGTCATGGGGTGGGGGATGAGAAACCTGCTGACAGTTTAATTGATACGCTTTAATGAAGAAGTGAGTTTTCAAAGATTTTTTGAAGGAGTGGAGGCAAGGAGAAAGTCTGATTGAGGAGGGAAGGGAGTTCCACAGAATAGGTGCAGCCCTGGAGAAGTCTTGAAGGCGAGCATTAGAGGTGGGGATCCGGGCAGAGGATAGGCGTAGGTCTTGGGCTGAGCGCAGGGGTCTCGTCGGGATATACTTGTGTATGAGGGAGGATAGGTATGTTGGAGCAGCATTATGTAGGGATTTGTAAGCAAGCGCCAGAATTTTGAATTGGGCCCTATATCTAACTGGAAGCCAATGCAGGGACTGACAGAGCATGGAGGCGTGGGAGGTGCGACCGGACAGGAAAATAAGCCTCGCAGCCGCTTTCATTATAGATTGCAGCGGTGCAAGTTGGGAACATGTAAGAAGGTGAGAAGGGGATTGCAGTAGTCAAGGTGAGAGAGAACAACAGCATGAACCAGTACCTTAGCCGCGTCCGGCGTTATATATGGGCGGATGTGCGCTATGTACTTGAGTTGGAAGCGACAGGATTTGGCTATTGATTGGACATGGGGAGTAAAAGAGAGATCAGAATCAAAAAGAACCCCTAGGCAGCGAGCCTGCGAGGTAGAGGTGATAGTAGCGCCGTTGACTTGGAGACAGACACAGGAGTAGCAGCACTTGAGGGAGGAAAAACTAGAAGTTCTGTTTTGGACAGGTTGAGTTTAAGGAAGTGAGCAGCCATCCAGTTGGAAATAGCAGAGAGTCAGTCAGAAACACGAGTCAAGGTGGGCGAAGAGAGATATGGGGAGGACAGGTAGATTTGCGTGTCATCTGCATATAAATGATATTGGAAGCCAAAGGAGCTGATGATTTTACCAAGGGAGGCAGCACAGATAGAGAACAGTAGGGGGCCGAGGACAGAACCTTGGGGGACGCCGACAGAGAGGGGTTGGGGAGAAGAGGTAGAGCCAGAGAAAGAAACACTGAAAGAGCGCTGGGAGAGGTAGGAGGAGCACCAGGAGAGAGCAGTATCCCGTAGACCAAAGTTACGGAGAATGTGAAGAAGCTGTTGATGATCAACAGTGTCAAAGGCGGCAGAAAGATCAAGGAGGATTAGGATAGAGGATTGGCCGCGAGATTTAGCAGCAATTAAATCGTTGGATACTTTGGTCACAGCAGTTTCGACAGAGTGACCAGCGCGGAATCCAGACTGAAGGGCGTCAAGCAGAGTTGGATTCGAGATAGTCTGTCAATCTGGCGTACACAACTCTCTCGAGGATCTTGGAGGCAAATGGCAGTAGCGAGATAGGGCGGTAGTTGGATGGGGAGTTGGGATCGAGGTTGGGCTTTTTCAGAATTGGGGTTACAGTTGCATGTTTGAGGGGTGAGGGAAATGTGCCAGAGGAAAGGGAGAGATTGAAAATGTTAGCAAGAGGAAGAGCAAGAGAGGGGGACAAAGTGCGGATGAGATGCAATGGAATAGGATCGAGGGAGCAGGTGGTGGGCGGGAGGACAGGAGCAGAGCAGAAACCTCTTGTGCTGTAGCAGGTGCAAATGAGCATAGGATGGCAGGGGGGTGGGGTTGGGTGATGTATTGATAGGGGTAAGAGAGAGATTAGAGATCTCTTTCCTGATTGTAGAGATCTTCTCAGTGAAATGAGATGCAAAGTTTGTGGCGGACAAGGTGGTAGAAGGAGGAGGAGTCACAGGGCTTAGAAGAGCATCAAAAGTGTGAAACAGGTGTTTGGGTTGATGGGACAGTGTGCTTATGAGGGTGTTGAAGTAGTTTACTTTTGCAGAGGAAAGAGCCATGCTGTAGGAGCGCAGCATAAATTTATAGTGGACAAAGTCAGATGCAAAGTGAGACTTTCTCCAGCAGCGTTCATCAGTTCTGGAATATTTTTGGAGGTAACGGGTCAGCTTGGTGTGCCAGGGTTGTATTTGGGGGCGCTTGCTGTGTTTAACTGTAGGAGGTGCTATGATGTCAAGTTGAGAGGAGAGAGTGGAGTTGTAGAGTGAGGTTGCAGAGTTAGGGAAGTTGAGATTTGAGATGGGTAAAAGGAGTGTTTGGAGTTTGGTGGAGAAGTGCTGGAGATTGAGGGAGTTGAGGTTTCTATGAGGTTGGAGAGTTGATGGTGGTAAAATTTTGGTATGGGGTATGCAGATGTTAAATGTTAGCAGATGGTGGTCAGATAAAGGAAATGGAAAAGTGGCGAGATCAGAGGTGGTACAGAAATTAGTGAAGATGAGGTCAAGAGTGTTTCCTGCAGTGTGAGTTGCTGAGGAAGAAATCTGTGTGAGTCCAAAGGAGGAGGTTACAGAGAGCAGACGAGGGGCATCAGGGCAGTTGAGCTTGTTGATAGGGATATTGAAGTCCCCAAGTATGAGAGAGGGAGTGCTAGAGGAAAGAAAGTGGGGTAAACAGGAGGAAAGGTGTTCAAGAAATAGTTTAGGGTGACTGGGGGGGGGCGATAGATGATGGCAATTCTTAAAGGTGTGGGCTTAAAAAGGCGTACAGTGTGAACTTCAAAGGAAGTAAAGGATAGGGCAGGGGCAGGGAGGATAGGTTGAAAGGTACATTGAGGGGAGAGAAGGATGCCTACACCACCTTCTTTACAGTCGAGTCTAGGTGTATGGGAGAACTGTAGACCACTGAAACATAAAGAAGCAGGAGTAGCGGTATCGGATGGGGACAGCCAGGTCTCAGTGAGTGCCAGTATTGTGAGTGAGTTAGAGATAATGAGGTCATGTATAGCTGTGGATTTGATATTACTACAAATGGAGCGAGCGTTCCAGAGTGCACACTGAATTTTGGTAGAGGAGGATAGACTGCAGGGTATTTGGAGGAGGTTTGCATGGTTTCTGGTTATTTTAGTTTGAGCAGATGAGGTGAGGGGCCCTGGGTTGGGAGAGATGTCACCAGCTGCCAGAAGTAGGAGGAGAGATAGTGACAGGAGGTGTGAATAGATTTTATACAGGCGGCGACTATGGTGAGATTGGGTTGGAGCAGGAGAGAGAGAATAGAGAAATGAGTGCAGGGCTTGAGATGAGAGAAGAGGGGAGTGTAGCAAAGAAGGATTAATGTAAATATGAGTGTGTTGTTGAGGGAAGTGGGTGGAAGGGGATATTTTGATCCTGGGGGAGATGAGAGAGAAGGAGAGGAGAAGAATATAGAGCATTGCTCTGATGGGTAGGTAATTAGAGGAAAGGAGAATGAGCAGAAGTAAGGAGAAGGGCTGAGTTTTAGGGGTTAAAAAGGTGGATTGTGCCCATTACTGGTAGTGTTTGCAGCTGCTATTTGGAATTATCTAAAGTTGTGTGTGGGATTCTATCTATGAATGTAGTAAGGAACTTGGGGTGGGGGACTATCTGAGCACTGTTCAGGTTTGCTAGAAGTGGTCTTTTAACACTTTGGAGATGCACAGAGGAGGTGAGGATTGGTCAAGACATTCGGGTGGGTATCAATAAAATAAGGGGGGGGGAATAACAGAGAAAGTCTTTAGAGATAAGCAGAATGTTGAATAACATTTAATTTAACAAACCAGTGATGTGCAGGGCAGGGAGCAACTAGCTTTAGCATGCAGGACAAGACAAACTGCAGAATATATGTATGTATGAGCAAACACGCATACACACACACACATTGTGTGTGTATATATATATATATATATATATACATATATATATATATATATATATACATACATACACACACTTATCTTTTGTAATTGAACTGAAGTTTTCCAGTGATGCATTAATTGGCTGAAAGAGGTCAACTTTGGTTTTGACCTCATATTCATGCTGCATTTTTCTGCACGTGCGAATTTCTTTAGTTTTGCAGCTTTCTGTAGCTTCCTTCACCCTTTTAGACATACCTCTCCTTTTCACAAAACCTCTTTCAGTATGAGCTGAGCTTCTGACTTTACTGAGCCCCACCAGGGCTGCCATCGGGTCATGACAACCATGACTGTTGTCATGGGCCCGGCGGTCCTGGTGGGCCTGGACTGCTCTGGGAGTTCCGGGCCCCACATTGCCTATGTACACACACACACACATATATATATATATATATATATACACATACACTGCTCAAAAAAATAAAGGGAACACTTAAACAACACAATGTAACTCCAAGTCAATCACACTGTGAAATCAAACTGTCCACTTAGGAAGCAATACTGAGTGACAATCTATTTCACATGCTATTGTGCAATTGCGATAGACAACAGGTGGAAATTATAGGCAATTAGCAAGTCACCCCCAATAAAGGAATGGTTCTGCAGGTGGTGACCACAGACCACTTCTCAGTTCCTATGCTTCCTGGCTGATGTTTTGGTCACTTTTGAATGCTGCCATGCTTTCGCTCTAGTGGTAGCATGAGACGGAGTCTACAACCCACACAAGTGGCTCAGGTAGTGCAGCTCATCTAGGATGGCACATCAATGCAAGCTGTGGCAAGAGGGTTTGCTGTGTCTGTCAACGTAGTGTCTAGAGCATGGAGGCGCTACCAGGAGACAGGCCAGTACATCAGGAGACGTGGAGGAGGCAGTCTGCTCAAACGGTCAAAAACAGACTCCATGAGGGTGGAATGAGGGCCCAACGTCCACAGGTGGGGGTTATGCTTACAGCCCAACACCGTACAGAATGTTTGGCATTTGCCAGAGAACACCAAGATTGGCAAATTCGCCACTGGCGCCATGTGCTCTTCACAGATGAAATGTTCACACTGAGCACATGTAACAGACGTGACAGAGTCTGGAGACGCCGTGGAGAACGTTCTGCTGCCTGCAACATCCTCCAGCATGACCGGTTTGGCAGTGGGTCAGTAATGGTGTGGGGTGGCATTTCTTTGGGGGGCCGCACAGCCCTCCATGTGCTCGCCAGAGGTAGCCTGATTGCCATTAGGTACCGAGATGAGATCCTCAGACCCCTTGTGAGACCATATACTGGTGTGGTTGGCCCTGGGTTCCTCCTAATGCACAATGCTAGACCTCGTGTGGCTGGAGTGTGTCAGCAGTTCCTGCAAGACGAAGGCATTGATGCTATGGACTGGCCCGCCTGTTCCCCAGACCCATCTGGGACATCATGTCTTGTTCCATCCACCGTCACGTTGCACCATAGACTGTCCAGGAGTTGGCAGATGCTTTAGTCCAGTTCTGGGAGGAAATCCCTCAGGAGACCATCCACCACATCATCAGGAGCATGCACAGGCATTGTAGGGAGGTCATACAGGCACGTGGAGGCCACACACACTACGGAGCCTCATTTTGATTTCCATTTTTTTTTTAAATTTTTGTGTGATTTTGTTGTCAGCACATTCAACTATGTAAAGAACAAAGTATTTCAGAAGAATATTTAATTCTTTCAGATCTCGGATGTGTTATTTTTGTGTTCCCTTTATTTTTTTTGTATGGTGTATGAAAAAACAAATGCAGCTTGGCACTCTCCTGGTCGCTGAATAAATATAGGTAATAATTGCCTAGGTGCTACCCGTGTTAAAGCATATATCAAAAAAATATCAGGGGTGCACTCACAGGTCTTGTGAAAAAAATTGTGGTTTAATGGAACAAAAAACATCTGTAATATAATCAACGTTTCGATAATCCAAAGTGCTTCCAGGTCATATCTTCTGCTGTTTGAAGCCTATGATACCCAGCTATATCACCATTCAGCAACTCCCCAGCTTTTATTTTGGTTTTCAATATTCAAATTCCATTAATGCCATCTTTTATGCCAATAGCTTTGTTCGGTTTTCCATATGGAAATGCAAGTTGCAAAATGCTTCAAGTGCAACACTTTCCTATCTAACTCTGGACATTAATCTGTCAAGCAAAGACATGCCACATGCCCTGCTCCAAATCTGATTGCGAAAGAATCATAGACGTGTTAAAGAATTGTCAGGAAGTACTTGTTAATAGGGAACATATGACCATGAAATAAATGGCACCAACGAAAAACATTTTCTTAGTGATTGCACTCGTTATTTTCAATGAGGAAAAAAAACAGAAAACAAACAAAAAACTTTCTATACCCGCCCCCCGCCTACGGCAACCCTCCTCAGCCCAAACTTTGTGTGTTTGCATAGAAACACTACATATATAGATCTCTCTATATATAGTGTTTGTATACAAACACACAAATAGTAAAAATTGCTCACATACACACACTCTCTCTCCATCCATCCATCCCTATCCAGCCAGAGGGATAGAGAGGGATGGATCCATCACTCACTCTCACACAATCTCACTCACCCACCCAAAATAGGTTTACTTACAATTTGGATCCTCCCCTCCTGCTCGGTCTCCGGTCTTCAGCCTGTCAGCTCGAGCCTTCTCTGTGTGCAGGAGACCTTATCTCCACACTGTCGGCGCTTCATTGCTGACAGGCTTCGGGGTTACTACAGGACATAGGAGGCGCGTTGACAGTGCCTCCCATCTCCTGTATGCTGATAGCACGTTTGAGGTCTTCATTCAAGCGTGAAGAAGTCAAACGTGAAGATGAATGCAAATTATGCATTTATCAACTCGGAAGTCCCTTTGGGTGGCAGTCTGAGTGACTGCAACTGCAGGTGTTACTAGCTTCAAATGTAAACACTGTATTTTCTCAGATGCAGTGTTTACACGAGAAAAGCTGCAGGGAGCTACAGTTCTCACCTCAACAACCTCATTAAGCTGAAGATATTCAGGTGACTATGGTGTCCCTTTAAATTCGGCAAGTTGCGAGGTGGGGCCTCCATATATCAGATTTGTTGTTCCAGCACATCCCACAGATGCACAATTGAATTGAGATAAGATCATTTAGGAGGCCAAGGCAACACCTTTAAAAATGTGTCATGTCCCTGAACATTTTTTGCAGTGTGGCAGGGTGCCTTATCCTGCTGAGAGGTCACTGCCATCAGAGAACACCACTACCATTATGGGAATTACGTGATCTGCAACAATATCTAGGTAGGTGGTATGTGTCTAAGTAACATCCACATGAATACATGGACCTAAGGTTTCCCAGTTGAACTTTGCGCAGAGCACTGCCTCTGCACCTTCTTTCCAAAGTGCATCCTGCTCCTATCTCTTCCCCAGGTAAAGAATGCACATGCATCTGGCCATCCATCTGACCGAAAAGAAAATGTGATTCATTGGACCAAGCAACCCTCTTCCAATGCTCCATAGTCCATGGTTCAGTTCTGAAGCTCCCATCCCCATTGAAGGCCCTTTCAATGGTGAACAGGGGTCATCACAATCACTCTGACCTGTTTGTGGATATGCAGCAAACTGTGATGCACTGTTTTATCATGGACAGTTTATAAGCAATTTTATTTACATTTCGGTGTAATCGGTCCAAACAGGCTAGCCTTTTCTCCCTACATGCATCAATGCACCTTGGGTGCCTATGACCCCGATGCACATTTACCGGTTGTCCTTCCTTGCACCACTTTTTGTAGGGACTAACCACTGCAAGTCGGGTACATTTTTCCTGCTTCCAAGACATGAAATCCAAGAACTAACTGTTCACTTGCTGTCTAATATAGCCCATCCCTTGACAGATGGCATTGTAATAACAATCATTATTATTCACTTGCCCTTTAGTGGTTTTATAAAATATACAGAGGTGCCTATTATGCTGCACTCTTTCTTTATTTCCCTCAGCAGCAAAGGAAATTTTTTAAAAAAATTAATATAACAGGTAGGTAACATAAGAGACGTGTCCTTGTAGCAACAAGACCAACCAACCAACATCGCTTTCACCGCATAATAGGCAGTACCAAACAAGGTACTTCCTCTTTCTTTGCTGCCCTGTCAGATAAGTACAACCTGGTCCTATGGTTCTTAACTGTAGGACCAATATTGTTGCTCTTATAGTCAGATTGCTTATAGTTTTTTTATTTACTGCAACTATTATTCCTTTGCATACTAGATGTTTGTGTTAACCCTGTGTGTCTTGGCTTTGGGGGTTTTCCCCTTTTTCCTCCCTGGCCCTAAACTATATTAGTGGTACTTGGGGATTCTTGGAAACCTATTCCATTCTTTTGCGCTTTTTGAACTGTATTTCCTGTACATTTTGCCCCATTTGTGGCCGGCCGCCTTGTGTTTCGAAACCGAAATGGGGGCATATGGGTGTCCATCAGTTCACACAGCATTTGTCTTGTCCGAACGTGCGCTCAAAACTGCTTTTTTGCCTTTTGGTTTTGCATTTGGGCCCCCCGAAAGCTTGCTCATCTTACCATTTCATTCTGCTCTGAATGCACTTCTGATCTCTGATTTACACAGTTTCCCATTTGTGATTGTCCCGATAAGAACTTTGTGACTGCCATTCAGCAAATTTTCACACAGTTCTTTTAGTGGCCCCAAATTTAAGATTTTTGGGAGCTGGCTCTTACACTTAACAAAATTATAAATTCAACACTTGTTTTTTTCCCCCCCATTTTTCATGAGCTGAACTCAAGGATCTAAGACTTTTTCTATGTACACAAAAGGCCTATTTCTCTCAAATATTGTTCATAAATCTGTCTAAATCTGGGTTAGTGAGCACTTCTCCTTTGCCGAGATAATCCATCCACCTCACAGGTGTGGCATATCAAGATACCAATTTGTATGTCTCCATTAAAATTATAACTTGCTATATAAAGCTATTGTGGACAAAAATGACTGGATTAGATTGGAATTATATTCCCCAAAAACTGGTAAGCATTTGATTACTTTACAATCCCATTTTATCAGATGAATAATTTTAAAGGGACACTATAGGAACCAAAGCAAAAGCTTAATGAAGCAGTTTTGGTGAATAAATCATTTCTCTGCAGTCTCACTGCTCAATTATCTGAAATTTAGGAATTAAACCACTTTGTTTATGCAGGCAAGTCACACCTCCCTGCATGTGACCTACACAGTCTTCCTAAACATTGTCTGTAAAATCTAATGTTTATATTTCCTTTATTGCACATTCTATTTAACTTACAATTCCTTATCTCTTGCTCTGTTAATAGCCTTCTAGACTCTGCATCAGCCTACAGTGTGTGAATAAAGTTCAATATACACAGGAGAAAAACATTTTACAAGCTAACATCTAAATAAAAAAATTATTTTTTATAATGCATGCGGTCAGTCATAGCCAGTGGAGGTGTGGCTAGGGCTGCATAGACAGACACAAAAGTGATTTACTCCTAAATGACAGAGAATTGAGCAGTGAGACTTCAGAAACATGATCTATACACTAAAACTACTTCATTAAGTTAAAGGTGCCTATAGTATCCATTTAACAACCACCAACCTCATCCACAATCTAATTACATTATGAAGAGTTTTAGTCCAGATGGGTATAACTTCTTGCACTCAATCTTATCAAAAATATTGAGAGCCTTCTGTTTTGTTTTTTCATTGGATCACTGCTCCTGGGAGGAAAAAATGTCAAAAACAGTTGTTTTTCTTTTTATCAGAGACTCAGAGAATTAAATTTTTTGAAAGATAGGCAGGAGGCGCTTTGACAGTGTACAGGTGTGATCCTCACTTACCGACCAGACTTCGTCGTAAAATGAATTGGTTGGTAAGTGAGGATACGCTAGAGAGCAGGTCTATGTTCGGGGGAATTCCACATTACATAGATATGCTCACTAGTGCCAGGAATCTCTCAAATCTATGTTCAGGGAATTTTCCCTGAACATAGACAGTTCACTAGAGCAGGGAATTCCTCAAATCTACGTCTGGGGTAAATTCCTCGAACACAGACCAGCTAATGTTGGGAGTCCCTTGAATTCCCCAAGCTAGAGAGCTGGTCATAAGTCCAAGCAGTCGTAAAGCAGGTAAATCACAAAGTGAGGGCCCTAACTGTATAACAAACTCATCCATCCACAGGCAGCTTGTCCCAAGATCACACATTGCACAAAATGGATATTGGCAGCTAACAAGAGTATTCTGAACTGCATCAAAAACCACTCAAATAAGATGAAACGGTTATGGTGCTTAGACATGAAATCTAAATACACTGCTCAAAAAATTAAGGGAACACAAAAAAAACATCAGAATGAATTAAATATTTTTCTGGAATACTTTCTTCTTTGCATAGTTGAATGTGCCGACAACAAAATCACACAAAATTAAAAAAATGGAAATCAAAATTTTCAACCCATGGAGGTCTGGATTTGGAGTCACGCTCAAAATTAAAGTGGAAAAACACACTACAGGCTGATCCAACTTTGATGTAATGTCCTTAAAACAAGTCAAAATTAGGCTCAGTAGTGTGTGTGTGTGTGTGTGCCTGTATGACCTCCCTACAATGCCTGTGCAAGCTCCTGATGAGGTGGCGGGTGGTCTCCTGAGGGATCTCCTCCCAGACCTGGACTAAAGCACCTGCCAACTCCTGGACAGTCTGTGGTGCAACGTGACATTGGTGGATGGAGCGAGACATGATGTCCCAGATGTGCTCAATTGGATTCAGGTCTGGGGAACAGGCAGGCTAGTCCATAGCATCAATGTCTTCGTATTACAGGAACTGCTGACACACTCCAGCCACATGATGTCTAGCATTGTCTTGCATTAGGAGGAACCCAGGGCCAACCGCACCAGCATATGGTCTCACAAGGGGTCTGAGGATCTCATCTCGGTACCGAATGGCAGTCAGGCTACCATGTGCTCGCAAGAGGAGGGCTGTGCGGCCCCCCAAAGAAATGCCACCACAGACCATTACTGACCCACCGCAAAACCAGTCATGATGGAGGATGTTGCAGGCAGCAGAACGTTCTCCACGGCGTCTCCAGACTGTCACATATACTCAGAGTGAACCTGCTTTCATCTGTGAAGACCACAGGGCGCCAGTGGCGAATTTACCACTCTTGGTGTTCTCTGGCAAATGCCAAATGTCCTGCACGGTGTTGGGCTGTAAGCACAACCCCCACCTGTGGACGTCGGGCCCTCATACCACCCTCATGGAGTCTGTTTCTGACCGTTTGAGCAGACACATGCACATTTGTGGCCTGCTGGAGATCATTTTGCAGGGCTCTGGCAGTGCTGCTCCTGTTCCTCCTTGCACAAAGGCGGAGGTAGCGGTCCTGCTGCTGGGTTGTTGGCCTCCTCCACGTCTCCTGATGTACTGACCTGTCTCCTGGTAGCGCCCCCATGCTCTGGACACTACGTTGACACACAGAGCAAACCCTCTTGCCACAGCTCGCATTGATGTGCCATCCTGGATGAGCTGCACTACCTGAGCCACTTGTGTGGGTTGTAGACTCCGTCTCATGCTACCACTAGAGTGAAAGCACCGCCAGCATTCAAAAGTGACCAAAACATCAGCCAGGAAGCATAGGAACTGAGAAGTGGTCTGTGGTCACCACCTGCAGAACCACTCCTTTATTGGGGGTGACTTGCTAATTGCCTATAATTTCCACCTGTTGTCTATCCCATTTGCACAACAGCATGTGAAACTGATTGTCACTCAGTGTTGCTTCCTAAGTGGACAGTTTGATTTCACAGAAGTGTGATTGACTTGGAGTTACATTGTGTTGTTTAAGTGTTCCCTTTATCTTTTTTAGCAGTGTATGTATGTATAGGTGTATAGATATGTATTTCAATTTCATTTTCTTTTAAGAAATGTGAATATTGACTATAAATTATTACCCATAAGGACACTCTGTTACAAAAACAAACAAGCCTTGGTTTCTGGTATCAATAAATCAATAATTTATTCATCTAAAAAAGTGTGTAAAAGTATAGACCTTTTTGTTCACAAGGTATATATGAAGCACATTTATATCGAAGAACTAGTTCTTTTACTCTCAACTTCATGTTTTATTTTTTTATTTAATTTTTTTTTTTTACAAAGTCTTATTTATTTCTGCGTGTGAGGTACCAGAGGTGGGATTAAAATTTATTTTGTAACTTCAAAAAGTTGTTTTTTCCTTTCTTTTTTGCAAGGAATTATTTTCCCCATCTTTCAAATGTTATGTCTATTTATAGATATTTGTAAATGTGTGTATATATATTTATATATTTATATATATATTTTATATATAAAATGAGAAAGAAAAAAAAAAGACACAGCCTGTAAATGTTTAAAAAAAAGTAAAGAAAAATTTAGATTCGTTGAGAAATGTACAACTTTTACATTTTTTTTTTTTTAAAAGACTGATATATATTTCTATGTACAAATACATTAACCTTTACTCTTTGCCTCTTGTCAGACATTGGTTTCTTTCCTTTCGCTCCCATAAGTGGAAGCAAATTTTAAGTTAAACCTGATTTATTATAAACGTTTCCCTGTGGGGTCAGGGCAGGGCAAGTCTCCCATTACTTTACACATCCTTCGGGGTGGGGTGGGGTGGGGTGGGGGGGGAGGACATCTGGTGACGGTTTAAGAAGAAATTAATGTGTCGACATCATGACATGTCATTTAGATCATGCACCCTTTTTATGTTTCACTAATTAAATTCAAAAATATAAATCCAAGGTTTGTTTCTCCCCCTCTCTAATACAGTTTATGATAGCCCCTTTATACAAGAAAAAAAAAAAAAAAAGACTAGAACAGATCTATTAAGCCAACATACAAATTACATTGCACTTTGAATATCGGCGGGAGTGGTGCATGTCTTTCTTTGCTAATTGTTAACAAGCTCAATCATATGGACAAGGAGTTTGAATCACAGAAAAAAAGCTGGTTCTGTTCACTGAATATTTTGCTCCATTATAACAACTACTGCATGAAATTGTCGACATTTTTCACAGATGCATCAATTAATCTCCTTTACTGCCAGAGGGAACTAGTGTGTGCTAACCTGTTTTTACCCACTGTTTGAAATTTCTTTATCTGCAGCATGCTCCTGATTGGTAGTGCTGAGATCCTTTCACTACTGGCTCATTAGTCAGTTCCATAATATAAATAGGAGTAGATCCTTCATTTTGAATGTGTGTCACAGAATCTTACTCTTAATAACACTGCAGATATGGGCAACGTGCATCATAAGAATACTAAGGCAGGAATTTCCTTTTTTACAAAAATGAAAATAATTGTTTGGCCTCTGAGAAGGAAGTCTGGACGTCTGCTAACAGGTTACTATAAAATTCCTGCTCAATGGTTCTTAGAGATTAAGTGAATACTTTTTAGTCAAGGGGGCCACCATGTATAAGAACTGATCTCTACAAAAAGTAAAGATCTATCAATAAAAGCCTGAAGAGCATTTTTATATGAGTCATGTACACAGGCTTGGTAGCCTCAGAAAATACATGTCAATGATTATTTACGATTTCAAATTTTTAAAAATTGAGAGCAATAAATGTTCAATAGAACTATAACAATTTAAAATTTTGTTCTGTTTTGAATTTGAACATATCCAATAACTAGATATATCCCTCTAGCAGCAAAGGAACAGAGCAGCAAATAAAAGGATTTAGGCATAATATTGAAGGTGTGTGCCATTCTGGTATCTTCCCCCTTTTGTGTTGGGACACTAGTTCCTGTGACCACATTCCGGGCCTGTGTTAAAACGGCATCTTTTTCGAATATGATTATTTTCTCTCCCCAGTACAAAAAATGCACTGAGCTGACACACATCTGGGTTTCTCCTTTTGGTGTCAGAATTCAAAACTGCTCCTCTGATCTGGGCGCAGTGCTAGCCGACATGGTTATTCGCTTCACTTTAGCCAACTGTCAGCCTCTATTATGGAAAGAAACCGTTCTGCATTTTCTGTTATTTCTTAGTGTACATCTTCTGTATTCCACAGAAAACTGATGGTGTCCCTATAACTGAAGCTTGGAAGGAACATCTCACAGTTGTTTGGCTGCTAAATGTTCCATAACAGGATCTGGACTCCATGATCACCAGTTGATCTTTCAGGCTGCTGGCTGGAGGTTTTTAAATGTCCCTGATCAAAGCTGTATGAAAGCGTTCAGAGAATGTCCATCACCATATTGTACATTTGTGTGAGCACCGTGAAGTGAACAGGCAGGCAAGAAGTTCGGTCCTGAGTGGCAGGGTTACAGGTCAGCCATGACAGTGCATTATACTGCTCCAGCACAAACCTGAAAATTACAAAGTAAAAGCAAAACAATATATTAGAATAGAAACCCATACAGAATTTTCAAAAAATTGACAAAAACCTAGTCTTCCCAATATGCTCCCTTTAGCGGTCCTTCAGTCTGCCTACTTGTCACTTATCCCATACATAATTCACTTGGTTTCCAAGTAAGCTCATGAATGCTCCCTAAATATGTGATCTTCTAGTTTACAGTCTACTATAGCAAGCTTGGACTTCAATTCTTCATTGTTGCATTTTATGCAATGGTTCTTGTATTTAAACTGGTCTTTATCCATGTTCTATTAAAAGACATATAACAGGCACTTAGGAGTATTTTGTTTTGTAATGCTATTGACCATGCGGAAAAACTTTACCTTAGGACGTCTGATGTAGTCTTGGAGTCCAAAGGATGAGGGACACGTGGAGAAGTACGTACAGGAATGAGGTCCTCACTGTGAGATACAGAGATGTGGTGGTGCAGGGAGGCCTGTACAATAGAAGGGATTTTTTTTTTTTTTAGAGGGATAAAGTCATAGGTACATATTCTCTTCTTGATTTAGTTCAGAGATGGTATAATGCATGCTATTTAAAATTACAAGTAAAAACTGTATATTCTGAACTTAACAGACATTCTAAGTTTTATTTATCAAGAATACAAATATATCAGTGTACACACAAGTCCCAGTGAGACATATAAATTAAATAATACCACCAAATGAGGATGTAACAATGGATCCATTTTTACATCCTCATATGTTGGGATTATTTACTTTATATTTCTCACTGGGATTTGTGTGTACACTGATTTATTTGTATTCTTGATATTTTAAGTTTTGAGTGTTGGGGAAGCACTATTAGATCAGTTACATTGAATAATTATTTTTTTGGGCCAAGTGTTTTATTTTACCCAAACTGTGAAGCGCCTATATTCTTTACTAAGTCTTATTTATAACGGATTATGAATGTTCTGCATAATTGTGTGGATTTATTTTAATTTCTATGAAATGCAAAGGGAGTTACATATCTACTACTATTTGTTTCATAAAGTGAGGAACTACTGTGAACTATATGAAATTCTTGCATATAACCTGTTTAAAACATTAGAGGTAATCTGCCACAAACAGTCACAGGTCTTTTAGCAGTGAGATTGATTAAAAATATTTATTGAGGGTAGTTGCCTACATATTTGACAATAATGTTCAAGAATCAAGCCCATCTGGAATATTACTTTCCACAAACTCTTATGAATAATAATCTCAGATATAGGAAAATTCCCAGAGTTAGCATTATTCCATTTTATTATTCCATCCATTAAGTAGTCTGAAGAGATATCTTGTTATCCAATTATTATTGGCTACTAAAGATAGTTATTGTAGGGAAAAGCAAATATCCCTACATGGCAAGATGTTGTAATTCAGATGAAATATCAGATGGAATAGGGTATATCATATCAAAATAGAGGCTATGAAAGATTTGAATCAAATTGGGCTCCTCGGCTGGCTAGTTATCCTAATTAATGATGGACACACCAAGAGGGAGATGACTCCAAAAAACGTTCAGTATGTTATTAAAGTACCCCCCTCACCTAGCTCCTCCTATTCTCTTTGCTTCAATTTCACGCAAACCAGCCTGATTGTAATGTCTTGTTTTATGTTTTAACTCCCCAGTTATTCTGACATTAAAGGACCACTATAGTGCCAGGAAAACAAACTCTTTTTGCTGGCACTAGTGCCCTGAGGGTGCCCCCACCCTCAGGATCCCACTCCCATGGCGCTGAACGTAGAGGAAGGGGTTAATCCCTTACCTTTTTTCGAGCGCCGGGCTGCCTTCGCTGGGGACTCTCCTCCCTCTTCTGACGTCCCTGGCTGAAGGCGCATGCGCGGCAAGAGCCGCGCGCGCATTCAGCCAGTCTCATAGAAAAGCATTCTCAATGCTTTCCTATGGGCACTGACGTCTTCTCTGTGAAAATCACAGTGAGAAGCGCGGAAGCGCCTCAAGCGGCTGTCAATGAGACAGCCACTAGAGACTGGATTAACCCATAGGTAAACATCGCAGTTTCTCTGAAACTGCTATGTTTACAGCAAAAAGGCTTAAACCTAGCTGGACCTGGCACCCATACCACTTCATTAAGCTGAAGTGGTCTGGGTGCCTATACTGGTCCTTTAAGCAGACTTTGTAATAAATACCATGGACAATGATTTTGTATGTGTGTTCTATGTATTGTATTAATAAAACATTGAAAAATTGTAAATAAAGAATATATATATATATATATATATATATATATATATATATATATATATATATACACACACACACACATACATACACATACACACACACACACACACCAATAGAGAAGATGACCAGCACTCTCGGATTCCAATAGGTAATTAAAAATTATAGACTTTATTCATCCATCTTTAAAAATAGCTGCTTAACGTTTCAGTCCACGTTTGGGACTGATGAAAGTCCCAAACGTGGACTAAAACATTGAGCAGCTATTTTTTAAAGATGGATGAATAAAGTCTATAACTTTTAATTACCTATTGGAATCCGAGAGTGCTGGTCATCTTCTCTATTGGTATGTGTAATCCCACCAGATTGCAAGCACCCGGTTTAACTACTTTGGAGCCAGTGTGCAAGGACATAGTGGAGATTATATATATATATATATTATATATTGCAATGTTAAACACAAATACACACACCAGTCAAGCCATAAGACTTGCTTTTCCCACAGAAATCACACGTTAACAGTGCTCTCACTACTGCAAGGGATTCTGTGTAGGTGTATGCAAATGAGCTCAACAAAGAGCCAAATTTTTGCCTCATAATTCCACTTTATACATAAATTACTTGGAGTATGCATCAGGAAGAGGTGCAATGCCAGTGGACAGTATTTTGTTATTTCAACTTTTCAGCATGAGATGGGTTACTGGCTTGCTATGGAGGCTTGGCGTTACTTGTAAAGTACATACCAAATAAGTTGTGGGGGGTGGGGGGTGGGGAGGAGTGTGAATGAAAACCCCTTCTCATTTCATATGCCTACCCAGAATACCTTGCAATAGTGAGAGCACTGTTAAAGTGAGATTTATGTGGTAAAAGCAAGTCTAATTACTTGATTGGCGTGTGTATTTGTACACAAATAAGTATTTAAATATCCCACAGGTGACAGCGCCACTTTCTATACATCATTAATACATGATTGGATAAAAAGTTATATTCAATGGCTAAAAATAGAGTACTCATATGCACATTCCCGTGACATCTTCAGTTAAGATACTCTTAATCTAAATAATTTCTGGAGAATTTTATGTCACCGTGTACAGATAAAATGCATACCTTCCTACCCAAATACATGTAAAGTACTACATGCATGAAAACTGCAAAATTAATATAGCATTTATTTATATTAAAGAGACTAACCAACAAAACCACTAAGTCTTCCTGCTTTGATGGTGTCCCTGCACTTTGACAAATGTGTGCATTGCCATTTGCGAGAAATGTTTACATTTGTCAGTGTGTCTCTAGTAGCTGTCAGATTATTTAGATTATAAATTTTTTAAGTTTTCACATTCGGTGTCATGGCAGCAGGGAACACATTTGCATTATACTGATTGTCTATAAGGAGGATAATTCTATTTGTAGTGCAATCATTGCTTATCTATTGAGAAGTATTGTATTGCCCAAAATTATCACAGTAATGATCTCATAAGAAAGTGGAGCGACCGTTGTGGCCATATCAGGACAGTACTGGATAACAGGTGAGTTTACATATTTTATACACTCACAAACACAACGTTTGCTTGTTTCTTTATTATAGTAATTATAATGAAAGGAGATTTGTGGTGGTTAACCCTATTCTTGAGCAACTTACCCAAAGCCCAGCTGTTCTGCTGCTGTTTGGATAATGACGTTTCATAATTTGTCCAAAGTTATCCATCTGTGCGGCAATGATAAGCAGCGAGTGATGGGCTAAGCTGCCCCTAGTACTCACAGCCCATTATTACCATGCACGTTTGAATGGCACTTTTTAATAGCTAACTAAATTAAATATGCACAATATTGAAACTTGCAGCTGAGGGACTGGGCTTTGGATGCTGGGACAGACCTAAATATATTCAAACCACTTGAATATCGTTTGAGAAACCCCCAAAAATACATGGAGCATAATAATTATGATAAATTACAGTGGATATGATGCTTATAGAATCCATTTAAAATCTGTGACTTATGATGCCAAACAACTTTTTTAATTCACTATTTGAATCAAAATATGTATACAATAATAAGCAAAGTATAGTCGACAAGCATCGGGTAAAAAGCATACTGTATAAAATGCTTATTTTTGGGAAACTCAAGAACCTGGCTATCTTATGTTGCTGCTGTACATTTAAACTAGCTGTAAATGTAGAAAACACAGTTGTTATGAAAAAGTATATACCCAGTCTAGGGTTACCTTTAGAAATAGGGGACACTGGTTTTGAGCTTGGGGACATGAAGACCAGAACCATTCTGGCAGGTTGTCTGCTTTGGCTGTAGACACGTAGTACCCCAAGGCCAGAGGCTGCTGCTTGAGCTCTTCTGGTGTCTCCCGAGATAGAAGGCGCTCACCCTGACACTATGATGGAACATAGGAATACATGTAAACAATGTACTGTATATATCCAGATTGTTTGATTTTACAGCTTTACAACAAGGAACATCTAAGTGCTTAGATTTTTTTCTAGCAGAACAATGGACTTTACAACACTGAATAAACCATTCCATATCGCCCATAATCTGTGTCAACTTTTTCCCCATGAGATGTCCCATTTTCTTTTAAATTTATATGAAAGTTTTAGCAAATTACATCACAATCCATTTCAGTCAATGGCAAACATTAAAAATGATGTGGAGATATGTTCACAAAAATATAACAATGATTAACAGGCAGCTAAAATGGATATTTTAAAGTCACAGATATGTATAGGGATAAGTAAACATAACAGAAATCCTAGGAACTGGCAGTCCCTTTTAAATGTTCATTTAATATTTAAATCACATTTATTTCAATTACCATTAAACATTTTATTGAAAGATAACTTGTAGACTGCTTTCCTAATCACAAAGTTAAACCTAGCTCTTATTTTTAGCAAAGACAAAACACAGATCATGTAAAAAAAATAAAAAAAAAATAGATTTGGTGTACATTATATTGCTGTCACTAAATTCTTTATTTTGTGAAAAATGTTGCTACTGCAAAAACCAAAACAAAACTCAAATGAATCTAAATAAGCAATGGCTCACAATCCAGCTGCTAAAGAAAAGGGCTAGCTAAGCATTATGGTAAACTGTGCTTTAACGTATTAAGGAGATCTTCTGAAATATGCCACTTGTGTCATTCCATACATGGTTATACCACTACTCTGGGTACTAATAGTGAGTGCATAAAGTCCAGTAGAACTTCTAGAGTATTAGATCTTCCACCTATACTACAGTGTTCCCTCTGGTAGAATGTAAATTTTATACAAACTTCAAGAAAAGGGGAGGGGAGAATAATATAGCTCATAAAACTGAGAAGAATTGTGTGTCAGGTCAATTAATTACACCTTTAGCTAGCAGCTCCGTGACTTGTACTGACCTCATAACAAACCTGAAACATGTCGCCTCTGGCATAGTACAAACACTACGCTTCAATTAGCAGGCTTCTTATTAATGGACAGACAGATTAAAGGCACAGTATACTGCTCAGTGCACAAAGATGAAAAGGACAACTACATGTTGCACTATGCTCAAATTAATTGGAGGAATATAAATTCACCAAATTTGCATACCAATAAGAGAATGGTACAAAAGAGGAAATGACAGTGTCATAATTTACTACCATTGAAAAGAAAAAAGTACATGTTTTTTTAGCCTCTGTGTATTATTTTGTAATGCATACATATAATAAAATTCCTCTTTGCAGTGAATCACCAGGCTTTTCATTGCTCTACAGAGCTGACATCTTAAAGTCCTGTAACAACTTATCTGGTCATCGAACAGGCAGGTAATCAAAGAATAAAATACATCCACCACACCAACATAAAAAGAAAAGATGTGCCAGACATTTTAAACAATGCACTCTGGGATGGTTTCAGACCTTCATATTGTGAAAGTTGTGCTTAATGATGGCCATTCCAATGAAGCAAAGGAGATGCACTGAATACGCAAAACAAAGTGTTAGCATATATATTCACTGCAAAATAATATACAGCACAGCTATACTCCATGTAATCTTTTAATGTTCATAACAATCAAAAATGTCTTCTGTCTCATATAAATTTTCTTTCCCTCTGACATTGTACTCACCCGGCTGTGCTGGAAGTGAGATCCCACCCCGATGCCTGTGGGAGAGCCTGGCGAGGAGTTTGGGGGTGAGTGCAGATTGCCTGTGATTAAAATTCCTATGTCATTGTCCATATCGTCTGGAAATGGCAGGTCAAACATATCTGTCGGAATAGAAAGATTGATGAAAACTTAAAAACTACTATATAAGCACGTTTGTCAGAACAGCACACAAAATATATATTTCTAAAGTTGTGTTTTGTTGTTTTTATCTACTCTGCAAGACTTACAATGGGCTCACGCATATTTGTGGAAATAATAAGACTGATGCACAGTGTTGAAGGTATTATGAATATTGTGATAATACCAAATATGAAAAATAAGATAAAACCTTAATTTCCTTGTAGCACCTTTGGTTATAAAGACTACAATCCTGGCAGTGGACTTCCTCCACATAAAAGTGTTGGTTCGTGCAATCTAAGCAGCACTGGTGTTTAATGGCCTGAGAAGATAGTTAATAGTCAGCCATGATAATGAGAAATGTTTGTAGCAGGAATGGCTAAGGGCAAGGGGGTCTATTAGCAGTTATGTACGGTGCACAGGCAGAGTAGTTAGAAGTGTTTAATTGTTCATTTAGCTTAAGGCTCAACAAGACTGCTTAGATAAGAGGCGGAGGGAGCTTAAAATAGCTTCATAAGGCTATTAAGAAAAAAAATTACAGTAATACCTCGCCAGGTGTGGATTGCTGTAAATTTCTGGTAGGAACATGCGACCTTGAGTAAATTTTAACTATAATTAGTTCACTGTACACCACTTCATATTCGTATACAAGTACCCACAGTATTCTCTGCGTAAAAGGTTTTCCTGTCGTGACCCCAATGGCGAGCTACAAAGTATCAAGCATGGGTAATCATATTGCATAGATGTGCACACGATCAATTTAAAACACTGATAATTCAAGATACACAAGCTTTAACTTCCACAGATGTGGTCCTATACCAACTTCTCACAAAAACACACATTTAATTTTGCTTGCTCTCATATGTTCTTTATTTTTATAGTTTATTTTAGATCTGTAAAATATACCGCTATGCAATTCATATGGATTTTTGGGAACGGAAAAAAAAAAAAAACTGTTAATCTACTGACACTGGTGTCATAATTTGAATGACACTCACCATTATTAGGACTGAAACCATCCTCATTCACATAATTAGCAGGTGCAACCTGTATGGTCGCTGAAGTAGGGAACACCAAAATGTGAGTACAAGAAGCATCCTGCGGTGTGCTAAGCTGAGAAGTCTGTAGATTCAAAGCTGTGCTGCGGCCAAACACAGAGCCCATTGTGACAGCATCTGCAGGAAGAAGACAGTCAGTCAAAAATTTAATTTGTTAAGAATCACAACAAATACACAATAGATATGATTATATCACGAATAAATTATTAGTATGGAATACGACACATTATTCCATATACACAGAAATTAACTGCCTTGCTGATACGTATCCAAAAAATAACTAAAAGGAGAAATGTAAACATAATCTGTTGCTATTATAATTGCAGAATTAAACTCTGAATTGCATAATTTTTACAACTGAACACTGGTAAATTTAAATAAGCAATGGTAACTAACCAGGCATGACAATGAAGGATCCCTGGGGCTCCATAGCTACAAGGCAGGCACTAAGGATAGAGGGTGAATCAGCAGCTGAGATGCCACACATTCTGCATGTTTCTTTGAGTTGACGGCTGATTGTCTGTAGAGAGCATTCTCCAAGCAAAATGCTCCAATCTGAAACAAAGTGAAAAATTTAGGCACTGAAGCATAACGGTTATATGGGAAATGGGATATTTTCAGCCTGTTATTTTAGTTTACCCTTCAGCTCGCCATGACCCAGTCGCCCAAGGCGTCCAATCACCACTCTCCATGGCAATGATGTCATCTGCATGATCCCCACACACCACTCCCATAGCTTCTGCAACCCAATCTTGCGCGCGGATACTTTACTTCTCCGAAACCTAAAAGATCACATATGAAAGCATAAGTAGCAGTTATGAGAATTGTCTTGACACCCCACCAACACATGCTGAACATTGCCCTCCTCACTCATTTTAAAAAAACAAAACAAAAAAAAAAACCTCCACTTGGCAGTACAATCATCTAATTCTATCCAAAACAAATGTAGAAACATGTAGGCAAATAAAAAATAAGTGTAAACATCCATTAACATGCTACTGTAAATATATTAATGTAAACTGAGTGCTACTACTCACCTATTGGGCACATGAATATTCACCACACATGTGTCCAACAACTCCCCTTGGAGATCAGTGCAAGAAGCCAAGAGCCAGCGCTGGTCGTGGGAAAGGCAGTATCCAACAAACAACACATTGTATTTCTGCCCAGCCTCACCAAATGTTTCACCCAGCTCTGTCTGTTTGTCCTTGGTGGGGGCAAGCAGGAAGGGTGGAGAATATAGCTGCCCAGGGATAGGATTCTGCAAAGGAAGGAGAAAAAATGTCTGCATGCTATACAAGAAGTCTACCCTGATAACAAATCAAGCATGTGCTTTTACATACCACTTCTCAAATAAGGGTCATCAATGGTTCAGACTCTATTGATATCCCACATGCAAAACAACTGCATATAAAATAAAGTATTGATCCACTGATGTTGCTCAGAACTGGTACAAGAAGCACTTCTTAAAACAGTGAAGCGTACTAACATGCCAATATATTCTGGTGAATGTTAATCACCATCTCTAGCAAGTACTGTTACACCAATACATGTACAACAAATTAACTTATTTTGCAGTTTTCTTTGGGCTGTTTTAATAACAAAGTGTTGAATAAATGTTAGTCAAACAAAAGTATACAAATGAATATAATGGGTCTATAGTCACGTTAGATCGAAGACTGATTTCAAGTATGTCATAGATTAGGTAAGTAAATTAGAAGAACAAAATGTGTATTAACCAACATGTTCATGCTGGTATTTTATGCTCAGTCAGTTTTTAAAACGTGGGGGAAAAAAACTGTTTATGTATACTAATAATTCAGTAAATAGCATACTACATCATATGCAACTATGATGGTTACAATTATGTTCACTATTTGCAGGATATTCTTAAGATTTGTATGAGAGTGGATTCAAATATACAATGAAGACGGCATGAAGCAATGGAGATAAAATTACCCAAATAAACTGTATTCACTCACCTCTGGGTTCCTGAGTATTGCATTAAGAGCAGCAGCAGGGCCAAAGCCAGTAAGAGGTTTAATGGGTATCTGGGAAGGAATTGGTCGTCTGCACTGGCAGTACACAGAGAATGCAAGAGTCTTCAAGTGCTGGATATAGGAGACCTTGTCATCACTTACTGTCTGAAGGAGATACCAGCAGGGGACCACCTGTAAAAGATTTGTAATTACAATTGGCCGAATTAATGTTGAGGCTTTAAATGAAGAGCAAACATGCATATTTCACAACGGTAAAAAATAAATCAAAGATTTTGATTTTTTCATTATTTTCAAGGTACTATGTATTTCAATAAGCAACACAATACCTTGCGTTGTCCCTTTATTATGACTCTGCAAGTTTATTCAAGGAATATGTCACATCAGCAAAATACTAAATTCTTAAAAACTGAGTGTGCATGTTTTTGTACTTTTGCCTATTCTAATTGCAGGGCTTACAATTTCAATGCTACCAGCCAAGCTTTTAAAGTTACCTGACCCCAGAAAAGGGCTTCCTTATCAAAAATGTATGCACACAGCTAAGCCACTGATGGTACTGAATGAACTACATACAAACCTGCATTAGAAGGAAAGGACACCCAGAGTGGCATATAGATTATAGATTCATGTAAGATTTAAACATGCACACAATCTATAAAATGCATTAAAGTGCAGACTGTGGGGGAACATTTCATACTGCCCAGGGCTGAATTTTTGTTTAAAAGTTTTGAGTGGATGAGGGTAAATTTTGAGTCATGTCCTATACCTGACAGATAACCCACATACCTGTAGGATGCAGGAGGCACGATGTTGCTCCGGTAAACTCTCCAGCATGTCTGTAAAAGACCGAATCAGGCCCAGCAGCCAGAAGTTCTCTGTGTGAGAATCCTCATCAGCTGGATATACAAAAGGGTCCACCAAGTATATAACTATAGCAGGCAAAGATGTGAGGCCTCCAGCTTGTTCTGGCTCTGTAGGGATGCCTATTTTCTCTCTCTCTGTGGTACTGTTTAGAATTACAAGAAAAAAACATATCAATGACGAAATACTAAACTCCATAAAAGGAAATGTTACATATCTCCATACAGTAAAAATGAAATTTCAAACAAAAATGTTCAGTGTTGTCCTTTACACAGATTGCAGTTCAAAATATATATATCTCTCCAATAGAAGCCTGTTGGAACTCCACAACATATAGATATATAGTACTGCTTGCCTGGGTGCAAATTTCCCACGTTGAAATATGTAGCATAAAATAAAAAATTGGATGTACTCGCAGGTCTTAGGGTAAAGTTGACTGGTGTACTCATTGAAAAAAGCAATCAATAATTCATAATGTCTTTTTTAAGAGCCTCTCTAGACTCAAAGCAGAGATGAAATGACTTAAGAGTATGTATAAAAATGTTCACAATGCTAAAGTATATACTTCTCTCTGATCAGGTTCCTACTGTTTAAAATTATCCAAAAATACAGATTTTGCTCTTACATCCATAATACCAAAGCAAGTTTGCATAAAATGAATATATACTGATGTGTACTATAGTCATTATTGCTGCCCATTAGTGCTTGGAGTTCAAGCTTAATTTTGTATGTTTGTATTTGCTTTTGTATTACACAGCCATGTTACAGTGCTGCCACCCACCCCATATGTTCCCTATTAAGGGAAAAGTGTGTAGGGATTTAGAAAAAAAAACACCCCTCTATGAGATTTTAAGCTTTCAGTTTAAAGAAGGAAGGTAAATTGTTAGTGATGGACCAAGATAAGAGGGTTTTGCCTTGATGTGGCAGGTGATCTTATACTTTCATGGCCACTGGAGTGATACCTAGAAACCTCCAGTTATTTAACTGTACATATACTGGAAGTATTTAATTGTATGCGCGAAATGAGTGACTATCTCAAACATGTGAACTTCGAAATAGTCCATTTCATTTTCCAGGATACAGATGAGCGATTTTTTGGTTTAGCATGCACTATTGAGATTATAGAGAGTGAATGGTCAAAAAATACAATCTTTGTACTTACCTTTCTGGTGCTTCTTGTTGGGTGGTTTGCTGGTTGGGCTCTGTTTCTCCACTGGGCTGGCTAGGTGCTGGCCTCTCACTAGAATTCACAGAATTCTGTGCCGGCGTGCTGCTAAACCCAGCTGGTGCAGTGCTATTCCCAGTGGGCGCAGAGGAGGATGAGGGTGGTGGTATGGATGAAGTGCTTGTGCCATTAGGAGTGGCATTAAAAGGAAGGTTGTTTACAGGTGGAGGTGCAGCAGCACTGCTTTGTTGAGAATGTGACTGGCCTTTGGGAGGTAATAACAGGCTGCTGTCCAACTGGAGTGACGAAAGGTAAGGAGCTACGGAAACAAATACAAATTAAGGACAGTTACAAACCTTTACATGATTAAAAGGTTCAAGAGTGTCTATTTTGCACTAAATTAAGCAGTTTTGTTTTTCACATTACCAAAATTCACAGGTCATTAAATAAATCCCTAAGCCAAAAACATGAAGGAAAGAGGTTCACTTACAAGCAAGGTCTAAACAGTTTTTCACCATTTCAAGGATGATAAGTTCCTGTAACAAATACATCTAACTGAACTGGTCATAGTACCTGGATTTAACTAGGACTGTCCCTTATACCATTTTTGAGATGTTTTTAACTGAATGAGGATTCCTGGTCACCCACAACCCAACTCCTACTGGAGATGTGGCTAAGTCTGAGATTACATCCTTCCTTCTAGCCATACCCATTCATACCAGCAATAGGCGCTCTCATTGGTTAAAAGTTGTCTGATGACACACAGTAAATTACAGCTGCCCATTCCAGCTTAGGCTAATGCTTCACCGTTAGTTCAAGTAGCACAGAGGGGACAGGCTACTGGGGACTCTCATTTAGTATTAAACCATTGCAAAACATTTGTACACCGAATAGAAGAACAGAGCCAAGTGAGTTAAGGCACTACAACCACTTCAATGAGATGAAGCTGTAACAGGTCTTAAAGTATCCCTTTAATTTTGCAGAAAACAGAAATGTTTCTTTTAAAAGCACCAGAACAACTAACTTAATGAAGTGGTTTTGCTACATAGATCATGTCCCTGCAATCTCACGGATCCAATGTCTGCCATTTAAGAGTTAAATCAATGTGTTTATGCAGTCCAAGTCACAGCTCCTTCCCTTCTGTGACCTAAACATTTACATTCTGTAGTGATAAATCTAAAAGAAAAAGAGAGGGGAGGGTGCAAGTCTCCCCTATTGAGGGCGCTAAATACTAATGACAGGAGGATTTATAATTAAAAATCCAAAATTTAATATACAAAATATAAAAACAAATAAAGCAGTGCAATTATAAGACCAGTGGGAAACAAACACCAACCACTAGCTAACAAGTATAAAGATACTTCACATAGCCCTAGGTCGCGACTCATAGGGCTTGAAAATACTTGCAGCTCTCAATACAAAGGTGGAGGTGAAAGAACTGTCTCTGGACTGCTGTCTTTAAAATCTCAGGCTCAACGCGTTTCGTCCCGCGCTTTTCGGGACTTCCTCAGGAGCTGTGGATGCTGTTTCTTTCGCCGGATTTCTCTCTTTTAAATCCTCAAAGGTCTTCTGTCTTCGCGCCAAAACAACGTCATTGCGCATGCGCATACCGACACTGATTTCCGTTCAGCTACGGGTGCCCCCATAGACCAGTAGCTATCGGGAAATCATCGGCGCGCATGTGCAGTCAATTTTGAGCGCACAAATAACTTTATTGGCACTGAGTACTGGACACTATGTAACACTACGTTAGTTAAAAGTGACCGAGAAACTCACAGTTATGCCTACTTTCAACATAATGAACAAATCCTTGGAGTTTACCACAAATATAGCAAATGTGTGAATAGACAATATAAATTGTAAAACCTAAAAACAATGATGTCTAAAAAGGCTATAGATACAAAGTGTGTTGAATGTACATTACATTTGCGGTAATCCTTACAATCTGAATGAGACAGTATAAATGGATATTCGGAACAATTAGATGGAAAAACTGTGTTCTGTAAATACCTTAATAATTTTATGAGTAAATTAATTCAAACCCAATCTGCTTATAAAGAAGATTATTGATCTTAATGAAAAGGAGAATGGAATAATTATGGGTATCCAAAAGTGACAATCATAACATTAACCATATATAGGTATTATACAGAAATATATAAATGAAGATGAAAAAATGAATAATGAATAATAAATAAATAATTAAAAAAAATAAAAATAAAAATAAAATAAAAATAAAAAAAATAAATATAAAAATAAAAAAAATAAAAAAATATAATAAAATAAAAAAAATAAATAAAAAAAAAATTAAAAATAAAAATCTAATATAATCAAATCAATGAAGTAGAACATAGGAAAAAACAGACCAATTTTGGCATTTAGTTGGCACAATATATTACATAAAAGCCAAAATGTCTAGGTCGGTGTTCAGACCTAGAGGAGTGGAAGACTTCATTTTATAGATCCATTCTGTTTCTTTTCTAGCCAAAGTTTTAGTAGTGTCCCCGCCTCTCCAATGTGGAACAACCAGATCGATACCTATACAGATAAAATTATTCAGAGAAAAAGTAGAACAACCATTACAGTGTCGAGGTACACTATGTTTTTCGCTTTTCTTTTTTATACCATTGAGATGCTCTAAAAGTCTCTCATGTAATTTACGGATAGTTCGACCTATGTACTGTATTCCACATACACATTCTAATAAA
The DNA here is from genome assembly GCA_933207985.1 of Pelobates cultripes. Lineage (NCBI taxonomy): Eukaryota > Metazoa > Chordata > Amphibia > Anura > Pelobatidae > Pelobates > Pelobates cultripes. The sequence goes on along the minus strand of OW240916.1, from coordinate 179,752,626 downwards.
TATACAACATTTTTACTGCTGCATGTTATAAAATGTTTTATCATGAAACTCTCGCTTGTAACTGTACTTTTAAAAGTTTGTCGTTATTCTTTTTTGAAACTTACAAGTGCTACAGTTTCCACATCTGTGGAAACCATTAGGTTTCTTTTTTAGAAAAGTTTCCTGTTTATCTTTTGACAGTACTTTTGGCAACATACTAGGTGCTAGAATTGTTTTTAAACTATTGGTCTTTTTATACACAATTTTTGGCTTCTTAGGTAATATTTTATGGAGGTAGGTGTCCTGCAATAGAATCGGCCAATGTTTTCTAAGGACTTTATCCATTTTATTTGCTTTGTTGTTATATTTAGTAATAAATGCCATATCAAAAAAGTTCTTCTCAAAGTTGCTAGTTTTTGGTTTTACTTTTAAGATCTCTTCCCTTTTTTTAATTATTACTTCCTCTTGACTTCTTTCAAGTAATTCTTTAGGGTAGTTTCTGTCTAAAAATCTTTTATTTAGAACTTGGACCTGACTATTAAAATCTTCTTTGTTTGTACAATTCTTGTATAACCTAGTTTGCGGACTTTTAGGAATATTCCGTAACCATACAGGATTATGGCAACTAGAAAATTCGATAAGGCTATTGCAATCTGTGGGTTTAAAGAAAGTTTTACTACAGATTACATTTCTCTCTATAAAGAAAGTAAGATCCAAGAAGTTGATCTGTATATCTCCCATTTCTTGGGTGAAATTCAACCCATAATTGTTAGAATTTACATAAACCATAAAGCTATTGAACAAATGAACATCTCCCTTCCAAATAATAAGGATATCGTCTATGTACCTTCTCCATAGCACCAGGTTTGCCCCAAATGGATTGTTATTCCAGATGCATCGTTCTTCCCAATTTGCTACAAAAATATTAGCGTAGCTTGGGGCAAACCTGGTGCCCATGGTGGTACCACAGACCTGTAAATAATGGATACCTTCAAACCAAAAAGAGTTCTTATGTAAAATAAAATCAATACATTGTAGAATAAATTCACTCTGTCTTTTGGACATTTTATTATCATTAACATCTCTTTTACAGCGGCTATCCCTTTAATGTGGTCAATGACCGTATATAATGATGTAACGTCTATGGTGAACCATAAATAGTCTTCCTTCCATTCCATTCCTTCTAGTTGGAGAAGGTACATAGACGATAGCCTTATTATCTGGAAGGGAGATGTTCATTTGTTCAATAGCTTTATGGTTTATGTAAATTCTAACAATTATGGGTTGAATTTCACCCAAGAAATGGGAGATATACAGATCAACTTCTTGGATCTTACTTTCTTTATAGAGAGAAATGTAATCTGTAGTAAAACTTTCTTTAAACCCACAGATTGCAATAGCCTTATCGAATTTTCTAGTTGCCATAATCCTGTATGGTTACGGAATATTCCTAAAAGTCAGTAAACTAGGTTATACAAGAATTGTACAAACAAAGAAGATTTTAATAGTCAGGTCCAAGTTCTAAATAAAAGATTTTTAGATAGAAACTACCCTAAAGAATTACTTGAAAGAAGTCAAGAGGAAGTAATAATTAAAAAAAGGGAAGAGATCTTAAAAGTAAAACCAAAAACTAGCAACTTTGAGAAGAACTTTTTTGATATGGCATTTATTACTAAATATAACAACAAAGCAAATAAAATGGATAAAGTCCTTAGAAAACATTGGCCGATTCTATTGCAGGACACCTACCTCCATAAAATATTACCTAAGAAGCCAAAAATTGTGTATAAAAAGACCAATAGTTTAAAAACAATTCTAGCACCTAGTATGTTGCCAAAAGTACTGTCAAAAGATAAACAGGAAACTTTTCTAAAAAAGAAACCTAATGGTTTCCACAGATGTGGAAACTGTAGCACTTGTAAGTTTCAAAAAAGAATAACGACAAACTTTTAAAAGTACAGTTACAAGCGAGAGTTTCATGATAAAACATTTTATAACATGCAGCAGTAAAAATGTTGTATATTTATTAGAATGTGTATGTGGAATACAGTACATAGGTCGAACTATCCGTAAATTACATGAGAGACTTTTAGAGCATCTCAATGGTATAAAAAAGAAAAGCGAAAAACATAGTGTACCTCGACACTGTAATGGTTGTTCTACTTTTTCTCTGAATAATTTTATCTGTATAGGTATCGATCTGGTTGTTCCACATTGGAGAGGCGGGGACACTACTAAAACTTTGGCTAGAAAAGAAACAGAATGGATCTATAAAATGAAGTCTTCCACTCCTCTAGGTCTGAACACCGACCTAGACATTTTGGCTTTTATGTAATATATTGTGCCAACTAAATGCCAAAATTGGTCTGTTTTTTCCTATGTTCTACTTCATTGATTTGATTATATTAGATTTTTATTTTTAATTTTTTGTATTTTTATTTTCATTTTTATTTTTTTCATTTTTATTATTTATTTTTATTTTATTTTTTATTATTTATTTATTATTTATTTATTATTCATTATTATTTATTATTCATTAGTCATTTTTTCATCTTCATTTATATATTTATATATTTATATATTTCTGTATAATACCTATATATGGTTAATGTTATGATTGTCACTTTTGGATTCCCATAATAATTATTCCATTCTCCTTTTCATTAAGATCATTAATCTTCTATATAAGCAGATTGGGTTTGAATTAATTTACTCATAAAATTATTAAGGTATTTACAGAACACAGTTTTTCCATCTAATTGTTCCGAATATCCATTTATACTGTCTCATTCAGATTGTAAGGATTACCGCAAATGTAATGTACATTCAACACACTTTGTATCTATAGCCTTTTTAGACATCATTGTATTTAGGTTTTACAATTTATATTGTCTATTCACACATTTGCTATATTTGTGGTAAACTCCAAGGATTTGTTCATTATGTTGAAAGTAGGCACAACTGTGATGAGTTTCTCGGTCACTTTTAACTAACGTAGTGTTACATAGTGTCCAGTACTCAGTGCCAATAAAGTTATTTGTGCGCTCAAAATTGACTGCGCATGCGCGCCGATGATTTTCCGATAGCTATTGGTCTATGGGGGCACCCGTAGCTGAACGGAAATCTGTGTCGGTGTGCGCATGCGCAATGACGTCGTTTTGGCGCGAAGACAGAAGACCTTTGAGGATTTAAAAGAGAGAAAGCCGGCGAAAGAAACAGCATCCACAGCTCCTGAGGAAGTCCCGAAAAGCGCGGGACGAAACGCGTTGAGCCTGAGATTTTAAAGACAGCAGTCCAGAGACAGTTCTTTCACCCCCACCTTTGTATTGAGAGCTGCAAGTATTTTCAAGCTCTATGAGTCGCGACCTAGGGCTATGTGAAGTATCTTTATACTTGTTAGCTAGTGGTTGGTGTTTGTTTCCCACTGGTCTTATAATTGCACTGCTTTATTTGTTTTTATATTTTGTATATTAAATTTTGGATTTTTAATTATAAATCCTCCTGTCATTAGTATTTAGCGCCCTCAATAGGGGAGACTTGCACCCTCCCCTCTCTTTTTCTTTTACTAATTATCTATAGGCTTTTTTGGGGTGTGCCTATTTTGAGTGGCAGCTTTTTACTTGTATGATATTTTTATAGAACCTAGATTCTGGATCTCTCTTCATTTTGTATTAGTGATAAATCTAATGTTTGAACTTTTTTTATTGCAAAGTCTGTTTAATAAAGAATTTCTCATCTCCTTCTCTGTTAATAGCCTGTTGTTTGTTTACAGAGCTGGAGATGAGAAATGGCCTGTTACTCACCGAGATGTTGGCGGCAAGTCTGTGTGTAGAGCCGCAAACGGGCATGATTATCTATCTCCTCACTGGAATTCTCCTCTGTAGACGTTTCGCCTTCTGAATGGCCAACCTTCATAATCCCATCACTAAGCACCTTACAGATTGGCCTGTGCTGACCAAGACGACACATCTGAGGAGTAGAAGCATTTCAAAGATTTACACATGAGTGTTAACCTTCTGTCACGTGATACTCTGTTATATAAAAAATTGCATCACTTAAGGCACTGGAAAGGCACACAATGCAAATGATAAGGAAAATATAAACACTTTTTAATGTCTCCTCTGCTCTCCCGGCTTTGTCTATGCTGACTGCCAGGTGCAAACAACACAGGTTATAATAAGAGACCAAAAATTGAGCCATCCAGCTGAAGGATAGAGAAATGTGGACTTTTACCAAAAATTGTATTATTCACAACTCAAAAACAGTGATTTGAAGTGGTCATGCTACATGGAGTATGTATCAAGCAGTTAATCAACTATACTGGTTTTGGCTAACTTGACATTATATATCCTAATGCTCTGTATGGACAACAAATATTTTAGGGAAAACAAATCCACTATTAAAAGAAGAACTGAAAAGACACAGCTCTACTGATGTTTTTAGATCAACTGGATCAACAGTTTGATTTATACTAATAACATTTAAACATGTTTACTAATTGAGATTAGTTCATTGTGTGCATGCCATAAAATACAGCTCACCTCATATACAGCACTTAGATCCCTAAAAAAGGCTTTGGCCCCGTCTAACAAAGCTGGATTTTCAGGACAGAGCACCAGATATCCAACATCTCGCTGCCCCCCATAAGGCTCAAGTAGAAGACGCTCCCAGAAAGGAAGAGAGAATGGGGCCACTGTTAGGAAATCCTTGTCATAACCCACCAGAAGGTTGGGAATTGGCAGAGGTTCTGGAGATTCTTCTGAGCCTGAGAGCAAATAGTAGACAATGAGACAGTCAGTCAGTTTATTGTACAGTACACCTCAATATAAAAACATTTTATAGTGGCCTCAACTTTTGTGTGCACGCACAGATTTTTAATTAGTATGTACAGGAAAATAAATATTGCATAAGACACAGGTCTGAATATATATATATATATTTATTGACAGGAAGTGTAAACAAATTAAAGGGACACTGTAGGCACCCAGACCACTTCAGCTTATTGAGTGGTCTGGGTGCTGTGTCCCTATTGCACTTAGTGCTGGAATGTCAAACATTGCAGTTCCAGAGAACTGCAATGTATACATTGCAGCTTTAAGTCTGCCCTCTGTGGCTGTCTAACAGACAGCCACTAGAGGGCTTCCGGAATCCAAACCGAACTTTGGTCGGTTATCTGACGCTGGACGTCCTCATGGACCTTCAGCGTCAGATTTTCCCCACAGGAAAGCATTGAAATCGTGGGCAGAGCCTGACCCAGTGATGAGGGACATTGGCGCTGGATTCAGGTAAGTGGTTAACCCCTTCAGCCCCGTGGGAGGAAGGGACCTAATAACCCTATAGTGCCAAGCAAACTGGTTTGTTTTCCTGGCACTATATTAATCAATTGATGCCAATAGCTAATATTTAATGATTTCCATTACATTTCCTCAGTTAGTAGGTGACCTTTACAAAGGAATTAAGACAATAGTGCGGTTCTCTAGGTAAACAAAACAAAACAAAAAAAACAATGTACTGTAACAATATATCATGCAAAGAAACTAAATTCTTATAAAAATACATGGATGTATTAGATGTTCAGATATAAATACATAACATTGAAATGTATGTAAAAGAAAAAGTTTGAGGCATGGATTTGAGGAAGACTATGGTAAGGACAGAATTACATGTATGTATTGTCTAAAAGGTCACTGATACATTCTGTGTATGCAAAGAATAAAATAAATAATATGTATTTGCCTATTTAGCATTTTAATGTGGCAACAAGACTTTCATTATATATGTATATATTATGATATACAGCTCTTATGTTCTTATTTTTCACTTCTACATTGTAAACAGATGATAAGCCTATTTTACATAAAAATGCATGAGCACAGGTGATTTTTTTATGCTCTATTATACCTGAGAAATATGGTAAATGTATTTCACTTCCTAAATTAAGTATTAATAATACAGCAGTTACATTAACCCCTTAAGGACCAAACTTCTGGAATAAAAGGGAATCGTGACATGTCACACATGTCATGTGTCCTTAAGGGGTTAAAGGGTTAACACCAACTTCGATGACAACTTCTGCTTTTAGAAGTGGTCAAAGTGGATGTGCAACGTTTCTGCTTAAAAAGCTGCCTATAGAGAGAAATCTGTGATTGGGGGCCAGGGTGTAGTTGCACTCTGGGACTCTGTTCCATACTGCCTAATGAAAGTCCTGTTAAAAAAAATAACATCTCTGTGTACTTCTGTATTTACAGGCAGCGCTGCGATGTCTGCAATGTGTCATCTGTAAAACTGTGTGCACATGGCTCTGTCCTTCTCTGCTAATTAGGAGATGTGCGGGATTTAGTGGCAAAATTAGTTTTCACAAAAAGAAGAATTCAGCACATTACAGTAACCCTTTAACCCTACTCCATGTGCACCCCTCCCTTGGTGAAAATTGGATGAGTAATTTAATGAAAGTTGTGAATTTTCAATTAAAATCTATGTAGATAACTGTTGTGCTTTTTTGATTACTAAAGCCAAAATGAGCCATGTTTACTTTATTTAAATACAGTGCTCTATCTTCCTTACCATAGGATCCACGGCCAGCCATTTTATGGAACTGCTGCCAGGTGAGAGGGCCTTGCACATGTTGAATGTTCTCCCAAGTTCTTCCGGTTCTTTTTTTCTGTATGGCGTCTTGCAAGAAAGGCTGCAGAGAAAGTAGCATGCGCACCACATCCTGTGAGGGCAGCATGCTCACATCCAGCACTAAAGGAGGAGACAAATATAGCAGTATGTTAATGATATGGACGGTAACATAACACAAAGAGAAAGAGTTGGAAATCTATAGACCAAATAATTTCTAGATGTGTCGAGAAGCCTGCAATGGCATTAACTTCACATAACATAAGATATTTTTAGGTTTAAGGTTAGGACTTTACTGTAAGGGTTAAGGAGAGTAGCAATTGGACACACATGCCCCCGTGCTGAGATTAGTGAGAATTAAAGCCCCATGTAGGAGCCATTTAGTTGCTGTCATAGAAAATGGCAGCAGGCGCTGCTCACACGCGTATTTATATATATATATATATATATACACACACACACACACAAAATATGTGTGTATTCTGAAGAATTCATATTGATGAAACAATTCTCACCATTGCTGTGTGGCCAAAGGTGAAATGTAGCACTCCTAACCAGAGCTTCATCCACTCTTCCTCCTGTAGGGTTGTCTACATACTGCCTTCCTTGCTCTAATGCATTCAGGCACTCTGGCCATGCGTCTGAGCTTTCTGCTCGCACCTTGTCATAGCTCCATGAAGGTCCCTCAAGAAATGTTTCTCCCCGAGAGCAAGGCATGTCCCAAATACTGCTGGTAAAAGGCCGAGTGCACTGACTTTGCACGAGCAGTAAAAAACCAGGGGGTGGAGGCTCACGGCCTGTTTGCATCGCTTCTCGCATGTTTAACCTTCTTTCCACTGCCTGACCTACATCAGAGGACCTGCCAAAGATGTCCATCTCATCCTCTACAAAGAGTCCAGAATGGTAACCAAGGCGGCGGTTGATAATGGCACTGAATCCACATGTACAGCGATACTGGTCTTCATTAGATGAGTCTGGGATGTAAATGCCAACATCTGACCCCTTGATGTTAAGGTTGCAGGCACAGATGCAACAGCTATCAAAGTTCCGGTCTTTGAAGATGTTGAGAACAGAGTCAGAAAGCAATAAAGTAACATAAAGGCTGTGGGCTTCAGGAGCTGGATGACTGCTGGCTGGTTCCACTGAGCTTAGAGGCCTCATGGTGGATGGTGTGGATGCGGGGGAGCAGAGGTCAGTGCCATCATACTTCACAGAACCTTGGCCACTGGCTCCTCCCCCACCACGTGGAGTTCTAGGTGTTCTTGGAGTTCGAGGAGTGGGAACAGAAAAGCGAGGTGTGGCTGGGGAGGGCAAGACACCTCCAGTTCCACTGTTGCTAGCTGGAGCAGTGCTACACGGGGCAACAGGTGTGTTGGTTTGTGGAGTGTTCAACTGAAGATAATCTGGATCTGTTAAACTACCAACACTGGGAACATTCCTAAAGACAAAGGTGGAAAACTTCACTTAAAACCAATAACCATAAATTATTACACAAAGTAAAGATACAAGAGTCAGAGAACAACAGTGCAGAATTAGGTATATATTAAAAAATATATTAAAAAATAAAGCAGTTTGAAATTTTGTGAACCCACTGATCCAATTTACACTGTATCCAGTATGCAGACATTGCTCTTTTAAAGTTGGCAATCTGTAAGTTATCAGAATGAAACAGTTCTGGCTCACAAGCAAAAAAAAAAAAAAAAGCATTAACAGATGATTTTGTTGTGTGCGTTTGTGTTTTTGTCAGATTCATCTCTTTTCAAACTATACAATGTAGTACCACTTCATTCAAAGGGCCTTTGCTGTTTATATTTTATTATTTATGGGTGATTGTTCACCCTGAAATAAAGCTGCTGACCTTTTTACTACCTACTGAAGTCCTGTTTTACATCCACCTTACCGGATCAACAGAAGGGATAAAAAATCCCCCCAACATCATCAGGTGAGGCACCCTTGAGCGCAATTATAATTTTTATTCTGCGAGTGCATTTCATTGAGCGCATAATTGCTCACAAAACTGTATTGCACTATATATTTTTTTTGTTCCTTATTTTTAGATTTTACAGCCATATCCCAAATGTTTCTGGTTTTTCTATAGTACCACTTCATCTCTACATCAAATGGAAATCTGGGCCTCTGTCTCATTACACACTCACATATTTGGTTTGATATACTACTTCCTTAAATTATGGACATTTACCCATCAAAACGAACATCTGGACAGGGGAACACATATTTAAATGAGGGACCTTTCAATAGTTATCAATTACAGACAAGGGTGGAATCACATTAAACATGGTTATGCGTATATAGAGGTGAAATGAAAGTGGTATTGCAACATTTAGGGAAAGTTGGATGCATCTTACCCACAATATGGGTGCAATATGATCATGCTGGAATTAAATTGCTGGGTTAACTTTCAATAGCAAAACTGGACTTTGAAAAGGATTGGCTATTAAAAAAGTGTGTATACCAGCTGTATTGTGGGACACTCCAATCAACATAATCACTCCAGCATATCCCCTCACCCCCAAATGTAGATAGTCAAACTATTTACTTAAATGGGGGAGAAACTCCTGGTACTATAACTGCCCACCATTTCTCAAATACTCACATGTAACCATCTCTGCTGAAAGTAGTAGCAGTTGGCAGGGGAAGGTGCTGAATCTTTGGGGGAGCTGCCCAAGAAGGTCGATATACACAGGTATCTGGTATTTTCAAGGACAGCAGGCACTGGCTGGGCAAAGATTTGAGTGGAGCAAACATAGAGGACCCTAAGAAGGGCTGACAGGCAGAGATTCTGTGCACATAAGAGAAATCCTGAAGAAGAAGAAAATACATTTAAAAAAAAAAAAACCAAAAAACTGTTCAAATGATGAATCATTCTAAATATACCAGTAGTCATCAAATAAAAAAAGAACGATGAGATATAAATCTACTGCAATTCACTCAGTAAGAATAATTGGCTTTTCTCATAATACAAGCAATAATAAATTTAACAATGAATTACCCACTTTGTCACTTTGCAGGTTAATTTTAATAAATCCTTTCCTGCCCCTCTATTTCCCCTCCTTTTTTTTTTTTTTAAATTCAGGATATTTTGACACATTCATAACCAATTTCAAAGACATATAATAGTAAATGATAGGTTTTGTTTTTTTCTTTTACACATTGTAGTTTCATAAGCCTTGTGTTCTACTATTTTTAAAAAGTCCAATTTTTATTCTGCTGCATCACTCAACACCTTTGCCATGTGTTTTTGCAGACTTGTTTGGTCTTATAAAAGACATGCTCTAACTTGATACACTTCAAATATTTTTCACAGATGCTATTTGGTAAACGGATACCATATCTGTCACCATACTGGCTAATTAAAAAAAGGGGGGGGAATTGGAGGCACACTCAGAACATTCATTTCTAAGTAGTGGTGCTGCTGTAAAGACCAAAATATATAGAAACTATATTGCTGCCCCTGGTAGCAGCAATGACCTAGCCATGCTGGTACTTTAAAGACATAAATGTTCCATGCTCTACCTTATTGTTTAAGCCCTAAACTGCATGATATGTCATGATTATATCTCTGGCAAATTTTCTAGAGCACCAAAATAAAATTCAAAATTGACTACCAAACAAGTACATTATTAATTTACCTTAATTGCCTCAGGTTTTGGGCTGCACAGACCCTCCTCAACCTCCATCTTGAACTCTACATTTTGCATAGAAGCCAAACTGACCATGGGACTCTCCATCATGCCCAGAGCTGCTGCTGTCTCCGAGCCTACTCCATCTTTGTACATCATGATGGGGGAGAAGGCAGGATGCTGCTCTAGAGAAGGTGGAGTTGGAAACATCCTCTGTAAATCAGCTGCTGCTGCAGGAGATAAAAATCAATACACTAAGTGTACTAGGAAAAACTGGAAAAAGCACTGAAAAGCCACATTTAAAATGGTTGGCACTAATAAGAAAGCAAGAACACATATCACATCACAAAAATTTAAATTAATCTGAAACCGACAGAAAAATAAAATGGCCTTTTAGTCTGCCCATAATTATTAAAGTTTGCTGAAATGGCTATGTTGACTTAATATCCTGGTGCAGTTTTTGGTTTAATGTCCTTAGGAACTGTTTGACTTAAACATAGGCTTTTCAAGTGCCTGCAGCCACCAGGCCTCCTCAGTAGTACTTACAACATGGTATTGACACCTCCGCATTAATAATGTCATTTATGTTCAACATGGCAGGCACTGATTGGCAGGAATCAGGTCTTTCTTTCGATGACTAACGCTCTCTACAGTAACCCCACTGCTACAGTATTGAACTCATGATTTTGTTCAAAATCTTTTAATATTACAAATGGAACACGTCAGGGGTGCCCCTTATCTCCTATGCAATATGTCCTTGCTTTGGAGCCTTTACTTACAGCTATACGACAGAATAAAGATATACATGGGGTCCAAATAGGCCGGAGCGAATACAAACTCACCACTTACGCAGATTACATATTATTAACGATCACTCAGCCACACATTTCTTTACCAAATTTAAAGAAAGACTACATTTACAGTCAAAATTCGTATTATAAGCTTAATACCAGCAAAACGCAAGCAATGTGCCTTTTGATTGGAGGGAAGATTATCTATTATATCTGGAATTAGATTTACAAAAAAGGAAAAAGATTTATTTTCAGCCAACTATATAAAATTACTGAAAAATATTGAAAACCAACTGAAATCCTGGGGAAGTGTGCTACTATCATGGGTAGGTAAAATATCGGCAGTTAAGATGCAAATTTTACCAAAAACACTACCTATTTACAGCTCTACAGATCAAGAACCCGCAAACATTTATCACATCCCTACAAGCGATATTATTAAGTTTTAGCTGGGGAGGAAAACATCCTAGAGTCCCAAAAGGACTAATAATGAGACAAGTGAAAAGCGGGTTTCTGAACCTGAAAATTTAACTAATATAGCTAGTGTAAACCCACAGAGGTACATCCCGCAATGGGTGGCAATAGAAGAACACTGCTGTGGTATTCGGGACCTTCATTTTCTAATATGGCTCCCTCAACAAAAACGGAAAATAACTCCAGATACACTACCCTCTACTAGACTTCTACTTAAAATCTGGGACAGTAATAAAGAAATTCTTTGTTCGGCATACCCATGGTCATTAGCAATTCCTATAAAGATTCTGCATAGCTGTAATGATTCATTCCCCTATTTACAATGGTACCGAAAGGGAATTACACATATTTTCCAACTTTTCACGACAGATGGTTTAAAGCCCTCCAAACGGAATTCGCACTTCCCCCACAATTTCAATTTGCATATTTGCAGATTAAAGCGCTTCTGTCTAATAACTTCTAATATATAAGGCACCAAATAACTCGAAACGCAATCACGAAATTTGAAGAGTTGTGTGTAGCACTTACTCTTCCGAGGAAAGTATTATCGATCAGCTATAACACTTTAATTGATCCAAAAGAAACAACACCACCGAAATTTATGATAGACTGGCAAACTGATATCCAAGAAGTTATACCAGAAGACGAATGGGATAAAATTTTCACTGTACATAAACGAATGTCATCATGCACAGCACATTTTGAAATATCATGGAAAATATTGTACAGATGGTATATGGTACCCACTCGCCTTCGTGCAATCTATCCTGAAATGCAAGACACATGTTGGAGATGCCACTCTCATAAAGGCACTATGTTACATATATGGTGGACATGTGAAAGAGTAAACAGCTTATGGGTAAATGTTGAAACACTGATTCAAAAGGTGACATCTAATAAACTGGACCATACACCGAAAGTGATGCTTCTTAAAGTTCTCCCGGATAATATCACTAAACCTATGCGGAAATTGATATTCTTACTATTATCCACAGTGTCAATACTTATAGCTAGAAACTGGAATACTACAAGTTTACCTTCAATACACGACATCAAATCATTAATGTCATTGACCATAGATTATGAGCTTACTATGTGGAATCAGACCAAAATTGGGAGCCCAAAGGTAGCTAATTGCTGGAAAACTTTTATACAAACATAAGAACGGTACATGCTAAGCAGACACATGGGTTATATATTCAGAATAAGATGCTATAACCATATAAACCACACTTATTTTTTACAGTTTTAGGAATTGAGAAAAATTAATAACTACTTTCATACCTTGGTCATAATGTGTTTTTATCATTGATCTGGTGTGGGTTAAAACATAGTTCAGCCACATGCATACTTAATAGGTAGGACAAATAATCTACTAGATAATAATAAGCAACTGAAACAGAGTAAATATTAGTCTTCATTACTAGACTAAGAATTATTTGACAGATTTAAATATTGGAATGCTATTGACTGTACCTTTTTTTTTTTTTTTTTTGCAGTCTCGCATGTATCCAGAAGAAAATGTAGAGTAGTAGTCAGTAGGCCAAATATAATGGATATGGATAGGATATATTTACTCATTATTAAACTGTTATGTTGCTATTGACTGTACCCCCGTCCCCTTTTTCTTTTTCTGTACCCCTTTTTCATAATTTACTTTAAAAAAAATTAAGAAAAATAGGAATCAGGTTAAAGGGCCCTCAGTGGCCCTCAGATGCACTTCCTTTGCTATAGTGTCAAACTCAGTTGCAGATCAAATGCTGCTTCTAGAGCAAGATTTGGATGGTGCAGCACAATGTTTTGCCGCACACACACTAGTCTCCCAATCTTTCTCTATGGAGAAGAATTGGGTTAGCGGATATTATCAATCTTGATGATCTCAGCCAGGGAGGTGGAATGGTATCATGGAGACTGACACGGCGAGGGCTTAAAGGTAAGTAGATCTCACCTTTCAAATTGTTACTCGAGAGACTGGCAGGGGGTGGGACATCTAGATAGGTAGAAGGAAACTATAAGGTTAGGAATACATGTTTGTATTCCTAACACTATTGTGTCTATTTAATTCAGTGCTCTTAGCCTATCAGTGTTGTCCAGGATGGTTGCAGTCGACATTGTTAATACAGAAGTATTAATTCTACATTATTAACAGGGTCAAGACATGGTTAGGTTTTCGGTTTCAGGATATTGTGTAGAAACATAAAAAGTAGATTATAGTCTACTATCAACACTCACTTGGTAGGTATGGAACAGTTGTCCTTCCGTCTTTGCCAAGTGCCCGATCTTCTGCCCCTCCTGGGGGCACCTTTATTGCACGAGTTCCTGGAGAGCCTGCCTGGAAAAACAATTACATTCAGTGATAAAAGAGCAGCAACCAACTATTACATCAATTAAAAAGTCACTATACTCACAGAAGCCAAAATTAAAAAATAACATTCAATGAGCATAAAAAAATAATGTAGTAGTTAAGATACATGCCACTTACCACTGGACACTTAAATTTGCAGGATATAAATGTAAGTGGCCCTAACTAACGGACACTGTGGACTGGCAGAGATGCATGCTCCATCATACTAGCTGCCGGTTGTACTCAATGTAAAGCTGCATCATTTGTAAAGAAACAATGTGTAAGCATATGTAATCTGCTATCTTTTGAGATTGTTCAGCTGCCAACACCAGTTTTTGAAATGTACTGTATTTTTCCATGTATAAGACTAAGTTTTCTTAAAAAATTTTTTAGTAAAAAATTGAAGTCGTCTTATACACTGAATGTCATTGCAGGGGTTAAAGAAACCTGAGCCAAGATGTCGCCTGCCGCGTTACAGTGAGTCAGGGCCCTTTCAAATACCTGGTCTCCCTCCCACCGATCCATTTCTGAATCCTGTGGCAAGGAGAAAGAGGTCCCTATATCCGTAGCTCCAGAGACATGCCACACCATAAAAAGAACAGCCATATTAATGTATGCTACACCTCAGGTAGGTCTTGCTTTCTGATAGATAGATATATATATATGTATATATATATAAAAATATATATATGGGAGAAAATGGGGATCAGAGTGAATACTGGTGTGATGTCCCAGCATACCCTCACATCTCCTGCTGTATTGTGGGAGCATGCACTATGGAGCAATTAACTAAACAGAGTACTGTAGCACAGGGGAGGCACAAGAATCAGAAGTGTGTTGTTCTCCTCAGAAGTCACCTCTAAAATATCAAAGTTGTTCTATGTGATGCTTAAAATATTTATTTCTTAATTTTGGGCTTAAAAAAAATAGGGGTCGTCTTATACACAGAAAAATACAGTATATATTTCTGGCAAAACAATATCCAGAAACTAAACAAATTATAATATACGGACATCAGGCACATTAAAACAATAGCCAGTGCTCAGGGGTGGGGGTGAGTGAGTCTGTCTCAGAGTTCACGCAGCTATGTGTTCCACCATGTTTAATCAATTATGCGCCCCTACTTCAGCCTCAGATTCTTCCAAATACCTGAAGGTGTGCAGCAGATACAGCATTATTTTGGTCAGAGCACTTACTTCCAACTGCCCAAAAGAGCAGCATATATTGGATTAATTGGTGCCCTTCTGCTTTCCCCAAAGAGATAGAACAGTAGGCTATCGATGTGTTTATTAGACAAAAAAAAAGACCTGTGAGAATAAGCAAAGTACCTCACAAACATGTTGCTAGTCAGCCAAATTCCTCTGACAAAACCCATGTTAAACATTTCCTACAGCCATTACTACAAGCTGTATGTCACATTCCTCTTGTTCAAGTAAACAAAGAAAAATATTAACAGGCACATCTTCCAGCTTAAATACATTTCCATAACACAACTACTTTTTAATGTGATAATATCTATGCAATCTTTAATCTGCATTCACCAGCATTTCCCCCAAGGCCCTATTTACATGGGACAAGATCAATGTTGAAATTTTTTTGTACATTAAAGTATTTCAGTACTTGCCATGAAGCAATGCAACCGATCATGTTTGCCACACTAATCACATATAAATTATTCCACACCAAAGGCCAACTTTAAAGAGAGCCTTTATTGACAGGTTCACTTTTACTAAAGGAACACTATAGTATTAGGAATACAAACACGGACTACCTATTTAGATCTCCAGATCCCCACAGATTTAAGTAAAAAGGTAGCTTTCTCTATCATCATGCTGGCCCCACCTCCTTGGCTGAGATCATCAATCTTAACGATCTCAGCCTATTCAATGTTTCCCCTAAAAAAACAATGGGAGGCTATTTCACATGCACACAAAAACGTGTCAATCGGCATCTCCTCATAGAGATGCATTTAATCAATTAAACTATATGGGGAGCGTTTAGAGTTTCCATGAACATAGGTGCTGCACACTGTGTAGCACTGAGATAGGAAGCAACTCTAGTAGCAGTCGAGTGACTCCAGCTCGAGGTATGGCTAGTCCGCAATGTAAACACTACCTTTTCTCTGCTTATCCTCACTCAAAATGCCAATCAGTGGGTACACTGACTGCATATTAATCTGAACAGAATGATACAAGTCACTTTTTTCTCGTATTACCATAGAAAGATCGAGACGTGCTTGCTGTAGATAGATTTACAGTGAATACTTTGCAGATGCTGTAATGGAGGGCAGGAGAACATGTAGAAGAGATATCCACCTCTCCCTAATCACTCAATTGTTGGCATAGACCTACAAGGCAACAATTGATTGTGAAGTGAATTATAATATATTTGTAATAATTTACGGAAAAACTCTAAACTTTTGAGAGCAATTCTGCTAGAATGCTCTATAGATCAGTGGTTCCCAAACCCCTACCAGTCCAGGATTTAGAGATTACTCTGTTATGTCTAAGGTGTTTTTTCTTCTTTTTTTCTAAACACACATTAGACATAACAGAGTAATCCCTGAATCCTGGACTGGTAAGGGTGCCTTGGGGACTGGTTTGGGAACCACTGGTATAAAGATTTTACAGTGAAGTTGTATGTTCCAACATAACCCCTTTCATACTGTATTTTATTTATCTTTAGTTTAAGGAACCTTTCAGGCACCAATGCCACAATGCCTTTCCAGAGTAAATGGCCAGACTGTTTAAGATTAGTTAGGAGCCTGTGTCGCATTTGGCTTCGCTTGTAGGAGAAGTTTGATGCCTCCCCTGAGCCAAGCACAGCCCTATATAGAGCTCCACTCATTGACTGAGAGCTGCCCTGCTTCCGGCCTGCACGGCTGCAGCCTGGGGAGACAAGGTAAATTGTCAAACTGTTTTAAAACAGTTTGACTACTTATTCTATGAGAGCACCAGGGCTCTCCTGAAACCATAACCACTAAAGCAGACTGTATATTACTTGGCATGTTCAATAATCCCCTGCCTAAAGTATAAAAGAAAAATAGGAAAGGAAGTAGAGTGAAACAGGCAAATGATGTTATATGAACATTTACACACCAAAGTGTAGTTAATTAGCTTCCATGCATAACAAGTCACCTGTGTAGTTCAACAACAACCTTCTGTCTTGATGCCTAGCAAGAATCCTATCACAAATTGCATGCTCACTTTTTTTCTTTTCTTTTCAGTCCTGGCACATTGTTTATAGCAACGAGATTAAAAGTAGCATCGGCAGTGTCTCTACTCCCATAATGTTCAAAAATTAAAGTATCAATGAGAGTGTGGTGCAGTGGTATATTTCACATTTACATCACTGTCCATCATGACATGCATTGACTAATTCAAAATTATTTATCATGATGCTCAATATCCTACTGCAGTTTTACGTCTATTTCTAATGGTAGCATTTTTGTTACTGCACTAATGTTAAAACTTACCAGGTCCTCATCCTCAGAGTTGTCGAATATGTTATCCAGGTCGTTGAGAGAGGGAGCCAGGTCAGTAACCTGTGTGAGACTTGCAGCCACCCCTCTGTCCTGCCGTGGATCTGCAAAGCAAGGGATCCATAAAAAGATTTGTAAGAATAAAAATAACACACAAATGTTGTGTGTTGATAAGAAAGACGTATGATATATATATATATATACACACACAGATTCAAAATGAATATTTTCTGTTAACATGTATAACCTTATT
Source organism: Pelobates cultripes (assembly GCA_933207985.1). Taxonomy (NCBI): domain Eukaryota; kingdom Metazoa; phylum Chordata; class Amphibia; order Anura; family Pelobatidae; genus Pelobates; species Pelobates cultripes. Next base: position 179,735,042 of record OW240916.1, on the reverse strand, counting down.
TTAGTTATATCCATGTTAAACACTGGTGGAACTTAAATAAGTTAACTTTAAAACATTCCATATATATCTCAACAACTTATCATATATAATATGATAATATTAAAATGTTACTTCAACCACCATGACCACTTTAGTGAGTAGGAGTATGCAAGTGCAGTGTTTCGGTTTGGAATGCTCCACACACAGAGATATTGGTAATTGTGCGCTGGGGCGAGTTGCCATATAAATTCTGTGCATACTTAATGTCTGTCGTCAGCGCATGCCGCAGACAGATGTTAAAAATCTTCCCCTTGCAGGCAGCGAGCAAGCTCTCCCCTCCCTCCCTGTGGACACTCCCTCCTTCCTCGCAGATTTCACGGACCACGTGTAACACCTGTGACGTCAGTGCCGGGAGCTTTGCCCGATGCTGGATTAAAGATACGTTGTTTTTATTATATTAAAAAGAAAAATCACATTTTCTCTAGCTTTTATTGCAATCTATAGTGCATAATAGGGCAACTTACAAAGAAACAGTAGGTCACTGGCGATTTAAAGCTCTTTAAAGATTGTGGAAATATACCCATCAGTCCTAACCTAGCCCATGCATCATGGAGAGAGCACTTCAAATTGCTGCAAATCACCTAGACAGATTGATACGTTTAAAGGAGAAACGGGTCACAAGTAACTATCTTCTTCAAGTATGTAGATATGCAGGAAAAATTTTTTTTATTTTTTTTTAATGATAGTAAAGTTAATAATGTATAGGTCTATTAACTTTTAAATCAGAAGTCATGTTTCTGAAGGAACACTCTGCATGCTACTGCCGTTTCGAACAAACTGTAAGAGTAACATTTAGACACTGGTAGCAGCAAAAATTAATATTGTTATGTGTGTGCAATTAGGATGCAGTTTCTTACATACCTGATTTGGTCGAAGGACTAAAAATAGACATGGCATCTTTTCCATCAGGCACTGGGGCAGGGTGTTCTGTTGGTGAGGCATCTTTTTCAAACCCCTCATCACCCTGGAAAAGCACAAACTATTATCAAGAGGGAGACTTTCAGTTTTGCTACAATCTATGTTATCCTCCCCATCTGGGTTACTAGACAAGCTACATATGTGACCCCCAGCTTGCAGTTACATTTGTTGCTAATCTTGTATCAACTCCTTGAGATAGTATTGGACTGATATTCATATTCTTTTTAGTTTTGTTTATTTTTTCTTACTTTAATTATTATTTAATTTTCTATTTACTTATTCTGAATATTTATTTTAGACAGTATTACTAAGATACCCTTTATATTCTATCTCTATGTGCTTTATGCACTTTTGGGGAATTTATTTCTTCTTATACAGGCAGAAGTTATATTTATTCTGCTGACAACTTTTATATATGTGACTTAGTATTTTTCACCTATTTCTTTTACTATACTAATTAAAAGTTATGTTTTATTTGGGTTACTCGGTTTTCAAAGGGGCTCACCTACTAAATGGTTTACCCTTTTGTTCTTTTCTATACTTTGGCTTATAGAGGGAGAAACAATGTTTTTATGCAAAGCAGTAACTCAAAAAATATACCTTTTAAGAATGAAAACATAAGAATGTATGGGGAAACGTACGACTCAGTCATACAAAATAGATTTGTTACATTTAAGGATTCAGCCATGTTGAATCTCTGTTAACCCCGCCACTGCTGCCAAATAGAAGCAGACTGTCTGTGACACAGCACAGAAGCTTGTTTCGATTGAGACAACTACAAATGTTTTTTTTGGCCAATTCAGAATGGCAAACCTGCCAACTATTACAAATATTTTGGAAGAAATGTTCTCATAACACTATAACTCTATATCTATATCAAGTGGTACCCCAACAACCTAAGTAAAGAGCAAATTGAAGTGCTTATGGTACAAGGAAATACGGGTGACATTGATCATTTTCCACAAATGTTCTTATTCCTACTGTATTATGTTTAGATTGTTGCAAAAGCAATAGAATTTGAGAATCACATTGAGAGTAACCATGGGAATGTAGGTACCTTAAGTTTTCGAGAGGGGTCCCTTTCTGCTCCCATTTTGCACTTCTTTGTGTTGGTAAAGCTATACTTTATGTCACCATCCTCAAAAGTGTAAGGGTCTTTGGGATCCCCAAAACCTTCACACGGCCGATGGAGCTGATCCAGATACGTGAGAGAGTCTGGACGATTCTCATCCAACACCTTGAAACGTTTGTTTGGCTGAGCAAGGAGCCTAGCAGAAGGCATATGATAAACAAAGTAAAAGCTAGTTAGATTTACTCAATACGGAGTGGAATAAGACCATTCTTAATGGAACCAATACATTGAAACATCACAATCAGTTTTAATAGCACAGCTTCACTATATTTCTATTGTAAATTACATATATTGTTACCATGCTGTAGAAGCCAGCACGTGCTGATAGCGTTAATTATGCTGTAATGTATGATGTTGCATACATATCAATATTAAAAACACAGCATCAAATAATAGAAAACAGGCATGTTATAACAGTATACAACAAGTTTAAGACATGTTCTTCTGCCTTTTACCATTTAACCCACTCTCGGTCCCTGCCCTCTTTTTCTCTTTAGTATGCCCACAACTTCCTTAAATTGTTACAGATTTTTGTTTATCATGTTCCCTTCTACTTTTATCATACCTTTCTATTCTTCCGGTGTTTGTTTTTTTTCATCTGAAGATCTTTTCCTGCTCAAATTGTCTTCTATTCTAAAGTATTTTCCTTTCTCATGGTAACCCTTTATGGTCTTTCTTTTCTATCAGCTCGCCATTTGTCCTCTCTGTGCTCTAGACTTTAGTTTAACCACAATCTTAATTTTTGTCTCCCCTAGTGTGAGATCCATATTGCTCACGTTATACTTTTTTCTCCTGTTTCCTTCCGTGTTACACTCTTTACCCTTGTGATGTTACTTTCTACTCTGACACTCTTGCGTTCCTCTCTGGAAATATATACACACTAGTCTTTTTTAATCTGCTGCCAGCTAAAGGACTACATGTAATATTATATGTGACACAATAGCATGTGATAAAGAACATATGCATTATAAGCCTCCTGGGAACAGGAGTTCAGATTAAGTGATCTTTAAAGGGACATGCATTACTTTGAGAGAACGGTCTTGTTCAAAAGCTTTAGGGTTACCTGCAGCTTTAAAAAAAAAAAAAAAGCAGGTAAGCTTTTTTTTAGGTTTCTAGTGCATATGCAATATTTACTACTCATTTTTGTTTGCAAAAGTCCATTGTCCATTGTACAATGCTTTCCTATGGGGTTTTGAGTGACGCTGGATGTCCTCATGCGTAGCGTGAGGATGTCTAGGGTCAGTTAGGTGACCAAAAGTCACCTAACGACCTGGAACCCCTCTAGTGGTTCTGTAGTAGACAGCCACAAGAGGTGGAGTTAACCGTTAAAGGTAATTACTGCAGTTTATTAAAAACTGCAATAATTAACTTTTCATGGTTACTGCACTAAGGAGCTGAAGTGATCTGGGTGCCTATAGTGTCACTTTAAACATTCTTTTGCACACAGAAAAAAAAGTGATTAAAGAAGTATCCTTGCAGCTATAACAAACCAAAACCCTCACCTTTTCAGTGCAGTGCTGTCTGGACAAAGCTCTTGCTTGTTTTCATACCATTCTCCATGCATCTCTGGCCGAACAAACTCTTGGCCCATCGTTGGCAGTTGGTAGCCCTGCCAAATGTCCCCCATTTGCTGACTCTGGGACAAACCAGAACTGTACAAGCTGGTTTCACTTAGCTCTGTTATGATGGGCAAGTTCATGCCTGTTGCCATCATCGTCCTATCATCCAGTGCCTGCAACTCTAACCCACTTGGGTACAGAGAAGAGCTGCATGTTGCCTCATCTGGATCAGAAATTTCGATTTCATGGGGAGGCTGTGGACTAAGGGTGGGAGGCATTGGAGAAGTAGGGGAATGTGGAGAGTCTGTGGATTGTACTTGTAGTAACTGGTCCAATTCCCCAGTGGATGGTATATCTGTGTACTGCCTGTTCGCTGCTGGCCCTGTTACAGACTCTGCACCTTGATGGTTGAGTACAGTTTGTTCCTGTGTCAGGCACTGCTCACTTTGTGTGGGTGATGGGCGATGGTGGAATGGAGTGGTGGTCTTCTTTTGAAGCTTTTCTGCTTTTTCCGGACGTTCACTTGGCTTGTGCTTGGAAGATGCAGGAGGTGCAAGGGAAGTGCTGTTAGACGACGGCATTCCACCTACCCCTGGCTGGGAGACAGAGGGAGGGCGATTGGCACCAAGTGTTCCACGCTGCTTGGACAGCTTGTGTCTGAATTAAGTTAAAGAAAGAAACACATATACATTGTAAGAATACAAATAGTAGATAGAGATGAAGTGGATTTGTGGCAATCATTATCCATCATTGCACAATGTACATCAGTTTACTTACAATTTAACATTTGTAAACTGATAAATTTGTAAATAAAAGAAAATGCTCTAGGCAGAAGTGGTTTGTAAGCATAAGGATGGATATGTTTTATTTTGTATTCTTCTTAAATACTTTTTCTGATATAAAATGTTTCCCACCAATTACACAAGTGATACACTGTTACAGAAGAAGTTTGCTGCTTTGAAGCACATAAGCAGCATAAAGCCTTACAGTTTACATTTAATAAAGACCAATGTCTGTGCATTGCATTATATAATTAACCTCATAAATAGATAGGATGTAATGAATAGTGAAGGGTCCCCCCCCCCCCTTTTTTTTTTTTATGTATTAAAGGTAACAATAGGGAGGCCGACTCCATCTTCCTTACCTGGAGCAAGAGCAGTTTACTTTATGAGTGGGATCCACAAATTCCCAAGATGTCTCACTCATTGGCATCTCATCTTCTTGCTGGTTAGGAACATTCAACCTGTGTCAGACAGAAGAATTAACACCTTATAGTCTGTTAAAGCACTGATGCATAAAACCAAATCATGCAGCATAAAATAGCATATGGAATCATATCTAGCATTTGGAGAGTGTATGGAGATAGTTTATAATGAGACTGCAGAGTAGTGGCTGGAAGACAGGAGACTAGAATTCACTACTACTAGTTTCTATACTATGACAAGACAAACATATTGCGCCTCTAGTACATGCGAGCTAATTCTAGGGCCTAGGCTTGATTTTACTTAAAGCATTAAAAAAGTAATACTTATTGTTTTACTTTGTTGATAGAGAAAAAAAATATTAGGTATACATGCAATGTGCTAACAGCCTGAATGGTTTTTATAGCCACAGTTCCCAAACTGTGTGTTGTGGCGCAGGAGACTGGCACATACTCGTTTTCCTGGCACTATAGTGCCCTGAGGGTGCCCCCACCAGGGTCCCCTCCTGCCCGGCTCTGGAAGGGGAAAGGGGTTAAAACTTACCTTTTTCCAGCGCTGGGGGAGCTCTCATCCTCCGATCCTCCTCTTCTCGTCGGCTGAATGCGCGCGTGGGCAAGAGCTGCGGCGCATTCAGCCTCACATAGGAAAGCATTATCAATGCTTTCCTATGGACGCTTCGTGCTCTCACGGTGATTTTCACAGTGAGAATCGCAAGCGCCTCTAGCGGCTGTCAACGAGACAGCCGCTAGAGGAAATAGGGGAAGGCTTAACCCATTCATAAACATAGCAGTTTCTCTGAAACTGCTATGTTTATGAAAAAATGGGTTAACCCTAGCTGGACCAGGCACCTAGAGTGGTCCTTTAATCTTTATACTATAAGACAAGTGTGTAAATGTGTGTTGTATTCAAGTGTCAAGTCAGCACAAAAATTTAATCAAAAGAAACTACTAATTTGATGGAACCATAAATTGTCTAGAATGTATATGAATTAAATTGCCTTTATTAAAATCCAGGTTCAAAACCAACATTGACTTTGCTTGAATGCTATATTACATTTATCAGGGTTACTAAATAAAATGAGAATTGAATTCAAAGTGATTTATGTCAATTTTAATTTGAATTCAAAGTAGCGCTTTGAAAGCATGGTAATTTTTCCCATACGGACTAATTTTACCTTAGATTTAATGTTAATTTTGAATTCTCACTTTAAAACACAGAAATATTGACAAATTAAAACTGTATATACATGCTTTGTATATGTGACAATACAAGGGTTATCACTAACGCATGTATCAACATAACTGCACACAACAAAACACAAACTGGGAAAAAGAGTGAAGTACTGAAATTAGGAATATGAAATTAATGTTTTATCCTCTAATGAACACAGACTTCGGAGGAATATTGTTGATACAATTATGTAAAGACACATTTTTGTACAACATATTAATGTGGCAAAATATTAATTCTCAACTGCCAGGAGAATGACTTACTTTGGCTGGCTTCTGTTCATGATGCATTCTCTCCATGCTCTCTGCACCATGTGACCATGCACCTTCTGATAGCTTCTTCTTCCACGTTTGGGGCTGTACATTGAGTGGGAAAGGTTCTCTACTGTTGACAGGCTGTTAGAGCTTGCTAATACGCCCCGTCCATCACCTAAACGTTATAGAAATAGATACATTAAGGGCTGCAAAAGTATGTTAGAAGGAAAATTAAACAAATAATTTGAAATATTTAAAAATAAGACTGAATACATATTTTACTGGATATATCTCCCTCTCTCCCTCAGAGTATATCTATATAAAAAGGCATACATAAGGGCATATCTGCAGTCCAATTCTATTAAAATATTCAGCTTTTTCCTGAACAGAAAAATATTTCAAATCTGACTGTAAAAAAAATAAACAAACTCCTAATAACATGTTTAATTTTACTAATACATTTAAAATTATGTACCTGTCTCAAAAGTAAAGATCAAAATGCAAAAGAAACAAATGAAACCCCACTTTACAGTTGTATTTCATATTAACATTGTCAGATGGCATTATACGCAACATGGGCAAGTGACATTTCAAGCACTGAACAGCAGGTGGAGCACAATCTTTATGCTCTTGAAGTTGTTTGTAGAAATGTAATAGATTTTTACTTGCTTAAATTGTGGAGCAACTTGTCAGCGGTTTCTTTTTTTAGTCCTACTTGAAAAGGTAACAGATGATAGGCAATTTTGAAATATATTAGCAATATTTGAATAGAGACAAAAAAAAGAAATAAACTGTAGAATAGTTCAACAGACAAGAGCTAGACTGAATATGGCATTTAATAAATTGAGCTGGTTACAAATTTGGAAGGATATACAACAAAATGTAATTTGCAAAGGGACACTCTAAACCAGGGGTGGGGAACTTTCGGCCCTCTAGATTTCCCATAGTGCTGGCAAAGCATCAAGGGTGATGTAGTCCAAAACAACTGGAGGGCCAAAGGTTCCCCACCCCTGCTCTAAACCATGAAGGTACTTCAGATTGCAGGTTAACTGCATGCTCACCTTACCTCAAAGTGCTGATTTCAAGATTTATAAGGGATAATTTAGGAACCCCCTTACAACATTCAAGCTGACAGCCAGGAAGGCTTCCTAATTCACTGCACTTGATCATGCAAACAGACGTGAAGAGCTTCCACAGGGGTAACGTTAGCTAATGCTTCGTTATAAGAAGCCTTTTACTAGCCCATTGCTCAATTTGAATGGCACATACATGCCAATGGCGGTGAATGCACCAATTTTCACTGGACAGGAGGACAGTAATTTGAGGGCCATAAGGAGGATCTGCTAGAAGTAACTCACAGCTGAATGAGAAGGTGAGTATTTTTTTTTTTTTTTTCAACGGCAACTGACCTGTAACAAGTATTTTTTTTTTTTCATTGAAGGCAACTGACCTGTAACAAGTTAAAGGAACGCTTCAAATGTAAAAAACGAATATCTGTTTTAAAACTGGAGTGGCTCTTTAAATTAAATAAGAGGGACAGAAAGACAGACAGGACACATAATTCATAACAGTGGCTTTAAGAAATTCACAATAACAACACTGACTATGTATAGTTAATATACAAGGCACTGGCTATGGGGAACCAGGATGCACCAATATATTCCAATCAGATAGAACATTCATTAAAATCGTAACAGGCTGTGAGAAGTTAGTAACATTTTACTCCTGTACACTTTAAGAAAAAGCTCCCGCTTTATTAATATGGGCTTGCTGACAAAATAGGAGGCACTGGTCGATTAAAGGTCTGATCTCATTTTGCACTTTGTTGCTTCCAAGAGTTTTCTGTAGATAAATCACACAACCTTAATAAGTTATAATTCTTTTTAAATATTATTGTTAATGTTGTACATTCTGCATATCATGCTGTTTTTTCTTCTATAACAAAGTTTACCTTGCGCATCCAGAGTAAATACAGATGTATTGCCCTTAAAAGAATGAGCCAATAGAAAAGTGTAACCCATTTGTAAATGATTTACCAAGTTAAACAGTGTGTGGCCTTACTGTCTGCTGAAGGTTCAAAGAGGCACACCAGAAGGGAAAGTAAAGCAGGTTGCTTACTTTGAGCTGTTTGATCTGGTGAAGTGGGTGGAGTGAGCGGCATCCTGCATGGACTTGGGTCTTTAGCAACCGCTGTGTTTTGATTGGAGCCATTGGTACTGTGCCCGGTGCTCCCAGCAGGGGGAGGAAGTGGCAGGTCAGAATGGGCAATGAGAACGAAAGCTGACGGATACACCATTCGAACACCACCTATAACGGAATAAGAGAACATTATTAATAAGCACGTGTTTTGTGTGCTTGGTTGCCTGACTAAAATTCCTGTTACATGTTATGAAAAGAAAATACTGTGCAAAGGGCATTTTTTGTGTTCTTCACAATAATGTACACCACCATTAATTATTCAACCAAGAACAAATTTCACCATCTCACTCCTTTTTTTTCTTGCATGTTGTGTTACCTATCATTACATTAAATCTCCTACCGCATCTGATGACCTGGTGTTGATCACTGCAACTTATGTTAATAAAAAGAGACTCCAGGCATACACAGGGTACTAACAAACGAAAAAAAATAAAAAAATAAAACACTCCAAAAACCATAACCACTTCAGCCCATAAAAGTGCTGCCGGGCACCTGAAGAGCATCCCCGTATGAAAATATGGATTATTTTAAAGAACAAAGCAGGTCCAATTAGCTCGTTGACTGAGAGTGTCAGGAGAAATCATGCTGAAGAAAACACATTTATTTTTATATTTATACATTTATACTCGCGCACACACAAACATTCATATACATACGCAGGCTCATACGCAAACTTTTTTCTTTTAATTAAAAATAAACAGGAAGAAAAACAGAAACACTGAGTTGGTCCCTTATCTACAATTAATAGCCTTCCAGTGGTTAATAAGGGCAAAATAGTTTTATCTTACAAATTGTATTTTATGATTTTATGAATAATTTCTCATTATTGTTCAAATGAAGAAAGTGTTGACAGTACTAGCAACCATTAACTAGCCAAGCCTTGAAGAAAAAGCATACAGAACATTGCCTTTGCACTTTAGCACTATCCAAAGAAAGATAAATATCACCAGTCCATAAATTTCAAATTTAGATATATTTGAAATCACTAGCCTTCTGTTTTTACACAAAACTAACTACCAATTATTGTCGATGAGCACAGGGAAAGAAGCATGTGCTGCCAGTGACACACTTTAGGTAATGGGCAGGTTAAGCAGTCATAGCAAAACGGTTTAAAAAAAAAAAAAAAGCAGATCATATTTTAATACCAAGTTGTCTAAGGATGTCCCTTTGAGAGTTTTCTATGTGCAAGGTTACAAATAAATCTATGGGATAAAGAGATAAATGTAAGTGTAAACGGATTAGCTAACTAAGAGACCTTGTTAAGATCTACATTCTATGAAAGAGTTGTTTACACATTTCTCATTATAAAAGCATTTTTTGTTTTGTTTAATAAACAATCCTGTTAAGCCATTCCACGTAGACTTTCTAAGCTTCTTTCATGTCAGATTTAATCACCATTGTATGTATAAACTAGTATGCCATGATTGTGTCTGGTCTAGTCACTCTCTAGCTTTAAAATACAATTTTAAAAAATAGCTTCTCTGGAAATTGAGTTCTTGGATGAATTTCAAATGTCATTATCGAGCTTCACTCGCAATTCTTACCTACGATCACTTCTACAGCTGCTGGGAAATCATCATCATACAAAAGCTCTTCATTGCCAGGCTGCTCTTTCCTGGCACACAGTACAGTGGGGTAGAAAGGACGCCACTCCTCAAGTAGCTTGCGAGTAGTGGGATCAGAGGTCTTATATGCATGACCAGTCAGAGTACCATTCAACCCGTATGGGCTCAGTATCACTGTAAAGCAATAAGAAATGTTATTCGACAGAAAGGTACATATTGAAAGGTTAATGGTTAAATTAATGCGTACAAAGTGACAGGGAATGCACTATATTTGTGAGAGGAGAGTATGCACATTTTGTTAAATGCTAAGATTTTCTTAAAAACTATTTTGAGTCTTATCAGATGCACTCTAACTAGGTTTAGTCTATATATTTTAAACAATTTAACTGCTTCTTTATAAGGTGTCAACATACTCTGCAGTGTATATAAACGTTCCAAATTCTGCTTAAATGTAGAGAAATAATTTGTACAGGTTAAGGCATTCCAAGGGGGTGGCATAGTGGGAGTGCCCTGTCACCATCCAAAATGTACGTAATAAAAACCGTAGGACAACAAGGTCCACCAGGGACCTATGAAGTCCAAAAAAGGCGAGTTAAAACGCTTCACAGAGTTACGTAGTCGGAGGCAGAGCCAAAGATTAGAACCACGTGAAACCAGGAAGTGTCTTGCTTCTATCGGCATTCATCACTGTCATTCATGTGCTAGTGGGCTGACATAGCCCACCACTCTATGAAGTAGGCAGTTTTTAATCTATATAACAAAATCTTATGTGATACTGGCCATTGGGGGGTTCTTGGTTTTATCTCCTTTAGCCTATAAACTCAAGTTCACCATACTGTGGATATCAAGCTGTGGCATCCATTCCCTCTCAAAATGAGCTTCTTTCACCCAGATACAGGGTTGACAGAGCTATGGAATTTAAAAAAAAAAAAAAAAAAATTTAAGACATTGTTGATTATTGATAAGTATTACCCAAAGCGCAACACTTCTTTTTGGTTTATCAACACTGTAGTGCCTTAGTCATTGCTTAGATGACTGGCCAACGCTGCCATGGTTAAAAAGGATTAATTATACTTACCCTTTCTCCCTTGCGCCATTGGAAGGCTGAAGAGCATGGAGTGGCAAAACATCATGCTAATCAAATGGTCTCTCTGAGACTATAGTTTCCCTTTAAGAATTGTATTTTTATTTTTTATTTTTAATGAAACTGTTGGTTTAAAAAAAACAAACAAAAAAAAAAAACGGTTACTAACCTTTTTAGCTGACTCCTAGATTCCAAGCAGATTTGGTAAGCCCTGAACTAAAGTAAAGTATAGAAGGTTTGTATATTGAGATCAGTCTTGATTCACTGGTTGGAAAGTTGAGGGGATTGTGACCAAGTCACATTCAGCATCAACACTGCATGCATAGTAGGAAGACCCTGTGGGCCCAGCACCCTGCTCACCTGTTGGTAATATGGAACTTTCACTTCCACGTTAGCAATAAGAATTCATTTATCATTGATTGAATAAGAAAGTCAGCAGACAAATGTGCATGAGCCATAAAAACACTAGAGTATTTTCAATTTGATAAAAGAAGCAAAAGATGAAATAATGTTGTTGGCGCTTAAACACAAGATTTGTAAATAATGTACAGCATGTGAGAATACATTCTGAGAGGTTTACTAGTATTATTTCTAAAGTGCAGCTTTGTACAATAGGACAACCAAACAAGTAACAAGAGTAAGCTCAATTACGCAGGGCCCTGAAAACCTACCTAAACCTTCCTATGTGTCCTACTTGTCTTGTTGCAAATACTTGTCTGTTAGTCCACCCATTTTACAGCGCTGCAGAATTTGTTGGTGCTTTATAAATAATAATAATTTGGACATACTGGAATGGAAGATGCTGAGGGCCCTGCTCAAACAAGCATTAATGCTTACCTTGACATGGTGTGTGCGAGGTCTGTGCCAACTGCAGATGCTGCTGGTTAATAAGATATACTGGTTGGTGCTGAGCTATCTCCACACTTGTGCAAACATTGCTCTCCCCATGCAGGAAGAAGGTGAAGGCGCAGGACAGGTTCTCACTGTGGGCAGAAGACAACAGCTATATGTATATAAGAACAAAGGAGCAGCCAATTTCAAACCTTCACCAAACATTTTTTTTTTAGAACTGTTCACTCAAATTCCTTATAAATGTATTCTTTTTGCTGGACTAAGCTGGTTAAATAGTGATGGTCAAGATTGGCAGTTCTACAGTGTCTGCTCAGTGGTCATATTACAAACTAAATAAGTATCATTATATTAATGCATTAATAAAAGTGCCTTTAATAGTCAAATAGTTACCTTGTAGTGAGGTATTTGATACTATAAAGTAACTATATTATTTTGCTAATAAAGACAATTTTTAGGAAGCTGTGCAAGGAATTATTTCTTAATTAAGCTGTATAGATGCTTATTACATGTGCAGTTTGTGTTCATCCCACATATACTTAAAATATCAGCAACACTTCAAAATGAGACAATATGCAAATATAAAATAGCTCATACCATCACAGATAAAGAAAGGTGTTTTCACAATACATTACAATTAATAAAATCATACTAATTTAGCTTGTAACATGACCACTGGAAAGACTGTAGAACTGTCAATCTTTGCCATCTATGTTAGTGGAAATGTGGATTAGAGATAAGCCTTGCTAGTAAAGGTTTGATACAGCTCCAGAAAGAATGTCTTTTTACAGCAAGGGCATGCAGAAGAACATGATGAGGGGTTATAAAGGAGGGGGTAAGATTGACTGGAATAATCAGACTCGTTCTCTGCATGTAAGGATATAGATGGGAGGGGTAAAGTTGTCCTAATGACATCATGCCAGGAACTTGTCGACTTAAACCAGGTTGCCATGGCAACACAGCTAATGTCTGCATGTCAGCCTGTGCATAATTACAAGGCTGAGGAGAGGGATGTAGGATTGATGGGAGGGAGAAAAAAAAAACCACACACACACAAAACAAAACTAGCAGTCTACAAAATGAGAAGATTATCTTATTTCTAGATCAGTCTGATGATCAGTGGAAAAAAAAGGGTTTGTTTGCATTGCCATGCGCTGGAAATTTATGGAGGCAAACCGAACTCTATTCCACACCAGATAATGTGCATACCACTGAGGTGAACAGAAGAGGAAGAATTATAAATGTATTGCTAGTAAAAAGGTGGGTCAAAGTTCTAAAAGTTGAACGAGGCATTAGGAGGCAAGTTCCAAAGGTTACTATGGCAACTGCTCCACTTTTAGAAATCGCCCAGTTTCCAGAAGGACAAAGTTCTGGATGTTGAGCAATCACCATGGAAACACACAAACCATCCCCTGCTGTTTATGTTTCTTTGTGAACTCAAGCATTCGTTCACGAATCCTAAAAATAAAACGTGTGCATAAACATTCCCATCATTCTTCAAACTTAATGTCCAAACTGTTCCTTAGCCAATTCTGAAACACTTATACACCAAATATGCTAGCCCAAGTGCCAGAAAGCAACACATACTGAACTAAAGGGTATTTGCTGGAAAACAGACCATAAGATATATAGTTATAATACCAATGGGTTTGCAATTTCCCCTATGATAATGCACAAGAAGAGGTATGAACACCAGAGTTAACCTGAGTTAATCATGTTACATACACAGTACACATTGAAGCTGACAGTACAGAAAATACTACATGCAAGCCACTAATTGGTAAATGGAATATACCCACAGAGAACTTAAAATATTGCTACCCTGCATAAACCAATCACAAGGTCAAAAACATCCAGCATGAGATGCCCATTCTATACCAGAAATCAAAAGATACTGCATCAGAGTAAAACATGCTGTGCATACATAGATACATAACCACTCAATGCAATGGGACATCAAAGAGACATTATATGAGTAATACTCTGATAGATCAATGCGAAGGGCAAACAGAAGAGAAAAAACATTACAGTAAGATTAAAATAGAGCAGCATGGAAGGATGGGGTTCTGGAGAAAAGATGCATAATGTATGTAGGTGACAGTTAAAAAGAACAAAATTAAGAGGAGGGTAAGAGAATCTTGGACAACAAAATCTGAGCAAAATGGATTTAATGGCTGAAGTGCCAGTGTGATTAGATCAGGAAAGCAAAAATATTAAAAGAAATTTACTTTACCTCTTGGCTGCAGATTTTTCCTCCTTTTCACAGGGCTTCACAAACCATTTTCCAATTCGCACAAAACCCTTATCAAGCAAACACCTATGACAGAAAGAAAGAAGTAGATAATTTCTTAAAGCTGTACTCTGGTTGCCTTACACTTTCCATCCGTAGATTTAAACATAGTTATAGCAATCAATATATACCGATCATACTGATATTCTGTTACACTTGTGAAAAAAATATAATGTGTGTATCAGTCATTTGGACCTACCCAAAATAAAAACTTTTTATTGGCAGTGGTTAAAAAAATAAAAATCTTGCTCCATTCTTACTTCGTTATTATAAGTTCAGAAAGAAATGTGTTTTACATGTTTATATCAATAAATGGCAATATATATATATATATATATATATATATATTTTTTTTTTTTTTGTGTTGCATGCCATAGCACACAACATTAGGGAATTGTTTATAAAAAGGACACAAATACCGTAAGTATTCATGAAAAATGAAGTATCCTAATAAAAATCTAAATAAGCCCAATGACTTGCTTACCTTTCAAGCAAGTTGTGGATGGCCTTGAAGAGCAATGTTCGACACTCATAAGACAGCCCATTCTCCCACAGACCCTCATCAGCCACTGAAAATCAAAAGAAACCCAAGTGAAACCCTGCATGTGCAAAAATGCTACATTTACCAGTCTGCATCTCATATACCAGTGATACAGGTACTACACTTATAAATGCAAAATACCATGTGCCAAGGTCACATTTACAGATTAAACATATATGGCTTTACAAGGTTTGTGATATTAAAGACAGACAAAGCAAGTCACACTTTACCATAGATACAAGAGCAATGTGTAGGAATATATGAATACAAATCAAATGTTTAGACTTGCACACTACAACCAGCACAATGTCTTTCCACATGTATTTGACATGCTAATGCTCTTGGTTGTGTAAATGCTCCTTGATCCTCTTGAAAGGTTAATACCACTAATGACATGAACTTCACATGGACAGACATATTTGTTTTATTCCAGATTACAGAATAAGCAGCAGTGGAAGAACAATTCTATTCATACCAGCAATATTTGAAAATATTTGTTATATCAATCACTCTAGAGGTCCCGGGCAGGAAACTGACTTATAGATGTATACATTCATAAAGTTTGCATTTGGCTGATGATGGAAGGAATGTTCTTAAAGTGAAGGATAACAACAGATAAAGTTACTAAAATCAATAATGTATTTGTAATTATATATAAAAAAAACATTGTTTATGTACATATATGGTCATCTTTCAAAACAGATGTGTTAATGGAGAAACAAAATTCATTCTTAACATCTAAGAATACACCTAAGAATACAACATTCAGCACACAGCATAGCAGACAGGCTGCTTATCAGAATACACAGATAGCCACCAAAATATTTTATATTACATAAAGTCCACCACATGTCTACTTGCTTGTGACCTTATTATACAGGAACTTGTACGCAGATAACTATGAGGATTGCTTTTTCCAGTTTACTTTGTTAATGGTCAATGGAAACATGAAAAGTTTCTTATCATAGTGTACTAGCGAGGGCATTTTGCCCAGAGTAACTGCACAGAGAACCCCATTTCATATTGTCCCCCACACTTTAGTGCAACTGTATAGTACCCAGAGGGTATTCAATCTCCACTAGTTGGTCTCTCAGCTCTGCAAATTAAGCCTGCAATGGGAATGAATGGGCTAGAATGTTATGTCATATCCTGCCCTTCCTCCACTCTCAGCGCAGGTTAAATGCGCCAAACTTACATACTGTTCAGAGGAGACTCAATACCATCTCTCTGTACTGCGTTATAGGGCTACAATGAGGAAAAATGAGAAGGGTTAGAAAGGTGGAGGGAAGCACTACAGGGATTAATTGGACATGCAAAAAAAAAAAAAAAAAAAATTATGAATAAAATATATGATGTGAAGAATATGGGGAGGGGGGCACAAGTTCGGTAAGGGGGATAAGCAAGGACAATAGACAGAAAGTCCCTTTTTCCATGAACCAGATGTCCACTTGCAAAATCATAATCCATAAACCTTCCCATGTTGTCTGCATTAAGTGTTTAAATTGTTTATTTTCTGAAGATAATAATTAGCTAAACTGGTAGGTCAAAGGGATTTGTGAGAAACGTGGCTCTTCTACTGGCAGCCCCTTGCCCCTGTGGCTCCCATAGAAGGAAAAAAATAAATAAAAACAGTGCATAACACTGCACTGCAACACATAAAATGTGGCAATTCATTTATAAGAATTTGATTATAAGCACAATCTGCCATGAAAAATGGAATGCATTTTAGAGTCAGATTGTATTTGCACATCTATATGTCTGCATACATGAGAGTGAGCATTTATTGATGCACAAGAGTCCTTCTGTTCATGTATTCAGGTTTTTAGTAGGGATAGACCGATAATTGGTTTGGCCGATATTATTAGCGGATATTCCAGATTTTGTCAAATAGCGTATCGGCCACTATTTATAACGGTATTGTCGGTAATGTGAGAAGTGGCAGGGGCCCAGCGCACACAGGGCCCGCGCACAGCGCTACCCCTACCAGTCACTCAGAGTAGCATGGTTGAGCGGACGGTGGTACGGGAGCTTCAGTTTTCTGTACCTGGCCGGACTGACAGGAAGTGCTCACTGAGAGCACTTCCTGTCAGTCCGGCCAGGTACAGGAAACTGAAGCTCCTGTACCTTAATCCACTGAGCTCAGCCACGCTCTAAGAGATAATGAGGCACCCCAGGTAGGGGAAAGGACCACACTAAAGGACAGGGAGGGAGAGAGGGTAGGGAAGAGAACCAAAGGGACAGGGAAGGGAGGGGACACACTAAAGGATAGGGAGGGAGAGAGGAGAGGATCACTAAGGGACAGGGAGGAGACGCGAGAGGAGAGGTACACTAAGGGACAGGGAAGGGAGGGGAGAGGTACACTAAGGGACAAGGAAGGGAGAGGCACACAAAATATTCTAGAAAACAAAAGTCTGATTGGCATGTATATTTTGTACATTCACCACTTAATAAAAAAATATTAAACATGTCCAGTAAACAGTAGATTTGTGTAGAAATTGTTTCTTTTTTCAAAACGGTAAATGTACAGAATATCTCTAAATTATCGGCTTAAAAGTTCACAGATTATAGGTATCTGCTCTAAAAATAAAAAATGTTTAAATCAAGATTGGTCGATCTCTAGTTTTTAGGGTCAGCAAATGTATGTATATGAGAGAGAATGTATGTGACCATTATACATTCATGCACATATTTAGTCATCTTTATTAAAAAAAACCACAATTAAGTGCTAATTAGATTTGAAAACAGTTGGAGGGAGCAATGGGTACAACCAAGCTGCAAGGTAAACAGAATACCCAATGGCCAGACTACTTCATGTTAACATGCTGTAGTAAGTCCATTCTGGCAGCTGCAGAGGGAACAGTCTGTGGAATCTGTATCCCCAGGACATTTACAAAGTACACCCCCCTCCTTTGCCTGGCACTAGTTTGCCTTCTGGCATCAGGCAAACTTAAGAAAAAAAAATTTCTGTTCATTTATATTGCCTCATCTAATAATTGTCATATTAATTGTAAACAGTTGTGATATGAAACAAACTCTCCTCCACAATCAGTGCATTTTATATGCAACCCAGCCTTGCACTATAATATCAAAACACTACTTGTAATTGATCATTTATTGTCTAAATGTTACAACAAATTATGCAACGTTTTATTTCCACATAGTATTTGCTTAGGATACATAAAGGAACACCGCAGTCACTATAACAATTTCATCTCTGTTAATCGGTTATAGTGCCCGGAGTCCTCAGGCTCTGTACCATTCAGTGTTAACTTGTTACCAATTTTCTATCAGTTTAACACTGAATAAGAGTCCCTGGCTACACACAGCTGCCAGGCACCCCGACTGCTGGAGGAGAGGTGAAGGCAGAGATTACACACTTCCCTGTAGTCCTACCGGCAATAGGAGCATTGATAGGCTAAAGGCAGTCAAATTACACTTTCAGATAATCACAGCTTCCCGTTGATGCTATGGCTAAAGTTCCTTATAAGTCCAAGTACTATACAGGGCATGGGCTGCTGAGGACTCTCATTAAAGCACTAAAACACAAAAACAGTTTAATACTGAATAAAAGGATGGCACCAGGGGCCTTCAGACACTATAACCAGTTCAATGAGCTGAAGCAGATACAGTGTCTACAGTGTCCATTCAAGCCCATGCCTTTATTCCTCACTGCTTCCAGTACCAGTCAGCACATGCTGAGGTATGGCTCTCCCCTCTGCCTTGGCTTCAATTTGTGGAGTGAGCAATGCATTGGTGAGTTTGTATGCGCAATGGTTATTGATGTTTTCACAGCATGCGAATGCTGTGCATAGAGAGTGAAACATGCTCTGACAGGTGCTATGAAGAAAAGTGGAGTTACCACAAATCTGATAAAATGTACTCAAAATTACTGATGGAAACCTCAGAATGGAGGACTTTAAATGAACACAGAGTAGGGACTTTTCAGTGTTCTACAATAATATTAAATGGACACTATAGTCAGCAAAAAAAAAAAAAAACAACAAATTTGTTTTTGTGTATAGATCATGCCTCTGATATTTCACTGTTACATTCTCTGCCATTTAGGAGTTAAATCACTTTTGTTTCTGTCTTTGGAGGCCCGACCACACCTCCCCTTGCTCTGACTGACTAGGCCTTCATGAAGAAAAAAAAATGCTTTAATTTTAAATTAGATGTAACTAACTTTAAAATTGTTTTCCTCTGGCTCTATAAATTGAACTTTAATCACATACAGGAGACTACTGCAGGGTCTAGCAAGCTTTTAATAGAGCAGGAGATAGGAAATCCTAAAATAAACAGAATTTTCAATAAAGGAAGTGTAAACATTAGATGACTCTTTAAATGAAGTGTTTAGGAAGGCAGTGCAAGTCACATCTAGGGAGGTGTAACATGCAGGGAGTATTAAGCAATGAGACTGCAGGGGCATGATCTATACACCAAAACGGCTTCATTAAGCTAAAGTTGTTTTGCTAACTAACTATAGTGTCCCTTTAAATGATAACCATGCAACCACTGCCTCAATACTTTTTTCCCTAAAAAGCAACATGTATTTTCTTAATTTTTGACTCTTACTAAACATTCTCTAGTTATTCACAGTACACCTGTTATTTATTGAAATATTTACTGAGTAAAAGTTGCCCTGACGTGTTTTTTTCCTTTTGATTTTCCGTTAACAATTATACTCTCTCCCTTGCCACTTGACTTTATTTGTATTACATTTTATTACTTGTGCCAGATCTCAATATTGGGATGCTGCCATTTTGTTCCTATGTGACAATGATACCGGTTTTCACTTCTGTAGGGCTGATTTTACTAAGGATTGTGGGTAAATTTGTATGGCAACATACTGAAACAGAATTTTGTTTTCTCTGAGAAGGCAGTGTTTACATTGAAGAATCTACTGAGACATGTTAAGGGAACACTATACTCACCTGAACAACTTTAGCTTAATGAAGCAGTTTTGGTGTATAGAACATGTCCCTGCAGCCTCACTGCTCAATCCTCTGCCATTTAGGAGTTAAATCCCTTTGTTTATGAACCCTAGTCACACCTCCCTGAATGTGACTTGCACAGCCTTCCATAAACACTTCCTGTAAGTAGAGCCCTATTTAGGCTTTCTTTATTGCAAGTTCTGTTTAAGATTTTCCTATCCCCTGCTATGTTAATAGCTTGCTAGACCCTGCAAGAGCCTCCTGTATGTGATTAAAGTTCAATTTAGAGATTGAGATACAATTATTTAAGGTAAATTACATCTGTTGGAAAGTGAAACCAGTTTGGTTTTTTTTCATGCAGGCTCTGTCAATCATAGCTAGGGGAGGTGTGGCTAGGGCTGCATAAACAGAAACAAAGTGATTTAACACCTAAATGACAGTGAATTGAGCAGTGAAATTGCAGGGGAATGATCTATACACTAAAACTGCTTTATTTAGCTAAAGTAATTTAGGTGACTATAGTGTTCCTTTAAGGAGACCAGAACCACTACATCTAGCTGTAGTGGTTCTGGTGACTGTAGTTTATCTTTAAGAATTGTGTTTTGTTGTTGAAAATAATGCTTTGTAAGTTAAAAAAAAAAAAAAATGGCCGTGTCTTGTTAACAATATTTTTCTGAATGTAACAAAGATATTTTAAATTGCATGTTATGTGTAAAATTATGCAGCCTGGTCTAAGAATCTAAAAGCATTGTATTTTTTCCCCCCCTCCTTCTCATTAGCGTTAGGAATGAACTCTAATGTTTTGTTGCCAGAAGTGAGAAAATTAATTAAAGGAACACTAGCAAAGAGCAAAAAGCAAAGCACAACAATCACATCTCGCCCAGGGCAATGCCTTGGCAAACTATTTTGTTCCCCTATATCTCCCCAATATGTGCTTCTTACAAATTAGAGTATAAAAACACACATACTCCATTAGGGCACATACATTATTTTTCTCCTCTTCTCCTTAAATTAGGAATATCACTTTTTTTTTTGGGGGGGGGGGGTTAAAGAACCCAATCTGTCAAAAAAACTAAAAAAAATAATAGTAAATACAAAAGGCATTTCTAAATGCACTAGGCAATGTATGGGTTAAGTTGGCAGTGCTACAGTCTTCACCACTGCTGTTTTTTTCAGTGGCTATCCAACCAATTGGTGAGAAGCAGCACATGCAGCAGCACATGTTCCAGCCACAGGAGAGAGGGGAGCTGCTAATGGGGGATTTGGCACTCTGCCCAGTCTCATCATTAGCAAGCTTAGGGAGGATGGAGGGGATGGGGAAGGTGAAGGAAAAGGAAAGAGGGGAAATCTAAAGTGGAAGACTGCACAAAATAGGAGGAGGTAAACAGAAGTGAAAAGCAGTAGCGCAAAACAAACAAGAGAAAAAAAGCAATTGAATCATTATCACACAGTGAAGGCTGTATGGAGTCAAAGCACTAAAAGCTTTACACAAGTCTCTAAGTTTGTGTGTCGTGACTCTGAAAAGTTATATACTTGTACCACCTCCTGTAAAAGCCTAGCATGGAATACAGGAGTCTTACCACCAAAATTAGGACATTAAAGGTACTGATAAATACATGGAGAAGCAAGGTGCCAGAGAGGCACATTTGGAGATAATTTGTTTCTATAAAAGAAATTTGGAATATATAAAAAGGCTAGCAAAGGCACAAATAAAAAGTTATAGATGTTTACTAATAATTTCACATCGGTCAGTAAACTCCTGCACAGTTAACTGAATGAAAAATCTATATATAGGAGGTGCATTTTGGAAGATGATGTCATGAATAAATGGAAGAACATGAATGTTCAACATTTAACCCCTTAAGGACTGGACTGTTTTTGC
Organism: Pelobates cultripes; assembly: GCA_933207985.1. Taxonomy (NCBI): domain Eukaryota; kingdom Metazoa; phylum Chordata; class Amphibia; order Anura; family Pelobatidae; genus Pelobates; species Pelobates cultripes. Next base: position 179,713,367 of record OW240916.1, on the reverse strand, counting down.
GATGTTGTACATTTGCGACCAGGCATATTTTTACACTTTTGCGGTGTTTGTGTTTGGCTGGAATTTTCCGCTCTCTCATTTACTGTTCCCATACAAATTATATATTGTTTTTTTCAGGACAAAAGGGGCTTTCTTTACATACCATTATTTATATAATCTCATGTATTTTAATTTAAAAAAAATATGATGACAAACTGAAAAAAATACATGTTTTTTGACTTTTACTTGAAAAATCTTTTACTCATCTACAAAAGCGAATTAAAAAAACTGCTAAATAGATTCAAAATTTTGTCCTGAGTTTAAAAATACCCCGTGTTTACGTGCTTTTTTGCTTTTTTTTGCATGTTATAGGGCTATAGGTACAAGTAGAATATTGCGGTTTCAAAACATAAATTTTTTAAATTTATCAATAGTGACATTGTAACACTATTATCTGTCATAAATCTCTGAATAACACCCCACATGTACATATTTTTTTTTAAAGTAGACAACCCAGGGTATTCAATATGGGGTATGTCCAGTCTTTTTTAGTAGCCACTTAGTCGAAAACACTGGCCAAAGTAAGCATTCATATTTGTTTGTGTGTGAAAAAAGTTAAAAAAACTAAATTGAACGCTAATTTTGGCCAGTGTTTGTGACCAAGTGGTTACTAAAAAAGACTGGACATACCCCATTTGCAATACCTTGGGTTGTCTTCTTTTGCAAATGGTATGCCATCATGGGGGTAATTCTCATTCCTGGGCTACCATACGCTCTCAAAGGCAACGTAACCAACCTGGCCATTTTCAATGTAAAAATATTTGACCCATATATTTGACCTTGTAACTTTCAAAAATGCTATAAAACCTGTACATGGGGGTACTGTTTTACTCGGGAGACATCGCTGAACACAAATATTAGTGTTTAAAAACTGGAAAACGTATCACAACAATTATATCATCAGTAAAAGTGCTGTTTGTGTGTGAAAAATGCAAAAAAGTCACTTTCACTGACAATATCATCGCTGTGATATGTTTTACTGTTTTGAATCACTAATATTTGTGTTCAGCGAAGTCTCCCGAGTAAAACAGTACCCCCCATGTACAGGTTTTAGGGTGTCGTAGAACGTTACAGGGTAAAATACAGTGCTAGCAAATTCAATTCTCTGGAATTTCGGCCTGGGTTGGCAGGCAGGTCCCTTAAATTGCAATCAATAAAATTACTGAATTATGTAAAACTATTACATAAATACGCACGTAGAATTTAAATATATATGCATATTTATATATTTGAAGTCTACGTGTATATTTATATAATTATTTATGTAATTTTGTATATGGACATATGTATATTTCTTATTATTTTTATTTATTTTTATATACATAGATATATATACAAATTCATTCTAAGTGTATTTTGATATAAATATATATATATTAATTTTAAAATACAGTTAGAATAAAATTTCATATAGATATAATTTTTTTTAATTTTTTTATTATTTTAAATTTTTTTTATTTAATTTAAATTACTTATTATTTATATTTTATAATAATATATATATACAATATATATAGTTATTATATATATTATATATATACGTGTGTAATTTAATTATAAGTGTATTTTTATATTAATATAAGTACATATTAATATAAAAATACACTTAGTATGGCATTATATAGATGATATATAGACATATATTATATAGATATATTATATGTCTATATATCATATATACACATATATAATTATTATTTTTTTTTAATTAACTTTATTTTTTTTTGATTTTACACTAGCAGGGAGACTGCCTGTCAGCACAGACAGTCCCCCTGCAGGCAGACACTAGGACACCTATTGTGACCATGTGATCGCTGTGTTGAGCGATCACATGGCCACAGGGGTCCTAATCAGTGTGGGGAGACTGTCTGGGCTGCAGGCAGTCTCCCCACAACCGGAGCAACACTGATCGCCGCCGGGGGAACGACGGCGATCAGGTAAGTACCCCCAGACCGTTAGGACGGTTCAGGACCGTCATCGGTCCTCAAGGCAAAAATGCCGATGACGGTCCTGAACCGTCCTCGGTCGCTAAGGGGTTAATGTGACTGCAGAACGTCAATAGGTAAAAGTGCTATGTGGGTAATTATAGCTTTTAATTAATATTTACTGCTTACTGTGCCAACACAATGCATAGATCAAATAAGTAAACCTACCTGTTGCTCAAGTCATGCACATGTTATATGGATGACAGGGTACCTTTAGAAATTTTTAATTAGACACAAGTCAGATGACAGTCATTTTAAGACTTAATATTGGGTACTTGTTTTATTTGTTAGCTGTTGCAAATTTACAATAAATGTATCATTTATCTGCTGAGTGATCTTTCTATTCTTTACATAGGCACTAATATGGCTGTGGACCTTTGGCAAGACAGATTTGAGGATTCCAATTTTTATGCACATCTAGACACTACAGAATGGAAAAAAAATTAAAATCTTACAAGCATAAAGAGACTATATTGTATGTAAAGAGAGGATACATTAAAGGGACATCTTATTGAAGTGGTCTATGTTCATTGTCCCTGTACCCTTAACCCTAGAGGCGCCACCTGGCGCTCCATGAAACAACGTTAGACGTCCTCACACTTTGCACGAGGATGTTCAACGTCTTCAAAATCACCACAGGAAAGCTCTAATGTGTAAACAGCCCTTGCCACACATGCACATTAGGTCCACCATCAGCGCTATGTCACGGGAGAAGAAGACCGAGCCAGCGCTGTGGGACATCAGTGCTGGAATTAAGGGGTTATAATGTTTTTTTTTAATCCTTTCATAGTTACGGGAAGTACCCCCCCATCCATTTCAGACTAACATTTTTAAAAGGACACTATAGTCACCAGAACAACTACAGCTTATTGAATTTGTTCTGGTGAGTAGAATCATTACCTTCAGGCTTTTTGCTGTAATCACTGTCTTTTCAGAGAAAATGCAGTATTTACATTACAGCCTAGTGATAACTTCACTGGCCGCCACTCAGATAGCTAAAATGCATCCAAACATTCAGTGTCTCCTCCCTCTGCATGCAGACACTGAATGTTCCTCATAGAGATTCATTGATTCAATTCATCTCTATGAGGAGATGCTGATTGGCCAGGAATGTGTTTGAATGATGTTGGCTCTGCCCCTGATCTGCCTCTTTGTCAGTCTCAGCCAATCCTATGGGAAGCATTGTGATTGGATCAGGCCACTACTTCTGATGATGTCAACAAACTGCTTCAAAAAAAAAAAAAAAAAGCAAACAGCATGCAGAGTTACAGCTTCTGGCTTGAATACAGTAAGATTTTGCTATATTTATGGAGGCATGAGGGGCCCAGGGGGGCTAGATGGTGGTGTTAACACTATAGGGTCAGGAATACATGTTTGTGTTCCTAACCCTATAGTGGTCCTTTAACTAGTTTCCTGGGTTACTGCTCCTCCTCTCACAGTGACACAGAAGAGGCATGGCCTCCTCCAGAGTCAGCTTAATCCAATACTGTTCATAGAAAAGCATTGAGGAATTGAAGCGCATGTGCAACAAGCTCAGTGCATTTCAGCTTTACCTATAGAAAAGAAAGGATTCAAGGCTTTAATATGGGGGCTGCAGTCATGTGACAGATTTTAACTCTGTGCACCTCTAGTGGCTGTCCAGCTACTGGAGGTGTGTTTAACCATGCATTGTTAATGTTTTACACTGCAGGGTTAAACCTAGAGGACCACTAAACTCAGGTCAATTCATTAAGATAGAGTGGCCTGGGTGAGTTTGGTTTTCCTTTAAAAAAAACACCCTTTTTTTTTTTACTTTTTGTCGCTTTGGTAATACAACACTTTATATACTTTTGCTTTATAGCCATAGTCTTCAACTGCCCCTAATAGCACGGTACGCCTATATATAAAAAAAAATAAAAAAAAAATACTTTCATTGAGTAAATAAAGCCGGCAAGTTATTGGCAAACCTTTTAAAGACAAATCCTGATATAAACTATACTATACCCTTTGTATTGTGAGTGCAAGCTGAGATTTCCAAATGTTTTAACTATTAATTTGGCATTTAAAATAAACTTACTTTCAAACACCTTTACACAGACGCTCCAGATGAACCGGCGTGTATTGATTTGCTACAATCTGCCAAATTCACTCATCTCACCAACTCCCAGAGAGAGATACTGAATGCCACAATCACTGAAGTGGTGATGCACAAAGTTATTATTTTTCCAACTATAAAAGACTAGGACCAGATTGCTTCACAATAGAACTTTACAGATTACATGTCCCTCACTTGTTATCTCTTTAACCCCTTAAGGACGGAGCCAAATGTACACATTGTGAACGAAACAAAATGTAAACAAAACATGGCATTTGCGCTACATGTCTGTCTAACCGTAATTCACCTCTTTCATATTAAATGCACCCACCCTTATTACATATAATTTTATCCGGGGGGAACATGGCTTTAATTTAATATCAAATATTTAACTATGAAACATAATATAATAGGGTCAAATAAAGCAGGTTACATTTGAAATTGAAATTCGCCAGATTGGTTACGTTGCCTTTGGGACTTTATAGTAGCCCAGGAATGAAATTTACACCCATAATGGCATACCATTTGCAAAAGTAGACAACCCAAGGTATTGCAAATGGGGTATATCCAGTTTTTTTTAGTAGCCATTTGGTCACAAACACTGGCCAAAGTTAGCGTTAGTATTTGTTTGTGTGTGAAAAATGCAAAAAACGCTAATTTTGGCCAGTGTTTGTGACAAAGTGGATACTAAAAAAGACTGGACATACCCCGTTTGCAATACCTTGGGTTGTCTACTATTGCAAATGATATGCCATCATAGGGGTAATTTTCATTCTTGGGCTACCATAGGGTCTCAAAGGCAACGTACCCAATCTGGCAAATTTTAATGTGAAAAAAATGAAACACAAGCCTTATATTTGACGCTGTAACTTTTGAAAACACCATAAAACCTGTACATGAGGGGTACTGTTGTACTCGGGAGACTTCGCTGAACACAAATATTTGTGTTTCAAAACAGTAAAAAGTATTGCAGCAATAATATCGTCCGTGTAAGTGCTGTTTGTACGTGAAAAATGCAAAAAACTTCACTTTTACACTAACATATGTGTTCCGTGAAGTCCCCCGAGTAGAACAGTACCCCCCATGTACAGGTTTTATGGTGTCTTGGAAAGTTATAGGGTTAAATATAGTGCTAGTAAATTAAATTCCCTTTACTTTCGGCATGGGTTGTCAGGCAGGTCCCGCTAATTGTAATTAAGATACCCAATTATGTAAAAATATTACATAAATATATACGTAGAATCAATATATGTATATATATATATATATATATATATACACGTATGTGAATATATATGTATATATATATAATTTTTTTAAATATTTATATATATATATATATATATATATATATATATATAGTGATATATACGTATATATTTATGTATATAGATATTTCGTTCTACGTGTATTTTGATATAAATATATATTAATATCACAATACAGTTAGAACAAAATAACACATCTATATATTTATTTTTATTATTTTATTTAACGTATTTACATATTTAATTTTTTTATATTATATATAAATATATATAACAATAATTATATATTTAATCAGTATCAGTCAACGTGTAATTTGATATTAATATATATAATTATATATATTAATAGTAAATTACACCTATACAGTGTACATGTGTGTATGTATATGTGTACATATATATATACTTAGATCATAAATATATAATAAATATATAATCATCTAAGTATATATTTTTTCTACACTTTTTAATTTATTTGATCTTATTTTCAGCCAGCAGGGGGACCACCTGTCATTACAGGCAGCCCCCCTGCTGGCAATGCTGCAGCCAGCTATCCCGGCCATGTGATTGTGAGGTCCTCGCAAGGTCCTCACTCTCACATGGCCGGAGGGGGCTGCAGGAGGGCTCCCTGGGAGTCCCCCCAACCGCGATCGCCGGCATGGGATCGCCGGCGACCGGGTAAGTAAGGAAAGAGCGGAGGGCGTACTATTACGCCCGGCGGCGTTTAGAGCCGCCTAAAATAGGGCGTAATAGTACGCCCTCCGGTCTTAAGGGCGTAATTGCCTTCAATTAAAAAAAAATAAACGTCTATTCATTTTGATAAGGTAGAATGGTTCTTCTGATGCCGATAAAGATCATCTGTATGTTGGCATTACTAGTATTCTTCAACCAATAGGCAATCTTTCTTACACTTTTTTTTTTTTTTTTTTTAATCAATAAACAAAAAGTTTTTACCATGGGTTTGGGTTCCATACTGCATTAGAAAAGATATAATAGCGATTGCTACCTTGCACACCACAATTAACTTAACAGCCTTGTAATGGAGAAAAATTATGTAGTGGTATTGGAGATGAAATACTGTCAACCTAAACTTACCTTGAACTAGAGACTACTTTGTCTTGTTTATTTTCCCCCGTTTGTCAAAACCTGACAAAAGGTGTAGCTACCTTTGTCACTTCAATCATCCGCCTCCAGTGATGGCTGAGAGAATCAAGCATGGTCTCATTCATCATGAGACAACAACTATGGAGACTCCTGCATCTTGCGGGATCCATCATGGACATTAGTGTTGTATTCCCGCGCATGCGCAAGAGTTCAGCACTAATGTGAGCTCCTAGCAGATAAAACAACGGGCGCTGTAGAAAGATGGTGGCACCCGTGTAGTGTAGAGGAAGGGCATAGATCTATCCAGGTATTTGGAAACCTTGCTAATGCTTGACTGTGCAACTACATTTAAGGTTTGTTTGTTTTTGCAGACATTTTGTGTGTGTATATACACTGCTCAAAAAAATAAAGGGAACACAAAAATAAAACATTCTAGATCTGAAAGAATTAAATATTCTTCTGAAATACTTTGTTCTTTACATAGTTGAATGTGCTGACAACAAAAATCACACAAAAATAAAAAAAATGTAAATCACATTTTTCAACTCATGGAGGATTTGGAGTCACACTCAAAATTAAAGTGGAAAAACACACTACAGGCTGATCCAACTTTGATGTAATGTCCTTAAAACAAGTCAAAATGAGGCTCAGTAGTGTGTGTGGCCTCCATGTGCCTGTATGACCTCCCTAAAACGCCTGTGAATGCTCCTGATGAGGTGGCGGATGGTCTCCTGAGGGATCTCATCCCAGACCTGGACTAAAGCATCTGCCAACTCCTGGACAGTCTGTGGTGCAACGTGACGTTGGTGGATGGAGCGAGACATGATGTCCCAGATGTGCTCAATTGGATTCAGGTCTGGGGAACGGGTGGGCCAGTCCATAGCATCAATGCCTTCGTCTTGCAGGAACTGCTGACACACTCCAGCCACATGAGCTCTAGCATTGTCTTGCAATAGGAGGAACCCAGGGCCAACCGCACCAGCATATGGTCTCACAAGGGGTCTGAGGATCTTATCTCGGTACCAAATGGTAGTCAGGCTACCTCTAGCGAGCACATGGAGGGCTGTGCAGCCCCCCCAAAGAAATGCCACCCCACACCATTACTGACCCACTGACAAACTGGTCATGCTGGAGGATGTTGCAGGCAGCAGAACGTTCTCCACGGCGTCTCCAGACTGTCACGTCTGTCACATGTGCTGAGTGTGTACCTGCTTTCATCCGTGAAGAGCACATGGCGCCAGTGGTGAATTTACCAATCTTGGTGTTCTCTGGCAAATGCCAAACGTCCTGCACGGTGTTGGGCTGTAAGCACAACCCCCACCTGCGGTTGTCGGGCCCTCATACCACCCTCATGGAGTCTGTTTCTGACCATTTGAGCAGACACATGCACATTTGTGGCCTGCTGGAGGTCATTTTGCAGGGCTCTGGCAGTGCTCCTCCTGTTCCCCCTTGCACAAAGGCAGAGGCAGCGGTCCTGCTGCTGGTTTGTTGACCTCCTACGGCCTCCTCCACGTCTCCTGATGTACTGGCCTGTCTCCTGGTAGCGCCTCCATGCTCTGGACACTACGCTGACAGACACCGCAAACCTTCTGGCCACAGCTCGCATTGATGTGCCATCCTGGATGAGCTGCACTACCTGAGCCACTTGTGTGGGTTGTAGACTCCGTCTCATGCTACCACTAGAGTGAAAGCACCGCCAGCATTCAAAAGTGACCAAAACATCAGCCAGGAAGCATAGGAACTGAGAAGTGGTCTGTGGTCACCACTTGTAGTTACATTGTGTTGTTTAAGTGTTCCCTTTATTTTTTTTGATATCTCTCTCTCTCTCTCTCTCTCTATATATATATATATATATATATATATATATATATACATATACACACACATTATAATTACAGTTTTACTAACAGCTGTCATCATAGAAAGTATCAATGGAGTGGAGCAGGACTCTGCACTGGAGTAAAAGTTAAGTGAAATGTATTCCCCCATCTCCCTACATGGCATATGAAGGGGTTAAGGAAAACCCAATCCCAAAAAACAAATAGCGGTTTTATTGTTATTGTTTTTTTTAACTTTGGTGTATTACTTTACATTCAACCAGATACTTTTTTTTCTTCATAACAAGTATACTTTATGTAACAGTATCATTGTAGACTAACACCATGCTATTTTATACATATAAACGCATATACACACATATATATATATATATATATATATACACACACACACACATACATATATATATACACACACACACACAAATCCAATAACTAGGCACTCCTCCTTATAATAGACTTTCAAAAATATTATAATGCCTAGGTGCATCCCGCGTTATATATAAAACAAATGGATAAAAGGAGCACACTAGGACTTCCTTAGTTAAGTGAAGAAAAACTTTTTAATAGATGCTTACAAAGTCATGGTCTGTGCAAAGAAAATCGACGTTTCGACCCTCCTAGGGTCTTTATCAAGATCACAGTGACATATCTACATAACCATAATATATACAGAAATATCAACGACCCTCCTAGGGTCTTTATCAAGATCACAGTGACATATCTACATAACCATAATATATACAGAAATATCAACGAAAGCTTACCAATGAGGTGATCAGACAGCCGACCGGCTAGAGAACCCGGAAGTGGAAACACCACGTGGACGTATGACGTGAGTGACGTGGTTGCACCACGTGGACGTATGACGTGAGTGACGTGGTTGCCAAGCAACCTAACAAACTAAACAACTAGCTAGATGCCACATATACAAGTGTATCTAGCTAAATTCCCGGGGATGGAGGAAATAGATACAGTGGCCAATGCTGTGGAAACACATATAAAGTGAACAGAAGTGAGCATGCAGATAATTAAGAATACCTACACTGTGAATAAAATAATAAAAGTGTAATCCACAGAAGAGGCTATCAAAAAAAAAAACAAAGATCGAGGCCGGGTTATACTATATTAGATATGCAGATATTAGCTATATATTTACAATATGCTCGGAGCAAACAAGGTACTCAAATAATATTCTCTATACTCATATGATTTAGAAACTAATGGTAGGCAGGTTACAGATATCCGGAAAGGAGAAAAGAGAATAGCCAGAAGACGAGATATATTATATATATATATATATATATATATATATATATATATATATATATATATATATATATATATATATATATATATATATATATATATATATACACACACACACACACACACACACACACAACTTGTGTTTGCAGCTTCTAACATACCATCCATTCAATTCATGCCCTTTATCATTATTCACTAATCTCTTATTATCCAAGGTTCAAACATGGCAAAAATTTAAAGAGTAACTCCAGGCACCAAAAGAACGTCATCTAGTTGTTATGGTGTCAGGAGGCCCAAGGAGGCACTCTTACGTCAATGGTTAAACTGCTCTCAAATGATTTAACCCCAAAGTTTCCTCCAGCGGTCATGTCTAAACTGGCATCTGGCTTTTGAATATTCCGAATCAGTGCCACTGGTCATGGAGGCCACTGATTGCCTAAAAGCAGTCTGCTGACGCTCTCAGCCAATCAGTGACTCCCCATTTACTAAACTTGCTTGGAAAAGGTACTCAGCGCTTCTGAAAATCCAGAAACCAGATGCTGCCTGGAGGAGGGGAGGAATTGCTGCTGGAGCCAACTTTGGGGTTAAACTTTTCTACAATGGTTTAACCCCTTGAGGTAAGAGTGCCTTTGGGGGCCTCCTGGTACAATAACAACTTAATTTAGATGAAGCGGTTTTAGTGCCTGGACTGTCCCTTTAAGTGTTCAAAAGCCCAGCTTTTCTATTTCATATTTATACTCAATCTGTACAACCCCATTACTGTGGAATTTTATTGGCACTTTCTAAATAATAATACAATTAGTTCCTATATTTTAGATTTAAATCCACAAATGTCATAAATGTATGAATTTGTTTTTTTATGATTAATACAGCTATAGCACTCACTTTAATACCAGCAATATTAAATAATAATGCTAGTACTGTAGAGCAGAAACTCCAATACCAGTGTTTTTCTTGCTTGTTGAAAGCATATAAAGTTTGACTTGGGGGAATCAAATAAATATTAAAAAAAAAGCCAGAGAGGGTGCATTAAACAGCCTAGACAGTGCTGTAGAATATTTTGACGTAACATAAATAAAAACATTATGTTATTATGCAGGGCACTCAGCCATAGGTTATCAGCACAACTTGTCTGCTTGATTAAAAACTGAATGTATAAAGAGCAATTTGTAGGCAAAGTTCTAAGTGGAGCATTCACTGTGGAAGTCAAGGTTCTAGCCATTTGCCCTAATTTTAATAGCATCCCCCCCACAACTGCTCTTCATAACTTCTAGTGTATCTATACTACAATTTTGATTGTACAAAAATCCAGAAATAAAGGGTTTACAGTGTATGCTAGCAGTTCAGATCAGAAAATAGAATACGGGAGCATTAAATGGTCTGAACCAAAAACAAACCAAAACAAATCATAACATTAGAAATAAAGTCACAGTTGCAGGGTTATCGAAAAAAACTATTAAATTAATTCCAGATAGAAAAATAGCGCACCTGGTGAAATTCTCCAACTCGGCCACAACTTATTTTTGTACTGGTTTTTCAATTCACATTTAATTCGTTAAAACTCAGTTTCACTCTATATTAGAATTGTATATAAGCGCATGCACACACGAGATAGAAACAGATATATGGTGGTATAGAAACTATACACAAGCTTTCATAATTTCCAGTTAACAGCAGTAGTAAAATGTTTCCAGGGTGCACTGTCTGCTTAAGTAGCAAGCACTACATGGGAATGCATTACATAGATAGTCAATATTTCACAAAGATTCGGAGTTGGAACTTTACTGAAATTCCAACCCAGTCAAAAGATAAACTGAGACAGGGACTACTTTGTCTCAGTATTTTTCCTACGCTGGACACTGGGTGACTAGCTACGGAGGATCACGCGGGATCTTACATATACCTTTCTTCTGTACCTTCGTGCATGTGTGAGTACACAACAGTGATGTCGCTCCTGGCAGCTGAAACACCAGGTGAAGAACAGAACCAAACAGAATAAGATGGCAGCACCAGCGAGGGACAGGTTGAGGTAAGTAGAATTCACCTTTGCATCATCAAATGTTGCTGTACAAATTAATAAATAACCTTAAAAGTGGTCTGCTTTTTTTTCTTACACTTTTGCAGTAAATGTAATTTAATTCTTGTCAAAGACCTCTGTACCTCAATGTAAAGCATGCAGGCTGCTTTAGTTAGCAACTGTGACTCAACTATTCATATTGTGAGAAACCAATGTTTTATATGCAGCAGGACCTGACTAACCCCACTGTACTGATTTAACTTGAAAAGAACACTCCGATTACAGTATACTTTAGTGGTTATTGTGCCATGTGTGCTCTGCTGCAACCCTGCGTAATCAGTCAAATAATTTACAACGCGCAAGTAACATACTTTTTCTTTTTCTTCCACAGAAAACGCTTACAGGTTAAAATAGTGCTAGACCGAAAGCATTTACAAGTTCATGTTGCACCAAAATGAACCCTACGTCTGTAAAAAGTATTGCAAGACACAAGCATGCAGCTGCTGAGGAACCATTTTTGTGGTAAGGCAACCAGCAAAAAATAAATAAAATTACAATAAGTGAAAGACCGTATTTATTATGGAGAGATGGATCGAAGTGTATGTTTCTCCACAATCAGAGCAAGAGAGTCAATGAATCCCCTGTCCCTCAACAGCTTTTTGGATTAATGCAATTACAGCTCTTGATTTAACAGGTTTCTTTAAATATTCTTCACTTAATCCACGCAAAATACGGATTTGCTTTAAAATACAATCCCCAAGTTTATGTCAAATAATTTCGGTGGTATGATAAAATCTGAGTCTCTGCTTAAAGTCCAGCTAATTCAGAAGTTAACTTTTGTACTAGTCCTACAACCCTGATGGCAATAACAGGCTGACAGTGCTTGGCAAAACCATCTCCAGCACTTTTAGCCTATCATTACCGTCAAATTCAGAGATGCACTTCCAGTACAAAACCTGCATTATTAACAAAAAATAGCTAAAAATGATCATTACTGGGACAGTAAGTTGCTCATTTGTTTTTGCCAGAAGTTGTGATGTTTTACATGGTAGTTTGCATAAGGTATAGGAATCAATATATACTATGTACTCACATAGACATTTCAATAGGAATTGATGTGACTGTTAAGTTACAGAAAATGGGTCCATGACAATAATGGAATTTTTCGGCAAATACATTAAAATGGCACTGTCACCGTCTGGGGAAGCAGGCAATGATGAGTTCTACTGACCTGAACCAGTCACTCAAGGGTGCCACCATCTTCTCCCAGCAGGTCCTATTAAGCACCAGGAGCCGATGTCACTGCTGTACCTTTGCACATGCGCAAGGTCTGTGGAGGATCCCACGAGACCGCAGGATCCTTCATAGATAAAGACAATTCCCTGCAGCTGTTGTCCTTGCAGCCCAATGTCTAGAAGCATCAGGAGTACAAAAAAAAATGTAGTCCCTACTTTGTCTCAGTGTATCACTTGACTGAGTATTCTATCTTTAGGAAATACAGTGGAACCTCGGAATTCAAACTTAATCCGTTCCAGAAGGCTATTTGAGAACCGATTTGTTGAAAACCGAATCAAAATTTTCCATAAGAATAAATGTAAATTAGATTAAAGGGAAGAGTATTTTACTCATCTGGTTCCAGCACCGGGAGCTGACAAAATGACGAAATAGGAGGGCGCGAGCAGGGAGCAATCAGACGCTTCCATTTGGAAGCATCATTGCTCCCTTGTGCGCATGTGCGGCACATACTTCATAGGGCGGCTTCATGCCAGCTCAGCTAGCGGTCTTTGCCCGCCCCCTCTCCTCTGCTGACAGGCAGGAGAGAGAAGGCGCGCACACAGTGCCTTCTCTCTCCTGCACACGTCAGACATATTTTAATACAACTGACGTGTACAAGGCCTTTTTAGGGCCCTACATGATAGGAAGTCCATCTGGTGGCCGTCTGAGTGACGGCCACTAGAGGTATTCCTATCAATCAATGTAAACACTGCATTTTCTGTGAAAAGCATTTTAACACAAATTTTACAGTTTAATAAGACTTTAAATGCATAAAATCATACAGAAAAAAAATAAACACAATGTAAATGAAATTAAAATGTAGCTACACTTTACCGGTCGGCTCTATTCGATTTGTCTAGTGCTAGGAGGCCGATTCATCATACCAACAAGGTTCCAAATTGGTACCAGCAAAGTTAATGCTGTGTGATTTTGTTCTAATACCGAGAATTTTTTTTCTCAAATATTTAGTTTGAATACCGAATTAAGTAAGGGAAGTTCGAGTAAGGAACCATTCCAGAACCAAGGTTCCACTATACTCATTTTTTGGGGGCGTGACTGTGTTGCTTTTACGAGGTAGTTACTGCTTCAGGATCAGTTAGATAGAGATTGCAGAGGAGTAGAAAAAGGACAAATTCAAACAAAAGCATGTGTGTGCAAATACAAACATTTAAACCTATATGCATTATGCATTTAACTGTATGTGTGTTCAGACAGATGTTAATTTAATGTCATTACCTCCACACATTTTTTTTTTTAAATTAATTTTCTCAAAGACAGAACTCAAAGGTCTGGCTGGTGAACCGGACCATGGATGAGAAGGTTCTGCTGCAACGCCAATACCCACGGTTGAGCTGAGATAATATCTATCACAGTAGCATATGAGGACATAGTCTTAAATTAGAGGGGCAAAGGTTTAAAAATAATATCAGTAAGTATTACTTTACTGAGAGGGTAGTGGATGCATGGAATAGCCGTCAAGCTGAAGTGGTAGAGGTTAACACAGTGAGGGAGTTTAAGCATGCGTGGGATAGGCATATGGCTATTCTAGCTATAAGATAAGGCCAGGGACTAATTAAAAGTATTTCAAATATTGGGCAGACTAGATGGGCCAAATGGTTCTGATCTGCTGTCACATTCTATGTTTCTAAGTCCGGCACAGACACATAGGCGCCAACTAAACCACCAAACAAAATATACCATACAATACAGGGAGACCACCCAATTTAACAAATGGATTGGAGCACACAAGTAGAAGTTCCAAGGAATCACAGAGCATCTATCAGGACCTTACTAGGGTCCCTACTCCAGGTTTAATACAGCTAAGCAGTCAAATGAGCAACAATTTTGTCTGCCTCAGGAGACCCCACTCTTTGAGTAAAAAGCCTGCCATCAGATGTAGTCTACTCCCAAACTGTCTACACAATGTCACTCACCGTCACATTCCAGACATGCACTCACTAGAGGATGTTAGAGACTTCACCCAGTATCATCTATTCTCAGTGGCCTACATAGACATACAACCATGATGCTTTCAGACAGAAAGCAAATTTAGGGCTCCTGACAAAGTGCTTTAATGCTAGCAATATGTATAACAACAATTTTATATATTATATAATAATGCTAGTACTTTATTGCTCAGTATAGATTAGATCATAAACACTCCAATACCAAGTGTTTCTCGTGCTTGGTGAAAACATACAGAGTTCTTAAAAAGAATACAGTGGAACCTGTCTTGCTACACGAGCGAGTCTCGGTATCCGAACAAATCATGCCACAAGGATGTTGAATTATAAAGCTATGTCTCACTTTAGAGCCATTTTAAATGCCAGAAGAACAGTTACCTATCCCCATACAAACAATATCTCTTCTCCTTTCCACATACGCCATCAACTCTCATCATTACAGGTAAAGTGAAGTTAAATTTTTAGGTTTCATTTACTGCACATTGGGTTTATTATTTTTTTAACATGAAATTATGCATGCAAGGTATTAAACTGTATGTAAAATGCTGTAATTTGGGGGGTCTTTAACGGATTAATCAAATTTACATTAATTCTTATGGGAAATATAGATTCGGTACTCGAACAGCCTTCTGGAACAAATTAAGTTTGAGTTCCAAGGTTCCACTGTACTAAAGGAACACTAAAGCATTAGGAATACAAACCATTGAAATAAAGTGGCCTGAGTAATTCTAGTGATCCTTTAAAGCAGATATGTACACTTTAGGGACCGTGTGTAAAACACTCAGCAGAGGCATCACCCAAGGAAGGAAAACAATTTATGCTTATAAAAAAGGATTCTCTTTTCTATTCAAAATCACTTCTATCTGTAATTATATACAAGGCTGCCAGCCTTAGCCTTCCTGTATAAACATGAATGCCACTTCATTTCTACTACAATTATTTATGTTTAACATCTAATGCAACAAGAGAGTTACCATTTGGTCACAGTCTTATGGGCCACTAGCTTAGATAAACTTGAAATCTGTGACACTCTAAAAAGCAAAGAATGGGAGGAACTGTGTTGGTGGAAAAAGCAGCCTGCAATATTTAAATATTTTATTGTACAAGATATTGGGGACAGAGCAGGTGATGGGGAGGCCTGAATAAACAGCACATGGGCAACATATGTAGGCACTGGTGACCATTTTACACACTACACATACCACATTGTAGCAGAGTACAGAGTAGCCAGGGCTCAAACTCACATTGAGAGAGAATGAGTGGCTCCATAAAGGGTGGAGGGTTGGTTGGAACACATTGACTAGAAGGAAGGAGACAGGGGGGCAGGAGTTTAAGGGCGAGTCGAATAATGAGAAGTAGAGTCATAAGGGGAAAGTCAGAATCTTAGAAGTGTCAAAAGATTAAGGGAATTAAAGATTAATAGATGTTAACTTGCTGCATGCACTGTAGGTATTCTAGAGAGCATAAAAAGTCTAAATGGTGAGATATATATATATATATATATATATATATATATATATATAAAATCAACCGATATTTATTTTTTTAGAGCAGATACCGATACGGATACTGATAATCTGTGAACTATCAGGCCGATAGCCGATAACATACCGATATTCTGTACATTTACCATTTTGAAAAAAAACTATTTCTAAAGGTAAATGCACAAAATATACATGCCACATGTATTGGATGCAGCATGTTTAGACGGGGGAGCTGTGTGTGTTTGTGTAGTGTGTATAGTGAATGCAGTGAGTGTGTATAGTGAATGCAGTGAGTGTGTAGTGTGTATAGTGAATGCAGTGAGTGTGTAGTGTGTATAGTGAATGCAGTGTGTGTAGTGTGCGTAAAGTGAATGCAGTGAGTGTGTGTGTGTGTGTGTAGTGAATGCAGTGAGTGTGTAGTGTGTATAGTGAATGCAGTGAGTGTGTAGTGTGTATAGTGAATGCAGTGAGTGTGTAGTGTGTATAGTGAATGCAGTGAGTGTGTATAGTGAATGCAGTGAGTGTGTATAGTGAATGCAGTGAGTTTGTGTAGTGTGCGCAAAGTGAATGCAGTGTGTGTAGTGTGGGTAAAGAATGCGGTTTGTGTAGTGTGCGTAAAGTGAATGCAGTGTGTGTATAGTGAATGCAGTGTGTGTATATAATGAATGCTGTGTGTGTATTGTTGTGTATAAAATGAATGCAGAGAGTGTGTGTGTTTGTGTAAGTGATTCTTTGTATATAATGAATGCAGAGTTTGTGTGTTTGTATAGTTGTGTATATAATGAACGCAGAGTGTGTGTATGTGTGTGTGTTTCTGAAGGGATGTAATTTGTGTAAAATTATTTTAATTTCATTTTTAATATTTATATGTTTAATTTTTTTGTCCCCCCCTCTCCTCCCTGCTTGTTACCTGGCCAGGGAGGTGGGCTATGCCATTCCCTGGTGGTCAGGTGGCATGTAGTGAGCAGTGGGAAGGCCCGCAAGCAAGCTGTTACCTTTCCCAGCAGCTCCCTTGTGTAAATCTCGCGGCCTGCATCCCGCGTTGCCATGGTAACCCGTGGCAATGCTCTGGCGGCAGCGGGAATCGCAAGATTTACACAGGGAGCTGAAGGGAGCTGCTGGGAGGATAAGTAAGCACTTGCTGCGATCCCCTCCAGGACCGCCGGGCTTCTAATGAGCCCGGCAGTCCTGGTATGTATTATCGGCAATATCGGTATCTATATTGGCCGATACCGATATTGCCAAAAATACCAGATATCGGCAAAACCGATAAACTGTCGATCCCATATATAATTATTATTGGCAATATCTGTATTTTTATTGGCAGATACCGATATTGCTGAAAATATCGGCCGATCCCTAATATATTGCAGTATGCAATGATACCTTTTTTATTAGGCTAACATAATATTGCAAAGACATGTTTTCAAGAGTTTTCCTCTCTTCCTCAGGTCTTATCAATCTGATAGAGTTCAGCTAGAGTTATCAATCCATAACCTATTTGGATTTCTATATAAATAGAAATCCAAATAGGTTATGGTGGGGAAAAATTGTGATTGAAAACCCCTTCCATCTGAAGTCTATGGATAATTGATACAATGTTAAACAAAAATCTGCACACCCGTCAAGCCATAAGACTTGCTTTTCCCACAGAAATCCCATAACTGCAACGATGTTACAACCGCAACGCATTCTGGGTGGGCATATGCAAATTAGTTTAACAAAGAATCACATTTTTGCCTCATTCCATTTTAAACATGGATTCCTTTTAATCTGTGTTTGCTGTATAAAACAGCTTGAAACAATATAGAAAAAGATGCAAAACCAGTGAACCACTCATGGACAGCTGTTTCGTTGTTAATGCAACTCGTCAGCATGAGGTTGGTTACTGGTTTGCTTATTGAGGCTTGGTAGTGCTTGGGAAGCAAAATCCAAATAGGTTATGGTGGGGAAAACATGTGATTGAAAACCCCTTCCACCTGAAGTCTATGGATAATTAATACAATGTTAAACATAAATCTGCACACCAGTTAAGCCATAAGACTTGCTTTTCCCACAGAAATCCCATAACTGCAGCGATATTACAACCGCAAAGTATTCTGGGTGGGCATATGCAAATTAGTTTAACAAAGAATCACATTTTTGCCTCATTCCATTTTAAACATGGATTCCTTTTTTCCTATATTGTGTTTCAAGCTGTTGTATACAGCAAACACAGATTAAAAGGAATCCATGTTTAAAATGGAATGAGGCAAAAATGTGATTCTTTGTTAAACTAATTTGCATATGCCCACCCAGAATACTTTGCGGTTGTAACATCGCTGCAGTTATGGGATTTCTGTGGGAAAAGCAAGTCTTATGGTTTGACTGGTGTGCAGATTTTTGTTTAACATTGTGTATGTATGTATGTATGTGTATATATATATATATATATATATATATATATATATATATATATATATATATATATATATATATATATATATATATATGTATATATCTAGATAGATATATATATATATATCTAGATAGATATATATATAGATATATATAGATATATATATATATCTAGATATATATATAATATATATATAATTAAAAAAATAAGTAGATATGTGTATGTATATATATATATATATATAAAATATATGTATATTTATCTTATATCTATGTCATACTAAGTGTACTTTCATATTGATATATACATTAATATAAAAATACACTTATTAAATTAACTATATATTGTGTATATATTATAAAATACAAATAAGTAAATAAATTTAAAAATATATATTTTTTTAAATTATATAATTGTATTCTAACTGTATTTTGATATATATCAAAATACACTTAGAATGAAATTATATATTGATGTATATAAATACAAAATATATATCCATATACAAAATTACATATATTTCATATACACGTAGACTTCAAATATATAAATGTATGTATTAATATTCAAATTCTACGTGCATATTTATGTAATATTTTTACATAATTAAGTAATTTTATTGATTGCAATTTGAGGGACCTGTCTAACAACCCAGGCCAAAAGTCCAGAGAATGTAATTCGCTAGCACTGTATTTAGCCCAGGAACGAGAATTACATGATGGCATACCATTTGCAAAAGAAGACAACACAAGGTATTTTAACACAGAAACAAATATAAATGCTAACTTTGGCCAGTGTTTGTGACTAAGTGGCTACTTAAAAAGACACATGTCTACTTTAAAAACATATGTACATGTGAGGTGTGATTCAGAGCTTTATGACAGATAACACTGTTACAATGTCATTATTGATACATTTTTTAAATATATATTTTGAAACAGCAATATCCTACTTTTACTTATAGCCCTATAACTTGCAAAAAAAAAAAAAAGCAAAAAAACATGTAAACACTGGGTGTTTAAAAAAAAAAAAAAAAAAGAATTTTTTTAAGTAGATTATATGACATGATATGTAAATAAAGCCCCTTTTGTCCTGAAAAAAAACTCAATATATAACTTTTATGGGAACAGTAAATGAGAGAGAGGAAAATTACAGCTAAACACCAACACCACAAAAGTGTTAAAACAGCTCTGGTCCTTCATGTACAACATGGCCAAAACAGTCCAGTCCTGAAGGGGTTAAAAAGTTTTTAAACATGTTAACATTATATGAAGGTCCCGAACACCTGCAGCACAGCCTCTCTGGGCTGCCCATATGATGCTTCCAAATTAGTTCAAGCAGCAATTGGTGCCACTGATTGCCTGACAGCATCAGCTGATCGATTGCTGCCTATTTATTGCAGTTTATCATTGATTGGTTGGCTAGTGATAGGGTACACCAAACACTACAACAACGTCAATGAGATGAAATTATTAGAGTGCCTATATTGTCCCTTTAGTACACTATTACACAAAGAAAACAAGCACAAACAAAAAAACAGGCAATCGGCTTGTGCAGATTTTAGACAATTGTTTTTTCATCTATAGAACACGTCTAACAAGCAAGATTTGCAGCACAGCACAATAAAAAGAGGTGCTGCAGGTAACCCTATAAGTCATTACCTATTAAACAGAAATAGAAGTGCCCAGGATATGGGTGGGATTAAATGTATAACTAAATAAATAGATTATGATCAAAATTGCAAATTACAGAAAATGTATAAATACTACTGAAACTACAGACTGAATGCCACATTTTCGGTTACATTTATAAGAAAATTTGCCTGCAGTTAATGGTATGGCCCACACATACTTAACAGCAAGTCCATGTGATCAGACATGGGGATTCTTCCTCCTCACAATACTGCCTGCACGCTGAAGCTGGTCTGGATTTAATTCAGCATACTCTGTATATAATTTATTATGGTGTCCTGCACTGCCATCCCCTGGGACATCTGCATTTTTTCTGTTGCCCCCCTCCCTCTCTCCTCATTCCTTTGATCTTTTTGTTAAATACAACAGCTCAACCATCCCCCATTTTGCAGGAGTAACATGTACCCATCCCCTTTTCTGTACTTATATTGAACCTATGAATACTATCATCAGTAAGTATTGCTGGCAATAAAAATGTTCGGCGTTTCAATCCGCAGGTCTTTATCAAAATCATCTTGATAACGACCTACAGGTAGATTACCACATTTTGAATACACTTCATATATTCATATATTTTTGAAAATCCAGTGAGTGCTCTATTTTTTCCCTTTTTGATATATATATATATATATATATATATATACACACACACACACACACACACACATTTATTGTTGGTGTTCTATAATTAATGCAAGCATATTTATGATTACACACATTTGCAGTTGCAAAATTGCTAACACATGCACACATTAAAAAAAAATTAACACAATTTAGAAGTTAGAGATTTTAGTTGCGTTTCTTTAAAATACCTGATCTCATATTCCTTCTTCTGTATGCTTGAAGCATATGCACAGGTAATGTTTCTGAGCACAGATGCAAACTAAAATGTCTTGCCCAAAGATCAGAAATGAAATTAAAAACATAATTTATAAGGGAATTATAGAACACAGGATCAAATAATATGTTAAAAATATATATACATAAATTACATAAAATTAGATTTGTCACTTTTGGGGGTCTTTGCATATTTTGCAATGACTCAGGGGTGACATATCCACTTAAGGTCCTGTGGCCACAAGATGCAGAGGAAAGTAGGTATCCCTAATGAAGCTGCCGCCATCTTCTTCTGATGGCGCACTTTAGCTCTTGACACATCATCTGCGCAGAGCCACAAGATTACGGATGTCTATAAATGATCCCAAGCAAGCCTCCATAGATCAAATCTCATGATAAGTGAAACAATGTGTGAAAACCAGATCAGTCACTTGCGACAGCTGCTGGGAATTCTTACTTTGTGTTATGGTATCTTTGGATTGTGTTGAAATTTCAATTAAATTTAAACACAATCAGCAGGAGTATTTCACAAAGATAACTCAGAAGTACATACTTTTGTTACAAATGGAGTGCTAAGGATTGACTTAGAGAGTCAGCTGACCACTCTAAGCCAATCTGCAGCACCTCTGCCTGGTGGCAGTCAGTGCTTCCTCTAGCTGACTTTAAGATATCAGATGTCTATGGGGACAGCAATGAATGGGGGTAAAAAGGTTTAACCCCAACAAGTAATGGCACCGTTACACCTAGATGTCAATTAAGTTGCTATGGTGTCCAGAGTGTTCCTTTAATTAATAATCTATATCAAGGGTTTTTAACACCTGGGAAGACACCTAAATAGGGACATCAATTTTACTATGTGTCCTTTGGTTGGAACAGTCATATATCCATTTGGTTACAGGCAAATGCCTGTTAAAATAATTTACCATTACAGCACTGCTTCCCTCAAAGTGGCATAGACCCCCTGGACATTTTTTGTTTGGTATATCTCATAATAGAAAAATAGATAACTGAGCTAATTTTCAATTGAAGAATAAATTGCAAAGTTGGTAAATGTAAAT
Source organism: Pelobates cultripes (assembly GCA_933207985.1). Classification (NCBI taxonomy): domain Eukaryota; kingdom Metazoa; phylum Chordata; class Amphibia; order Anura; family Pelobatidae; genus Pelobates; species Pelobates cultripes. The sequence goes on along the minus strand of OW240916.1, from coordinate 179,691,066 downwards.
GAAAATAAAACAATATACTAATCTTTAAATGAATACTCTAGGTACAACAACTGTACACTTATGTTTTACAGATTTGTCAAACTTGCAATACAAAGCTTGAAAATAGAGTTCATAGCTCCACCTCCAAGTCTCATCAATCAACAGAAAGGAATTTTACTTGCAGGTTCGGTTACCATCTCACACCAATGATTTGGCATGTCATCAATGACATGGAAGGGACTTGAAGGTACTGCTTCATGGGAGTAATTACTTGGATGTCTAAAGACTGCCCATGTCTCTCTGAGGACTGCAGTCACTGCACTTCAACTGCTCGCTCCCAGGGATAAGTGCGTACAAGTCCCTGCACTTGCAGGACTTCTCGTGGGCAGCTCCCTTCCTATGGAATAGCCTGCCTACCGCCATCAGACTCTCCCCTAGTCTTCAATCATTTAAAAATTGCCTTAAAACCCATCTCTACAGGAAAGCTTATGGCCTCCCAGACTAACCTCTACCTCACATACCAGTCTCTTGCTCTCTCCTAAAGGGCAGCACTTTACTCTCTCCCACCTTATTTGATTGCCGTTTCCTGTGTTTTATACCCCACCTCCAATAGACTGTAGGCTCGTTTGAGCAGGGCCCTCTTAAAACCTATCGTTCCTGTAAGTTTTCTTGTAATTGTCCTATTTATAGTTAAATACCTCCTCTAATAATATTGCAAAGCACTACGGAATCTGTTGGCGCTATATAAATGGCGATAATAATAATACATACAGTCAGGAGTGTAACCATGGCATTTTGACAGGGATTTAAAGTGAAGCTACGTTCTCCTACTTTGTCAGTCCAACAAATCTGTGAAAATTAAGGGTGCAGGGACAGTACTTAGCACCATAAGCACTTAAAATAAGCTGGTAATAAATTGTTCCAGTGCATACAATATTTTTGTTTTGTTTTTAGAAGTTTGCCACACTTGTACAGTAGCATGTGACCAATTCCAAACCAAACAAAAAATCCTCCAATCAGGATCCACTGTACAAAAAGAGGTTCGCAGGACACCTAGTTTAGGCCCATCTCCACTCATCACAAAGGATGAATGGAAATGCTGAATAATAAAAGCCATACTGTGTAACTGCTTTCAGCCTATTCACGGCCTCCTTCATAGTTCTGGGCTATGTGCAGAAATTTCCCAAACTAAAAACTGCTCGTGATCCAAAGCTGGGGGAGGTGGGGAGGGCAGAAATGTCTGTCCGAAAACGTGTATTCAGTCTGTAAAATACTCCAGCTTGGTACCACAGATCCTCATGCAATCTAATGGCTACAATATTTTTTGCATATTGCTGCAATTATAAGCAACTCTGGGACAATAGACAGGGATGCAAGGCGACGGGGCACTCTCTGCACCACACTTTAGGAATGATGATTATTTGTTATGTTGCATCTTTTTATGCTGACCCTTTAAATAAATGAATATTTAATAAACAAACAACTAAATATTTGTTACAGTTAGCAATAATGGTATACACAAAAGTATCAAAAATCTGACAAAGCCAGACAAGGATCATCCTGCTAAATTGTTAATTACTGCAAAAACAAAAAACGCCTATATTCACATAGAGTTGCTAGTTTGAGTGGTGCCACATGCTGTACTAAACTCAGACATTCTATAAAATGTTTAGAATTTTCTTTCCTTCTCAATAAATAAAATAAACATACATAAATCAGTCTAGAACCAGAATATGCTGCATCCTATTAACAATGCAGAATACCAATCTGAAAGGAAAAGCACCAACACATTAATTTCAACATACCAATAAAAACTACAATATTGACATTTCTTTTCGGCCTCCAGTTTGGAATTTTGTGAATAGAAAGACCATAAATCATCACAAAATCGTACTGATGAGCAAGGATAAAATATCTCTCTATGCTACTCTATAGAACTACATTATAAGAGTTATTCACTAAAATGAGAATTGTAGGAAATTCAAAATGGATTAGCAGCAACTTTCACATTTAAGGCCAAAACAGTCAAACTGAAATAATTCTCCAAAACCGCTATGCTTACATCTAATCTACTTAGGCCTTAAATTTGACATTTGCATTAAATTCCCAACAATTGTAACTTTAGTGAATATCCTCGCATTTATTATATGGCATGAAACTATGTATTTTACTAAACTGCTTTAAAGGGGCAGCATCTATGACCCCACATCACTTCACTAAGTGCAGCTTAGCATGCCCATTTAATACTTATTTATGATTACCTACAGGCTAAAGGGTTGCTCCAACCACTATGACAACTTCATTGCAATTCATTTCGGACAGGGAGCAAAAGCTAGGAGCATCACACAAAGCTAGATTCCAGGTAAGTAAACATCTTTATTTTGCAGGTTTTATGGCAAATGGGAGGGGGAAAGAGAGGGAGGGAGTCCCTTTTCCCAACGTCACACACAAAAGCGGATGAGAAATAGCAAGATATGATAAAAGATTTTATTTATTTATTTGAAACTCCATATTTTGCAAAAATACAAAAATTGTATTATGCAAAGTAGAAACATAGAATGTGACGGCAGATAAGAACCATTCGGCCCATCTAGTCTGCCTAATTTTCTAAATACTTTCATTAGTCCCTGGCCTTATGCCTATCCCACGCATGTTTCAACTCCTTTACTGTGTTAACCTCTACCACTTCAGCTGGAAGGCTATTCCATGCATCCACTACCCTCTCAGTAAAGTAATACATCAGCAACATGGGGTGAGGGGTGGGAGGGAGAGGGGACCTGCAGTGCCAGGAAAATGATTTGTTTTTCTGGCACTAGAGTGTCCCTTTAAGTCATCAGAAAGAATCACCCCTAAATCCCTTTTCTCAGATGTTGAGGTTAGGAGACTATCAAATATTCTGTACTTTGCCCTTGGGTTTTTACATCCAAGATGCATTATCTTGCACTTATCTACATTAAATATCAGTTGCCACAGCTCTGACCATTTTTCTAGTTTACCTAAATCATTTGCCATTTGGCTTATCTGTCCTGGAACATCAACCCTGTTACATATCTCAGTATCATCAGCAAAAAGGCATACCTTACCATTGAAATCTTCTGCAATATCACTAATAAAAATATTAAAGAGAATGGGTCCAAGTCCATGCTTCGAATATACTCAATTGACTATAACTCTATGTTGCCTGTCACTCAGCCACTGCCTTTCAACAATATTTGAATCCAAACTTAAAGATTGCAGTTTATTGATAAGCCTTTTATGTGCAACAGTGTCAAAAGCCTTACTGAAATCTAGGTAAGCAATGTCTACTGCACCACCCTGATCTATTATTTTAGTTACCCAATCAAAAAAAAAAATCTTCCTCACTGGGTTTTTTATTACTAAATGCTAACTTTTTTGGGGGGGTTTGGGGTTGTTGTTTTTTTAACACTATTTTGGCCACATCTGCAGAATACCACAATGGTTTCTTGAATTTTTTGCTTTTACTGAAAAGCCTAATGCAATTTCCTGTTGCCTTCAGCAGTGCAACTTTTAAATAATCCAATTTCTCTTGGACTCCATTTAAATTGCAACTGTCTGTCTCCTTTACACATATTCTAATTTTAGAAAAGTCTGTTTTTCTAAAGTCTAAAATAATTGTTTTTGTGTGATGTTGGTCACTGTTCTTATATGTTTGTGCTTCTGGCACAAGCAGCTATTTTGGTTTTCCAGTTCACATCAGGAAGATTAGTCACCCAAGGATAATAACTTCCCCCTTCATTGTCATTTTAGCTATTTCCTCAACAAGTAGATTATCTAACTATTCTATTTGTCCTGGGGGCCTATAAATCACACCTACACCAGTTACTGTGTGATTACCAAATTCGAATGTAACCCAAACGGACTCTATGTGCGCCTCACTAACTTTTATTAGGCAAAATTTTATGCTATCCTTCACATACAGGGCCACCCTCCCCTTGTCTTTGCTTACCAGTCTTTTCTATATATAAAGAGTACCCTAGTATTGCTATGTCCCAGTCATTTTTTTCATTATACCATGTCTCGGTAACAGCGACCAAATCTGCATTATCAGTTGCCATTATTGCCACAAGTTCATGGATCTTTTTCCCTAAACTACGAGCACTTGACTCTAAGCTTATTTTTTAACACACTTGCTACAGGCACCTTCTGTTCTTGTTTTGGGGGGGTCAAATGGATTGATGTTTTATCACCCTTTTGCCCCCCCCCCCCTAGCTTAAATACATACTAGCAAAACCTCTGAACTGCTCACTGAGAACATTTGATCCCTTTTGAGAAAAAACTGTACACCATGAGAAATGCAGCCAAATCCTTGCTCCCGACACCATTCACAAAGCCATAAGTTAAAGTCCCTAATACGCATCCATCCGCTTGTCATGCACAGGCAGAACTTCAGAGAATGACAGTGTGGAAGCAACCTGCTGTGTATGATTGGCAAAAACACAAAAAACTTCCTTTACCTCTGAAACTTTAATGCAAGCCAAATCATTTGTCCCTAGATGGACAAGTACATCCAATTCCCCTTCCTGTTTTGCTTGCTTAAAGGACCACTCTAGGCACCCAGACCACTTCAGCTTTATGAAGTGGTCTGGGTGCCAGGTCCCTCTAGGAGTAACCCCTTTTTTTTATAAACATAGCAGTTTCAGAGAAACTGCTATGTTTATACTGAGGGTTAATCCAGCCTCCAGAGCTTCTAGTGGCTGTCTCATTGACAGCCGCTAGAGGCGCTTGCGTGCTTCTCACTGTGAAAATCACAGTGAGAGCACGCAAGCGTCCATAGGAAAGCATTGTAAATGGTTTCCTATGCGACCGGCTGAATGCGCGTGCGGCTCCTGCCGCGCATGCGCATGCGCATTCAGCCGATGACGTCGCGAGCAAGGAGGAAAGGAGGAGTAGTACAGCTCCCCGCCCGGCGCTGGAGAAAGGTAAGTGTTTAACCCCTTCCTCTCTCCAGAGCCCGGCGGGACAGGGTCCCTGAGGGTGGGGGCACCCTCAGGGCACTATAGTGCCAGGAAAACGAGTATGTTTTCCTGGCACTATAGTGGTCCTTTAACAATATTACAAATACGTCTTGTCTCTGTGAAGACATCTCGCAAGACCACTATTGTCCAGCTTCACACCTCTTATGATAGAATCCCCCAGTTATTATTATTCGATTTATATAGTGCCAACAGATTCCGTAGCGCTTTAACAACAACTGCTTTCTATTAGGCCTCACCATAGTCTCCAAGCCTGTCTCCATAATACCACCACACTTTGTGCCTGAGTCTGTCTCCACAACACCACTACCCTCAGTGCCTGAGCCTGTCTCAACAACACCACTACACTCGGTGCCTGAGCTTGTGTCCCTAACCAGTAGTCAGATCACAACTGAATTCTGATTCAAAGTTTTGCATTAAAGATCTATCACTTAATCTTTGTGAAAAAGGCAAGTATAATATATTTATGAAAACCAAAAATGTAGTAATCATGCCACTTATAAGCTTTCTTCTGCCCCCTACAATATGAATAGTGTGCACATACACAAATGTTTATCTGAAACTGGTTATTGCTGCATCACACAAAGCCTATTGTGAATGCATTACAGAACTTTGCACACAGAAATGAGGGGCTTATGGTGGTAAAAGCACTTTAATTTTCATTGCTACTACAAAAGCAAAGAGACTACAAATTAGAAAATGCATCATTAAAGCCTAATCTACAAAGAAATATAATGCATAAACAATCCTTTATTTCATGAAAGGACACCGAGTACTAAACCCACTAAATATATGTATGGTTTTAGTGCATATATCCCTTTTCTATAGCAATGTAAACATTTGCCAGTCTGACAGCCACTAGAGAGACACTTCCTACGTATGACCTTCAAAAATCTAAAGTCTTTATCATCAGCGGCATCACGCCCAATAAGACGACACATAATGCTGCTAATACTTCTAATAAAAGCAACAATCAAGAGATGGACATAGAAACATTGTGACTCTTGAAGGTCTTCAATAAAGACAAGATTGACCATCATGTAGTAAAATAGAATCTTGTGGTTTATGACATAAGGAGAGACAGTGTGATGGAAAATACATACTATATTTACTGTTAAAGGTACACTATAGGCACAACAACTTTAGCCTAATGAAGCAGTTTTGGTGTATAGATCATGCCTCTGCAGTCTCACTGCTCAATTCCCTGCTATTTAGTAGCTAATTCACTTTGTTTATAACAACCTAGCCACACCTCCTTGCATGTGATTTGCACAGCCTTTGTAAACACTTCCTGTAAAAAAAAAAAAAAGATCTAATGTTTAAACTTCCTTTATTGCACAGTCTGTTTAGCTTAGACTTTCTGATCTCCTGTTGTTAATAGCTTTCTAGAGTCTGCAGGAGCTTCCTGAATGTGATAAAAGTTTAATTTACAGAGCAGGAGAAAATGAGCTTAAAGGACTACTATAGTGACAGGAAAACAAACGCTTACCTTTCTCCAGCGCTGGGGACTCTCCTCCCTCTTACGATGCCATCCGCCGAATGCGTATGCGCGCGCACATTCAATCAGTCCATAAGAAAGCATTTCTCAATGCTTTCCTATGGACGCTGGCGTCTTCTCACTGTGAAAATCAGTGAGAAGCGCGGAAGCGCCTCTAGCGGCTGTCTCTGAAACTGCTATGTTTACAGCTGCAGGGTTAACCCTAGATGGACATGGCACCCAGACAACTCCATTGAGCTGAAGTGGTCTGGGTGCCTATAGTGTTCCTTTAATGTAGTGGTTCTGATGTCTAACACCTCTAGTAGCAATCAGACAGCCTCTAGAGGTGCTTCCTAGTCTAGAATGTGCAGCACCTACCTTCAGCGTCTCCACACTCTGCATGGAGACGCTGACTGCTTCTCATAGAGATGCATTGATTCTATGAACACTGCATTTTGTCGCCCAAACGCAATAATCTCCCAATGCTTTCCAATGGGAAAGCATTGTATTTATGAGATCATCAATAATGATTATCTCAATCATTTAGAAGAGCCAGCACTGGTGAGACCGGCACGGCATGTTAGAAAAGGGAAGTAAAATAACCTTTTTACAAAGATCGGAGATCAGCCACCTAAATAGCCACTTCAGGACTATAGGGTTAGGAATACATATTACAGTGGGACCTCGGTTTACAAATGCCTTGGTTAACATAATTTTCGGTTTACAAATGAAAATCCATTGAAAATAATGCCACGGTTTACAAATTTGTTTCGCAATACAAAGCAAGTTTCCCCAGGATGCATTGCACCTGGGAGGTTTATAGTACCGCCCCTGCATGCTGAAGCCTGTGGGTAGCACATGGCGTCGAGTGTGGAGGTGTTGGAGCGGCTTTTGCATTGAATTTTGGAGCCATTCTGGAAATTGTTTTCAGTTGTTTTTGGATTTTTGGGTGCATTTCTCAAGCAGTGGAAAGGTAGGGGAGCTGAGCTTTGTCGTTTGCATGCCTTTTATTGTGTGTTCTGCATTGTGGGTTGGTTTCCATGCCAGCTCATTTTGACTTTTTTCTGACCTCCAGAATGGATTAATTGGTTTTCAATGCATTCCTATGGGAAACCGTGTTTCAGTTTACAAATGTTTCACAGTAAGAAACGTCCCAGAAAGCGCATTTAATTCGTAAACCGAGGTCCCACTGTACATATTTATATTTCTGACACTAGTGATCCTTTAACATCTGACTGAAAATTAAACAAATTTAAAATGGCAGAGAGTTGACCAGTGAAACTGTATGGGCATGATCTACACACTAAGACGACTTGTTAAACCAAAGTGGTTTTGCTGCCTATAGTACCGCTTTAAGTATGTACATCTGTGGCATATTTAGAAAGATAGAGCACAGCCAACTGGTGGCATGAAATACCAGAAAGGGGAGGTAAATCAGGTACCATAAGCACATAGGTGATAAAAGTCATATGATTTTTACTGTCTGTCAAGTAAATGCATTGACTGAAAACAGCAACAGACTTAGCTCTGATCCAAAAAGAGAGATTGTAAAGCAAGAACTGTATTCAATTAAAGGGGACTCACAATGCTCACACAATAACTCTCTACACGACATTATTCCTTAGGAATGCAATTTGCAAAACTATTAATAAAATTTTACCTCTGAAATACAGTATCTTACATATTTGTAGGAGAGAAAAAAATTCTGAAACATTTAGTGCTAATTTGCAAATTGCATAGTAAGGAATAAAATAGCATTTTGACTGAATTAAAAAAAAAATCAAAAACACTTAAAAACAAATAAAGAAAACAAAAGCAGGAGACATTGTAAAAAGTATAAAGTTATTTAAATTTGGTTAACACAGTAAAATAATCTAACAAAAAAAAATACGCACACTGATAAAACACCTCTAATAATGCATAAATCCGAGACCCACTAGATCTGTTCAGTGGAAAAATGGGTACATTTCATAAATATCTCTAATGTTTGTAGTGAAAATAGAATATATCCTTAAATGTTAGCCGACAAAATATATATAAAAAAAAAAAAAAAAGTAAGTTTACCTGTTTTCTTGAGATTTTTTCACACCAAGTCCCTTGTGGATGAATATCTTATTGTAACATTAATACATTGCATTCTTCTACTGAAATACCTCCAGAAAATAAATCAAAGTGTAAAAATTTAAAGAGTGCTATTGTTCATGAAATAGACATGGGAAATTAAGTACACCGGCGTTTTGGGTTAAAGACCCAGCACTGGCCTAGTGTAAATGTTCTGCATATAAGCACAAAAAAACAGACAGAGGGGCATGTTCAGATTCTGTTACACAGCTTGAAACAGAAAATGATTTTCCATGTGTGCACACAATCAACGGAAACACAAGCCTGAAATACCATGTAAACTAACCTCAGAACTGTACAAACTCGAGCAGCTTTGGCCGAGGTAACACAAAATGGAAACCATTGATTTTCAGTTCTGGATGGATCACGTGTGGCTAGAAACGTCAGAAACAATGCAAGTTACGGTATTTTAAGACTGCTTACAAATAAAGCAAACATACCTGAGGGATGGAAGATCACTGGTGCTATATGGTACGGTCACATTACAAGTAGCAGCAGGGAAAAATTAGGAATGCTTTCATAACAGCTAGATTATAGCCCTAAATAAGGGTAGGCATTAGCAGTATTTTTTGGGGGCTTGGTATATCTTGGGATCTGCTCAAACCTGCTTGGAACGGTTATGTGCACTTTGCACTAATAAGAAAACACTTCTAAAGCTGCTATATTAGCATTCAATCAAAGTTTAATCAACAGCTTCTAAAACAAGCATTTCAGAAATAAAGATTCAATATTTTAAATTTACTTTATACATAAATGCCTTATGTCTGGGTGTTAGATGTTTCCCATGATAATATTACCAAAATACACACATTTCCACTGTTGATTGAATCAATGCATATCTATGAAAAAAGTTAAGTGTCTCCATGCAGAGACTGCAGATACTGAATGTCAGTGCTGCTGCAGGAAGGACCTCTAATATCTGATGAGTGGCCACTGGAGGTGTCGCTAGGCTGTAATGTAAACACTGCCTTTTCTCTGAAAAGACAGTTTTTACTGCAAAAAGCCTGCAGGGACTGACTATACTCACCCGAACAACTACATTAAGCTGTAGTTGTTCTGGAGACTATAGTGTCCCTTTAAGTTTAATCTATACACTGTGATAGCTGGACAGATGATGGTCAGACAGACAGATACATTTACTAGCAATGTGCTCATTAAACCCTTCCCAACCATGGACAAAAACCGTCCGTTAACGACCGCGGACATACCTGGTACGTCCATTAGTAAAACCCCACTAACCTGATTGCTGGCGATTCCCTGCCAGCGATCGCGATCCTGGGGGTCTGTCTGAGAGCTCAGGTAGACCCCCTCTGCCCGATCCGGCTCTCCCGGGCCATGTGATCATGGGGCGATCAAATGGCCGGAATAGCCAGCTTGTGCAGTTCCTGCCTGAGCTCTCAGGCAGGCCCCTAGTGCCTGCACAAAAGTTATAAAGGTTATTTTTAAAAAAGTTTTAAAAAGAAAAGTACTTAGAAGAGAGAGAGAGCGAGCGAGCGAGAGCGAGCAAGATCATATCCTAATCCTAACAGAGCATAAGGTTCCACGGATATAGCCAAATTGCCATGGGATGACAATATAACAAAGTTCTGTACATAATATGCTAATAATGGCCAAGGCAGGCTAAGCACAGCTATATTCTATTAATGTGTCCAGTTTATACATATAAATCAAAGGTAAGCCACATAACAGTGTTCTGCATGAAAAACTAGTTAATTGGTATGATTACAAAGTGAAGGTTGCTTCAAATGTGCAGGCTGCGTTATATACAGCCATATGATTGCAGGAAATACTTTTGCACACCCACATTGTGGCAAAAGGTACTTGATTACGCAGTATATAACTTGCACAACAGATTCATTACTTTCAATGTCTGAGTAATAAACTTAATTTGCCCTTTGTTAGGGACATACATATTTAAAATTGTAAATATGTGGGAATTAATCAAACCTGCCCATAATAAATATCGTCCTTTATCATTTATGACAATATCCTCTTTTATTATTAGTGTTTTATTAAATAGTATCGATTTACTTCTCGAGTAAGTAGCATTATAAGGATTAGAATAATATCTATTACAAAAAAGGCAATTTTATTAGTCTGCTAGTGAGTTTCTTGCAAACATATACCGTCCGGTTTACTTCTAAACAAGTTTTTAAAAACTATACTTTTACCCATTGTGTTTAAACCCTGGACATTTTGACTAATTATCCTGAGAGTCACAGTGAACCAGACTCACAACGACTGAGGGCCATCAAAACTACCTCCATCAGCACCTCCCACCCCATGTCTCGGAACCTCCCAAATAACATAATAAACGCATTCACACCCATTCATCCAAAAAAAAAAAAATTTGATGTTATACAATCAACTTCTTAAAGGATCTACCTACTTAGAAAGACCCCACACTTCTCACACTACCACCTCTAGAAGTGGCAGATAAATCTAAGTTTCGTCGAACTACCTCAGTTCGAGACCTTGGCGGAGGTCTCCCGTCAGACTTGCCGATGGTCTTTATATTCATCCTCAACAACAGCCCAAAGTACAGCCCTACTTATCTATATCACATGATAAAAATAGTCTAACAAATACTAATAAAGCAAATTCTACGTGAAGACTCGGAGAGCCACAAAGACCAAAAGCCAAACCTCATAAACAGATGGGAAATCTGTTTATCGAGGAGGGAATGAAGGAGAGAAGCACCCCTATGTTTAAAAACCCAACGGGTAAAACCCCCTAACATAGCCCACTCTCCAAATTGCCATCCTCTTTTCATCTGTGAGTGTAGAAGGCCATGTAAACAAACTTATAAACCATAGTGCGGCTTTAAACAATAAACAAGTTGCGGTAGGAGAGAAAATACAACAGGATTGTCTATCATTCCTGGGGATTTACCAACTGTGCTATACATACCATTGAATGTGTCAAAATATACAAATAAATCTAAATGCTTTCTATATTAAAGATTCTACTATAATATCTCCCTTAATTTGTGATAAACATTTAATCCATAGTAATGACTTATTTTGTGCAGTTTTCCAGTGCAAAAAAACAATAATATTTACTATGATATAATACATGATTATAAATTTAAACCCATAAATTGTCTGAAATGTCAAACAGTCCCCCTGCTGGTGGGTAGTGTAAAAAAAATAATTAGACATGCGTAAAGTTAAATTAGAAATGTATGTATATATATATATATATATATATATATATATATATATATATATATATATATATATATATATATATATATACACACACACACACACACACACACACACACATATTATATATATGTAACGTCAAAGTGTATTTTAATATTAATATAAGTACATATATTACTATTAAAATACACTTAGAATGAAGTTATATATATATATAATATATATTTGTATAATTACAAGAATAAATAAAATATTGAAACAAAATTTTATATAAATTATATTCATATGTAATTTCATTCTAACTGTATTTTGTTATTAATATATATATTGGTAACAATACACTTAGAATGAAATTCTATATATATCTATCTATATCTAAAATACTAATAAATAAAAATCTATATATATATATCTATATCTAAAATACAAAAAAAGAAATATATATATATATATCTATATATCTAAAATACAAATAAAAAAAATAAATATATATATATATATGTGTTTGTGACTAAGTGGCTACTAAAAAAGACTAAAAACATACCCCACTTTCAATACCTTGGGTTGTCTACTTTTTCGAATTATGGGGTAATTCTCATTCCTGTGCTACCACACCGTCTCAAAGGTAACATTACTAATCTGGCAAATTTAAATTTGAAAATGGAACTTTCTATATTTGACCCTGTAACTTTCCAAAACACCATAAAACCTGTTAATGGGGGGTGCTGTTGTACTCGTGAGACATCGCTGATTACAAATATGTGCATTTTTTTTGCAGTAAAACCTGATTATGACATGCACAGCTAAAATGTCAGACGGAAATACAAATTAAAAAAAATAAAATAATCTTATTTTCATTTCACATTTTTTTAAGTTTTATTCATAATAAATTATGTTCCATATATGAATAGTTAATGATAAATTAAAGCCCTGTTTCTCCTGAACAAAATGATTTATAATAAGTGTGGGTGCACTTAATGTGACAGCGGTGAATTACGGTTGAACAGACATATAGCGCAAATTCCAGTTTTTGTTTAAGTTTTGTTTTGATCAGAACGTGCACTATTGACTCTGTCCTGAAGGGGTTAACAAGCATTTAAGAATACAATATTGGCTTATTCGGCTTAACTTCTTGGCACTATAGAGCAGGGATTTTTATTCAATCATTTACTTTACAATCACTGTTCTGTTTTACAGATCACAGAATTCTTAAAGGCACACTAAGTACCAAAACAACCTTTATTTAAAGGGACTCTATGGACACTTTTCATTCGTGGGTGGAATGTCCGCACCCCATCTTTTTTCATGGAGGCTGTGAGAGTTTTAGCCAAAGGAGGTTCAGCTAGGGCTGTATATAGGTCACTTAAAGGAACACACAAAGCTTGCTAAGGAGGTCTGTGTATGGGGATGTGTGTCCATTTTATATTTTTTAGCTTCCCTTGTTGCACAGAATGTTTCATTTCTAATTTCTTGTCTCTTTGGTTAATGGTCTGGTAGAGTTTTTAACAGCCCCCTGTGTGAGATTGAACTTAAAAGAGCAGGAGGTAATAACTTTTAAAGTAAACACACTGTGCTGTAATATCGGAGTAAAATTCAAATAATTTTTTCATGAATACTGTGAGGGTCAAAGGCAGAGGAAGTTTGGCTGGGGCAGCATAAACAGAAACATTATTTAAAGGACTACCTGTTCAAAAAACACTTTACACAGAGCCTGGCACGGCTCTGGAATTCGTGAGTGGATTCATTTATTCTTTGCACTATTATTATTATTATATACAGTCTACGCTATGTACTGCTTTGTGTTATTCTAGGGTTCAAGTACATGGAATACCATCAGCATACACCTTTTTATTTACAAGTATTGTATACACTCACTGTTTGGGACTAAGAGAGTGGTGTGTGGATCTTTTTTTGGCATTTATACATTTAGTGTCAATATATCTTTTACCTTACATTGTGTACCTAAGGTGTTGGGGAACACTTTTTATTCCACCACTACCTGTGTGTTCCTTTTATTGTGTAAGCGCCATTCACTTTTCTACTTTTATTGCCTGTTCAAAAACAGTGCTTCAAAGAAAACACTAGTTCAGGTTAGGGAAATCTTCGTCCCCTACCCCTTTTTAAATTTAAATAAATAAGGCATAAAATTACTTCTGCTTCTGCACCAATATTCGCCAACTGGTACTCTTGTTCCAGGATGGTTAAGGATACCCCAATAATGTGGGGCTACATCTCCAGCAGAGGTGTTAAACTCTGTATGTGCAAAACATTGCTTCATTAAGCAGTGTTCACTTTACAGTGATACATTCACCAAAAATAATTTAAATAAGACTATAGAATGATGCAGACTTCCTTGTAAAAACATATGGAGAATTAATACAAAGAACAGGCTTAAATGACATGCTGTTCATTTCTTACATACTTATTTCCAGCAGGGATTTCTAGTATATGTAGCTCTACATCTAAGAATAGGTTTGTTCTTTAAAAACACATGAACATAGCCTTGTATGTATAAACTTATGTACAAGCACCCTTACAGATTGCTTTGGGAGGAGTTCTTACAAGATGCACAGGAATAGATTTTAAGGATTCACATTAATGAATACTTTCAAATCTTCTGGTGGATGTAATTTGTGTAATAGTATGCAGATGTTCATTGTAGTCATTTTGCAATTAATTTGTATGTTTGCAGTATAGACAGGTGTTCCTCATTTTTAATCTTGTTTTAACCGAATGGTTCCTTAACCCAAGATTATTGTGGTTATTCCAAATATCACGTTTGACATACATATGTTTAACAGAATTAAGTGTTAGAATCTTATTACCCAAACACCCACCACATTGCACAGCACTTCACAATGTCAGGTACCCTGGCAATATAAAGTACTTGTAAGAAGACATATAGCCACAGAGAAAACACCATTAGTTTGTAAAAGAAGAAAGGGGTGGGTTTCATAGGCAATAGTATTCAATGCTAGCTGATATATTTCCTCAGAGAAGTTTTTTTTTAGGCAGAATTGAAAAAAAGATTAAAGAATTGAAGAGTGGAAGGATCTATCAACAGGACATGGAAATTTGAGAAGAACGGAGCATGGTAAAATGAGAAGGACCAAAGTAGAAAGTATACTTGTTTACTGGCGAGGAGCTGGTTCAGTGGGTACAATTTTAAATCAAAATGAGCTCCTACTAAAACACTGCAGAACCCAACTCTACATCCCCAAAAATCAAGGATCAAACCCAGCAAGTCCACCAACTCCTGGAGCAAATCTCTGCCACATTCCTCCAATACAACAGTGGACTGTATCATATTCGCCAAGGAACGACCAACAATGCGGCAACCCGAAGGAGAGACGACCTACGGGCCTATCTGGCGGCGTCCGGGCTACCCCAGATTGATGAACACAACCGCGCAGGGCTGGAGACACCCATCTCGAAGGATGAACTGGAGCTCGCTATTAAAAAAGCAAGGACAGGAAAATCCCATGGACCAGACTCTCCTATACTACAAGACCTTCCTACCGGATCTCCTTCCGAAACTACACACCCTGAACTATATCCTGGACGGGGCAATCCCGTCGGCGCACTTCACGTCTGCGAACATCCCTCTCCTCCCAAAATAAGGCAAAGAGCCGACTCTATGCCAGAGCTATCACCCAATCTCGGTCCTCGACGTTGACAAACTGCTGGGCAACCGCTTGGCACCACTACTCCCAAACATGGTAAATCCTGATCAAACAGGACTCATCCCAGGCAGAGAGGTCAGAGACAACACCATTCGGACGATGAACCCGATTGTGGTGGCCAGGCGGGCTGGGCATCGGATCCTACTCCTCTCAACGGACGCAGAGAAGGCATTCGACAGGGTGGAATGGGGATTGATGTTTGAAATGCTTCGGGGTATGGGTATCAGGCCCAAGTACATCACATGGGTGGAGGCACTATATACCCGCCCATCAGTGCAACCTATTCCAAATACACAACAGGACGCGCCAAGGATGCCCACTATCCCCCCTACTTTTCGCACTAACACTGGAACCCTTTCTAAACAACATCAGACACAATGAGAACATACATGGACTGTCACTGGGTCAGACACACCACAAAGTCCTTGAATATGCAGACAACCTCATGTTCATAGTGAGGGACCCGACCACATCCCTAAAGGCGATCACAATGGAATTCGAAACTTACAGCTGCTTCTCCAATTTACAGATCAATTACTCCAAATCGGGAATCCCGGGCCTCAACATTAACCACACCCAGCAGCAGACGCTTCACCGAACAGACTTCGAATCTTTCTGCCTGCAGGAAACACTACCACCGAAAGCAGTCTCCCAGGTCTATGCCTCACTGGTGACGGTAGATACATGCTAGCCCCACCCTGCATCCAAGAATGGGACAAAGGCATTGACCACACGCTCTCAGAGACAGACTGGGACAAACTCATTACCCACGTCCAAAAGACCCCAGGGTCGGCGAGACTGCAGGAAAATGCATACAAAGTCTTCACCCGATGGCACATCACCCCCGTTGTCCTTTGCGCCCGGGACCACAGAGCACCGGACACATGCTGGCGATGCGGTGACGAGAGAGGAACCTTCACTCACATATGGTGGGACTGTGCTCTCATCAGACCTTTTTGGGACACAATCGGCTGAGTGATCCGGGAGGTGACAGACGAGACTCTATGACCAGCCCCCATCTCCTCCACTACACCACTATGCAGACGCCGGCCTACAAAAGATCAGTGATCCCACGACTTCTCAACGCAGCGAAAGCCATCATCCCTATTTACTGGCGACAACCACACACCCCACCACTCAAGAGATGGATGAAGGAGGTGTAAGACACGAGGAAATTCGAAGACCTGAAAGCAACCTCGGTGAAAGACAAAGAGAAATATACTTAGAGATCGTTCCATTGGCTGAGACTCGTATGAGTTCACACAAATCTGGCTACTACCTAACCGGCCGTAGAGCGGATGAGGGAGCCCGGACCCGATACCAAGAGGGGACCAACGGGGCACGGCGAGTTGGGGTGATAACCGTGGGCGACCCCTCCCTCCCCGACTTCCACCCCCTCCCGCCGTCCCAGATCGGCACAGAACAACCCTGGACGAGACTGGTCCGCTACACTATACAGAGAAGGACACACTCCTCCCATCCCACATGACAGACAACAAGGATGGGCCTCGTCTGCCTAACCCATACCCGCTCCACGCCCCCGTCACCCCAAAATCACCACACACCCTCACAAGCACATCACCATCACAAGCAACCAAAACTCTCACCACGAACCATGACACTGACTCCGACCCTCCAAACAAAAAAAACTAGTCACAGAAAGGGAGGATACTACCCACAAGTGCACATCACACAAACCACCGAAATCAGTCCCGATCTTACTTACACCGCAAGAAGTTCCTACCAAGGGGACACCACCTGCGTAACAGACTGAAAACAGCCACAACCGCCTCACCAACGCACCAGCCTCTGCATAGGCAAATGCTACATAAACACTGATACCATACAACACCACGTGTAACACATGGGTCCCAACGCTCCACCACTTACCCAAAGGCAGCCCTGGAGAGCAGCCTCCCCATTGCTGAACAGGCTCCCCTCTAACACACTAAACAAGAGAAAGCTTGCATGTTCAGTCTCAGACACAACTCCCACTTCACATAATATTAGTTCCAGATCCCCAAACCTAAAACCTAAGTAGAATCCTAACATAAGCCCCACTGTGACCACATTTTTACTGGACACCCAATGCCACGAACTGACCATCACCGCCTATGTAAGCACGCTATTCTAATATATAGCATTTATCTACTTCCTACCATGAGTCTCTATGTAAGCTACCATTTGCTTTTTATGACACCTTGATATAGGGTACGGATGGGCCACCACAAGAAGATTCAATTTATCTCATAACATTACAAATCGTTTGCCATTGCCTATGTAAAAACAGTTCTGCAATCTAATATGTTTATCGAATTTGACCAATAAGCCTCTGCGTAAGCAACCTGGTACCTCACGTTACATCTTGTTCTAAGTTTGCATTTGCTATACTATCATAATAAATACACACTTAACACAAAGTGATCTGGGACACCAGTATAAGGACTGCAAAATAATTTACGTATGTTTACATTTTATGTGTAGAGAGAAGACTCCATTTAATTTATAAAGAAAAAGTGATCATGGTAATTGGCACTGGAAGCGCAAACCAAGGCATCAGCACCCAACAAAGGTGTGACCTCACCGTGCAATAAGAAAATTAGTCTGGTAAGACACAAATTGTACCAAAAACACAAATTTAGGAGGCCATGAATAAAAGAAAATGGCTCAAATAGCTGGTCTATTGGTGTGTCTCTCCTCAGGTATCATATAGGTATTCGTTAACTTGTTTGATAACAGAAAACAATGCCAGTGAGCAGAAACAGTGGGACAGGTTACAAAGTTAAAAGCAATTTCACATGGTTCAAAAATAACCATGCAACAAATAAGTGTGAATAATTTATAAATAATGGAAAAATATTCTATGAAAACATTTTTAACAGGAACATTTTAAAATCCAGTTGTTAGAAGAGTTGTCCCCAAATCACAGAGCAGAACTTATAAATAAATATTTATTGTGTAAAGATATAGAAAATATAACCCCCCAAAAAATCCATTAATGCAAAAATGTCACCCAACACTGGTATATGATGCCATGGCCCTTTAAGAGCATGTTGCAATAAAATGATGAAATTAAGGTAATGTAGCCACAAAAGCCCAAAGCTTTGATTTTTCTGTGTACTGCAGATCAGTACATGTTTAAAAGGAACTATTATTAATCATGAACTTTAGCAGCACACACTCTGTAAAACAGCTTCCTTGTGTTCCTGTGCTCATAGATCTCTGACTTCCAAGACATGGCATTGTTAGGGGTTTGAAATGTAGTAGGTCCCTTCTGGCAAAGTCACTGACAAGCTAGGCTTAGCACAGGATTGCTTAACACGCTCTAAATGTGTCTTTGACTCTAGTGGAATATCAGAGGAGTGCTGCTCTGTTATGTATACAGACACAGAGGCACACAGATCAAGAGATATGCCAAATGTCTTCTTTATCCTGCTTTTTCTGACCTGCAGACAAATGCTGGGATTTTAGTTAATTACATATTTTAGTACAGTAACCACATGACAATTATAGACCCTGAAGCAGAAAAAGCACTAAAAACCGAATAGGCCTGCAGATAACAGCTTACTCTATCAAACATTGAATAGAAAACATGTTGATGCTATATAGATAAGATTATCATTTCTGGCTATTGTTTAAAGATGTGTCTAAGGTGGATGGCATCTTGACTTCATTAAGGGTTTTAGTCGCTAAGCATCAAACTACAGACAAGTGAAAATCAAACTGCAAAATTTAAGCAGCAATATAAATAAAAAGTATCAAAGTCTCAATTTAATAGATTTCCAAAAGTTTAAACAACGCTATGTCCAATACATATTACATACATACAATATACATATTACATACTTTTGCACCATATCTTATTGAGCAGTAGTGGTTATAATGCTTTCAGTGCCCCCATTAATGCAAAAGGTGTTCAAGTACCTTCTTGTAAAACTTTGAATTCTAATGGCGGAATGTTTGGCCTTTATAAAACTACTAATATTGGGTGAAAAAAAAAAAAAAAAAAAGTGTTACCAAATGGATTTTTGCTTTACTACAGCAAGCCATGCACAGTGAAGTTCTTCAAGTCACCTCAAAATGTTCAGCAAGCACATTCAATTCAAGACCATAAAAAAGGTGAATTTTATCCTTCCACTTAATCTTAAGTGGTCTGAGTGCCATTTCCCTCCCCCTCGCCTGACAGCCACTATAGGCGTTTCTGCCAAATTAGTGGAGTTAAACTCCACTATTTAAACCAGATGGTCTCACAGATTGGCATAGCATGTCATCTTACTGCACATTTCCCTACGCAAAGCATTGTATTGGTTGAGATCGTCAACCTCAGTGATCTCATTCAAAGAGGTGGAGCAGAATATCAGAGACCAGCGGTGCGATGATTAAAGGGTAAGTAAAACTTACCTTTTTAATCCTTGCAGCAGTGGCCTGGTCACCTAAATTTTATTGCTAATGCTACAGTATTCCTTTAAGTAAATGTTTTCAAGTGTCTGCATTAAAACTGGGATTTATATAAGGAACTTAATAAAAATTAGTAAGTCAATCAAAGAAACACTATAAGCAACATAAAAATTGCAGTGTGATGTAGGGGTTATAGTGCCAGGAATTCCCTGGTGCCCTCCCAGTGGCAATGTAGTGATTAAAATAATACTTTTTTTATTCATATTTTTGAAAGTGAACTCTAATACACAAACAGCTAATAAAACAAAATGCACACAAAGAATATGTAATGTGCATGGAAAAGTAATGTGATTCACTAGGTAGAACCTTTTGCTGCTCGTTACCCAATATAAAAAAGGGCAAACATCAACAAGCTGACCACCACACAAATAAGAAAATAGTAATAATAAAATAAATAAATCCATGCAGAAAAGATTATATATGTTTATATGTAACACTGGAATAAATGGAATACTCTGCAAGCCTATAGCTAGTATCATAACAACATAAGATATTTCCCTAAAAAAGTTAAAAATAAACAGTTTGAAAATGTGCCTATTTTCTACATTACATTTTGAATGAAAACCGGATTACTAGATGTAAAATCCAAAAGAATCGGTAAGGTTAATTTAAGGTTGTGGGCTGGACAAGCAGGCGTCAGGACAGCTGGCCTAATGGCAAAGCCCTATATTGTCTTTTTTTAGGAATTCCTCCTTGGCTTGATTTGCTGGCGCCCGCTTACTACTCACAAATTCCATCCTATTTCTGTCACTTCCCTGATAGGAAGGCATTGGGTCCTTTAACATCTTCATACCATCAATTTACTGGTCCCTGACAAACCCTAATTGGTTAACCTGTTCACTGCTTATGTTCGGCAGTTCTAAACTAAACCTAAAAACTTCAAAAGAGGCAACTGTTTGTTTTTTGCATTTGATAAATCAGGACACAATGTTTTAATAGTCATAGCATCTGCATGTATATTTCTCATAGTTATACAAAAATCACTTAATATAAGGGAGTATTATACTGAATGACAAATTTAAAGACTCTCTATAATAGGGATCGACCGATATTGATTTTTTTTTATAGCCGATACCGATACTGATAATCTGTGAACTATCAGGCTGACAGCCTACCACTTACCGATATTCTGTACCTTTACCATTTTGAAAACTATTTCTAAAGGTAAATGCACAAAATATACATGCCACATGTAGTGGATGCAGTGTGTTTAGACAGGGGAGCTGTGTGTGTGTGTGTGTGTGTGTGTGTGTGTGTGTAGTGTGCGTAAAGTGAATGCAGTGTTTGTGTAGTGTGCGTAAAGTGCATGCAGTGCGTGGGTAGTGTGCGTAAAGTGAATGCAGTGTGTGTACGCATATATAATGAATGTAATGTGCGTATATAATGAATGTAGAGTTGTGTGTAGTGTGCGTATAGTGAATGCAGTGTTTGTGTAGTGTGTGTGTATAATGAATGCAGTGTGTGTAGTGCATGTACAGGGAATGCAGTGTGTGTGTGTAGTGTGTGTGTGTATATAATGAATGCAGAGTGTGTGTGTGTGTGTGTATATATATATATATATATATATATATATATATATATATATATATATATATATATATATATATATATATATATATATAAATATATATATATATAAATAAATATATATATATATAAATAAAGAGAATTCTTGGCACTCACCCTTAATATTTCCAACAACTGCAACACTGCCTGGGTGCAATCCTCAGCGTTTACATATAGAAAAAGTCAATATAGAAGGAGCACTCACAGGTCTTCATATAAATATTGATTTATTCCAAGTTACATGTGCAATCGACGTTTCGACCCTCACAGGGTCTTCTTCAAGATCAAATAACCAGTGAAACAGGTAAGTATATATACACAAACAAATATACATTAATAACTTACCAACAGGTGTGTGGGAAAACAAAAAACCACCAACTATCCGAAAACCGGAAGTATCTCCCATGATCATGTGATCATCTATCATAAAGTGGCCAAGCTGCCTACTATGTATCCACCTATACACTATGTGAATACATGAAAACGCCGGGCATCCAAAAGCCAGAAATGCCCGACGGTCACATGGTCTGGTTGCCAAGCAACATACAATCTTATCCCTGTGTGTAGCTACGTAAGTCTTTATACGTAGAAAAACTTTTTCTATATTGACTTTTATATATATATAAAAAATGCAGTGTGTGTGTGTGTGTATATATAATGCAGTGTGTTTCTGTGTGTGTGTGTTTCTGTGAGAAGGTAATTTGTGTAAAATTTTATTTTTATCATGTTACCTGGGCAGGGAGGGGTGATATAGCATTCCCTGATGGTCCGGTGGCACAGACTGCAGTGGGGGCCACGCTAGCTCTTACTTACCTTCCCAGCAGCTCCCTTGTGTAAATTTTATGGCCTGTGTGTCGCGCGGAGCGTTGCCATGGTAACCAGTGGCAACGCTATGACTGCCGCAGGACTCACAAGATTTACACAGGGGAGATGAAGGGAGCTGCTGGGAAGGCAAGTAAGTGCTGGCTTGGCCCCCAAAGGACCGCCGGGCTTGTAAAACATCCTGGTATGTATTATCAGCAATATCGGTATCTTTATTGGCAGATACCGATATTACCAAAAATGCCGATAATATCGGTCAGACTGATAATCCGTGGCTCGATCCCTACTCCTACTCCAACACCGCTGCATCTTAAAGTAGTAATTTTGTTGCGGAAATGCTGACACAATTATTACACTACTAGTTTGCATGGGGATTAGCACTGTGAACCAAAATAGCACCTGTTTTTGCCTTGATAAATCTACTACATAGCCCTCTTTACCTAATAACCTATTCAGAGGAGTACACAGCAGTTAACTTAAAGGAACACAAACATGTATTCCTCAAACAAGGCATCTTGAGGAAAGTTCAGTGTGTCCATCTAGAGAGTGGAGATACTGTACAGCATTGCCCCAGGAAGCACCTCTAGTAGCCATCTGAGGAGTGGCCAGTGGAGGTCCCTAAGCTGCAATGTAAACGCTTCCTTTTCTCTGAAAGGAGTGATTATACTAAGCAGAACAAATACATTCAGCTGTAATTGTTTTGACAACTATAGTATCCCTTTAACAATACACTATACTCTCCTGGGACATACCACCATCACTATATCTCACTGCGTGCAGTCCCCACAGTTCAGTGTTAAAACCAGTGTTGTCAATCAGTTTGACGAATAATGATAGTCCTCTTTTACCATTAGCTTCATGATTCCATTTGAGGTATGGTGAAGGTGAGGTATAACTCTGCATTAACCACACCATATCATACCATGGGTTGCATTGATTAACTAAGAGCATCAGATGAGCCCTCTCAGCATATCCGTGATGCCCATTGCTATTCTAGCCAATAGTACAGATCTGAAAGATTTCTTTTAACACTTAACAATGGGATATTTCAAGGTGACTCCAGGCACCATAACCACTTAATTGACATGAAGTCATTAGTGTCTAGAGCAAGGATAAAAATTTGAAGCCAATGGAATGTGAAATGTTTGAGCCTGGGTCTGGAGTGTTCTTTTAAAGCGAATTGATGCAAAAAAAAATATGCAAATGTATCAAATACTTGCTGAGGGAACTAATTGCACAAAACATTTTTCACCATACATTAAAGTACCACTATAGTGCCAGGAAAACAAACTCGTTTTCCTGGCACTATAGTGCCCTGAGGGTGCCCCCACCCTCCGGGTCCCACTCACACCGGGCTGAAGCGGGAGGAAGGTGTTAAATCTTTACCTTTCTCCAGCGCCGGGGAGCCCGGCGCTGGGGTTTCTCCTCCTCCTTCGGTAGTCATTGGCTGAAAGCGCATCCGCGGCAAGAGCCACGCACGCATTCAGCCAGTCCACAGGAAAGCATTCTCAATGCTTTCCAATGGACGCTGGCGTTTTCTCACTGTGAATATCACAGTGAGAAGCGCCTATAGCGGCTGTCAATGAGACACCCACTAGAGGCTGGATTAACCCATATGTAAACATACCAGTTTCTCTGTTTACAGCTAAGCTGAAGTGGTCTGGGTGCCTATAGTGGTCCTTTAATTCTTACAACGGATATGCCATGTTTACATTTTTTGGTAAAAGGTGTGTGTGTGGGGTGTGTGTTTAAAAAGTTAAGAGAACAGAGTATTATCTTTTACCACAAAATTTAAACATGGCATATCCATTGTAAGAATTAAAGGACCACTATAGGCACCCAGACCACTTCAGCTTAATGAAGTGGTCTGGGTGCCAGGTCTCTCGGGGTGTAAAATATATATATATATATATATATATATATATATATATATATATATATATATATATATATATATATATATATAACACTATAAAGAGATTTAACAAATTCCTGGTTATTAAAGGGACACTATAGTCACCAGAACAACTACAGCTTAATGTAGTTCTGATGATGATAATAGCTCGCTAAAGTCATTTTCATGTAAACACTGCTTTTTTTTACATTACAGCCTAGGGACACCTCCTCAGATGGCTACTGGAGGTGGTTCCTGGGTCAGTGCTGCACACGTTCAGCAGGTCCACGCTCTGCATAGACACTGATTTTCAACATAGAGATGCATTGATTCAATGCATCTCTATGAGGAGATGTTGATTGGCAAGGCTAGAGTTCAGCCCCACCCCACCTCCTTGACGATCTCAGACAATCAACGCTATTCCTGATGGAAAGCATTGAATTGGCTGAGATAAATCAATTCTGATTATGTCAGCCAGGACGGCAGATCGGGGTTGAGGCCAGCGCAATCCCGCAAAGTGCTGGAAATAAGATACTTTTCTTACCTTTTAGGGGGACAAGCCACCTAAATGGTTGTAACACTATATGATCAGGAATACACGTTCCTTTAAGCAAAAGCTCGACTGTTTCTCCCCTCAATAAGCATTAAAAATATGTAATATACTACTGTCCTGTAAAGTTTTAAAAGAAGATCTGCATGTGCACTCCTTTGTTTCCAAATACTTTTCTAGTACTTTTCTTCATAATTGATCCTTATAAATAACCTCCAATAACAACAATTAAGATCTACATTTAAAACATCTTTACCCCTTAAAGGGATTCAGAGTGTTTGTTGCAGTTGAATTAGCAGCAACAGATTAACCGTTCCTACCTCACTTATTGTTACACATTTTATCAATGTCAAAATGAAAAATGGTTGAGTAGTCCCTGCTGCAAATCAAATTATAATAATTTTTAAATAAGAAAAAGCAAGATCAACAGCCAAACAGTGACATTTCAGTGAACCCCACTTTAACTGCAAAAGGACCCAAGAACTGTTATATAAGAATTCAAAGCACTGAAAAAATTTTATTTAATTCAGCTTAATAAGAGACTAATACTTTCCAGTATAATGCACATGCAATAAGTATGGGGGGAGCAGCAAGCAACCTTCTTATTGACAATGATCTTTTTCAAAGTGTCAAACTGAAATGTGACAGGAGAGATATTTATACATTATCAGCACTGTACACGTTTTAAAAAAGACAAAAGGGGGTGGGGGGAGACCAAGTTGTACTTAACATAATGTACCTATTATGTTGTATATTATTCTTAACAATAAGAAATAGTCACAAATATAAACATGACTTGGGATTTTAACTACATATAAGTACGCAATTTCAATGTGGGCAACGTATACACATTTATCAGACTGAATCAACTAGATATCTCAGAAGTTGCAGAATTGTTGCCCATGGATGGGCATGGTGGCTGAAGGTTTCCATAAGTGTATCTCTTTTTTTTCTCTTGAAACAAGGCTGCAGGCTCTCTCTTCAGCTGTCCAAGAATATATCACTGTCACTCACTAACCTTTAGCTCTGGGGCTGTGTAGTCATGGGGACAAAAGGCCTTTTATGGAGAGACAGGGCACCAAGACAAGACACTCCTTTCCCCCACCCCTTGACTAAGTAAGACAGGAATCCAGGAGTGGGTATCGTGGACTGGCTCTGCAAGTGCCAAATATGGGAAGGCACATGGGCAACACCGCTTGAGTTGCAAAGCATTCCTAAACTAGGAAAGGGGATTGTAAAGTGGAGGAGGAGGAGAGAGGTTTGCAATGAATATATAAACCCTCAGCACACGGAGCCAAGAGTTGTAGCAGCCTACAGCACTTGCCCTTAAGCCGAAAGCTTTGTGATTCTGCAAACAAATCAACATGTGTGACGACGAGGAGACCACCGCTCTGGTCTGTGACAATGGCTCTGGTCTAGTGAAGGCAGGGTTTGCAGGAGATGACGCTCCAAGAGCTGTGTTCCCCTCCATCGTAGGTCGCCCTCGTCATCAGGGTGTCATGGTTGGCATGGGGCAGAAAGATTCATACGTAGGAGATGAAGCCCAGAGCAAGAGGGGTATCCTCACACTGAAGTACCCAATTGAACATGGCATCATCACCAACTGGGATGACATGGAAAAGATCTGGCATCATACCTTCTACAATGAGCTGCGTGTGGCACCTGAAGAGCACCCCACCTTGCTCACAGAGGCCCCACTAAATCCAAAAGCCAACAGGGAGAAGATGACACAAATCATGTTTGAGACCTTTAACGTCCCTGCAATGTATGTTGCCATCCAGGCTGTGCTCTCCCTCTATGCCTCAGGTCGTACAACTGGTATTGTACTGGATTCTGGGGATGGTGTCACTCACAATGTACCCATTTATGAAGGTTATGCCTTACCTCATGCCATTATGCGTCTGGATCTTGCAGGTAGAGACCTAACAGACTATCTCATGAAGATCTTGACAGAGCGTGGCTACTCTTTTGTCACAACAGCTGAGAGGGAAATTGTGCGTGACATCAAGGAGAAGTTGTGCTATGTTGCTCTGGACTTTGAGAATGAAATGGCCACTGCTGCTTCCTCCTCATCCCTTGAAAAGAGCTATGAGCTGCCAGACGGTCAAGTCATCACCATTGGTAATGAGCGCTTCCGCTGCCCTGAGACCCTATTCCAGCCTTCCTTCATCGGCATGGAGTCTGCTGGCATTCATGAAACAACCTATAACAGCATCATGAAGTGTGACATTGACATTCGCAAAGATCTCTACGCCAACAACGTTCTCTCTGGTGGTACCACCATGTACCCAGGTATTGCAGACAGAATGCAGAAGGAAATCACTGCTCTGGCACCAAGTACCATGAAGATCAAAATCATCGCCCCACCTGAACGCAAATACTCTGTCTGGATTGGAGGCTCCATTCTGGCTTCTCTCTCCACTTTCCAACAGATGTGGATCAGCAAGCAGGAATATGATGAGGCTGGGCCTTCCATTGTTCACCGCAAATGCTTTTAAATCGGAGGTTGTTTTGTGCAACATTCTCTATGTGCATGGCTATTCATGCAGGCAGAGAAATCACGCATGAAACAGACTGACTCCTAACAGAGACCTAAAAGGCAAGTGATGTCACAGGGCAAATTCAACCTCTTTCATCTCAATTGTTAGGCTCTATGTACTTGCAAATTCTCATTGAAAGTTCATTGAATAAGGAAGTGAAAATATAACAGGATAACAGAATATATAAATGTGTGTATTCAAGCAAACATTTGCACATGTATAGAGTACTTGCTGAAGAGACTCATGACTCCAACACAAGACTAATTTTATGTATGGGGTTTGCGTTACATGTTAAAGGACATATATTCTTAAAATAATGGGCTTAAATGAAAGCAGTCACTTACCGCTAACAAACTACAAATCTCATCATCCTTAATCAGGTTGAGGACTGGATGAGGAAGATAAAAAAAATGTTGTGTGCCCAAGATTGCCTCCTATATTAGGGATTAATGTATTTTAACATCAACAAATTAAAAGTGCCTGACATCAACAAACTGTACATTATTTCTTTGTTTACAATTTAAATTACTTAATCTGACCCACAAATTGTTTTGTCTGTTTAGGGTGGGTGCACCGAAATTTCAGCTGCCAAAATGTTCGGCCGGAAATGGGCCTATCCCGTTTTGACTGAAAACGGTTTAAATTTGCCACACACAACAAAATTGAGAATTTTTTTTTTTTTTTTTTTAGTGCATAGTCAGACATGCTTGCATTAACAATTCAGATGATTATATATCACAATGAAACATAGTAATGATAACATGAAAGTCAAGAATACTGCACTCGGGACAGGGGAGAGAACACTATGGGACAGGGGAGTGGGGGGAAGAACACACTATGGGACAGGGAGTGGGGGGAAGAACACACTATGGGACAGGGGAGTGGGGGGAAGAACACACTATGGGACAGAGTGGGGGAAGAAGCACTATGGGACAGGGGAGTGGGGGAAGAACACACTATGGGACAGGGGAGTGGGGGGAGTGGGGAAGAACACACTATGGGGCCCAGGGGGAGTGGGGGGAAGAACACACCATGGGGCGGGGAGTGGGGGGAAAGAAACACACTATGGGGGAGAGTGGGGAAGAACACTATGGGGGGAGTGGGGAAGAACATATGGGACGGGGAGTGGGGAAGAACACACTATGGACGGGGAGTGGGGAAGAACACTATGGACGGGGAGTGGGGGAAGGAACACTATGGGGCCAGGGGGTGGGGGAGAAGGAACACTATGGGGCCGGGGAGTGGGGGAAGAGTACTATGGGACGGGGAGTGGGGAGTGAACACTATGGGACGGGGAGTGGGGGAAAGAACACTATGGGACGGGGGGAGGGGGAAGAACACTATGGGAGGGGAGTGGGGAAGAACACTATGGGGGGGAGTGGGGGGAAGAACACTATGGGACGGGGGAGTGGGGGGAAGAACACTATGGGACAGGGGAGTGGGGGAGAAAAGAGCACTATGGGATAGGAAAAAAAAAAGACTTAAAAAATCATTTGGGTAAAAAAGTCATTTTCAGTTTTCAGCCAAGGGCATCCTGAATTTTTGGTTTCAGTTTAGAATTTTCATTTCGGTGCATCCGTAGTATCTGTAAATGCAGACATGGCTCTAGCTTCAATCCTGTTCATATAATTTAAGCAGTTACCTCTTTTCAAATAGGTTACCTAAGTAATATTTATTAAACATATCACAAGAATGGTTACAAGTGCCCACACTGAAAAAAAAAAAGTTTGGGGGACAGATCATTTCACAGACACACTTGTATGGAACACCATTTTTCAGTAGGTTTGAAACATTTCATTAGTAGCAGATAAAACTGTGGAGCCACAAACTGCTGCTAATGTTAAACGTATTTGATTAGGATATAAAGAGATTTTATATGTTGCTTCACAGTTGGCAAAAAAATATTGCTGCTCAATGAAAAGGAAAATAAATGGTTTTGCAATCAAATTTGTTATTATGAGGTTTTACAAAACTCACTGGATGTGTGTGTGGTACGCATCAATGCATATACGTGCCCAACTTACAAGACACAGAGATTGTAATTTTATGATGAGCTAATGCAGTGTTTTAATCAAATTTCAGATTACATAATTCGCATATAGTTCTCTGGGTTTGGATATCAGTGTGTATAGCTAAGACAAGTTCTATAAAGCAAAAAAAGAGCAATACCAAAACAAACGTACTTGTTAAATAAATTAGTATAAAAGGTACACTGTAAAGGATCTTGACGAATAAGTCAAATCTACTTCAATGTTTCTTAAAAAGGGAAATAGAATAAACCTCAAAGCATACATGCATCACACAACATAATATAAGGCATAGGCAAAAACAACCTTTTTATTTATTAAATCTGTTTTTAAACATGGGTCTTAAACATGGATATAAAAAAAAAAAAAAAAATCGTGAATCAGGTCTTTCATACACTCTCTGGAATTTATAATGAATACAAGTATGGAAGGCCATAAATGAAGGTGGTAAAATGTAACATAGAATCCACAGATGGTATTTGATACATAGAATGACCCTCCAGTTGACATGGTAAGTCTCTAAAACAACTATGAAATGCAAATACATATTACACCAGCATCACATACCTCCCTGTCAAACAGTCAGAGAGGAACAAATGTTTTAGATGGAGAGAATGGGGGTCTGACCAAGAAAACGCAAGTGACTTTGGGACCTATTAATGGTTATTTATTCAATAGCATTAGTCAATCTATTTTGCTATTCCACAAAATAATTGCAGTAAATGAATACTGGTATTATAGCAGTGTACCAAAAGTTACTCTGAACTTTGAAATCTGCTCCTAATAACAGGTTTTGAGTGGTGGAAAACTGTGGTAACAAATAGTGCTACCTTTATAAAATACAAGGATAATTATCAAAACTAGCTGTTTCTGCACGAGCATAATTCCATTCCTAAAACCTATTCTAAATTTTTTTACTATATATAAAAAAAAAATAAAAAAAAAATAATCCGTAAAATAAGCTTGGAAACAATGACGAAGCACCTAAATGTGTTGACACACAATGCAAAAATAGGCTCCAAATAAGCACATCTTTTCAGAAGATATGTAAGGAGGCTGTGCGAGTCAGCTGGGGATAGGGCTTCATAAACTAAGTCATTGACTTACTAAACAGTAGAAAACGGAGTAGAGAGACTGCAGAGATGTGAACTATGTGTCCTTTTCTTGTTTTACTATGGTTAAAAAATGTTTATACAGTCTTTGAACTAAAGTTGACATGTTTGTAATTAGATATATCAGATAAAATGTAAAGCGCTGTATAAATTATTTTTTTATTTTTTTTTTAAATACACCCCTCAACATCGGGCTCAGACTTTTGATGTTTTTCAACCCAACAGAATTAAATTTTAAAATAAAAAAAAAAAGTGCATAGCATAAAAATTACAAATTGTTAAAATAAAAAAAAAATATTTTCTAAGACATTTACATTAAATATAATGTTCCATAATTATAGGTCAACAAATAGTTGCAACAGGAAACAAGTACCAAAAGGTCAACTTTTCAGTTTATATGTACACAGAACATCTAAGAAACATAAGAAGGATGTATAGCGTATGAAATACATATATGTAAAGAAGATCTTCTTGAGAGCAGGTGAAAGGTAACTTAAAGAATTCAATACACAATAGAACATCTTCACCACTGATTCTACTTCAGATAGTTTATGCAAATCTACTGCACGGTTTGTGCAAGTGAATGGTTGGATTTTTTTGCCTTTTATTTTTTGCTGCCACATCAAATCTGTCATAGCTGCTGTCGTAAACACTTCCCCATCATTTGAGCTTGCTGTATTCCCCTAGGAGAAAAACCATCTACAAGCTCCAGACTCCTGCCCTGTTCTACCTCAAGCACTGCCGAAGACTGCCACGCACAATGCATCCTGATCTGTGTCTGTGGAAATCCAGATTTATTTCCTACTTTAGTTTTATTCACATTACAGTAAAAGAAACAGACAGCTCATCTGAAAGCTTACAATCCTTCATGTCAGCTCAAGGGATACCTGAATGATCAAATATTCATTTAAAATGAGTTTACCAGGACAACAGAATGAATAAGACTGGAAATGTAATATACAGAGCTTGCAATCTAAAATATGAATCTTCATAAAAGGAAGCTCTGCCTTAAACGTTATAACAAGCTGATGAGTCAAATATTGATTATTCCTTTCCTGCCAGGAATAGGATCAGCAGCTCCAGCAGAGAAAGGAATTCACAATACTAGCAAGGAGTACACGCAGTAAGATGAATGTGTCCTCTAATCAGCCCCTTTGTGTGTAATGGAATCATTAACTGCATAATGCTGAGTTTTGATATATTCATATGACCTTCTCTGGGGCACCTTGGGAATGGTTAGTGAGCCATCCCGGGATGTAGCATCTCAAAGAACAGTTGTGATGTAGATACATTCATCATACGAGAGGTGCATGCAAAGTATTATCAGTCCATGTAGGACTGCAAGTGATTGAAGACGTGTGTATACCTTCTTTGGCTCAGAAGAGTAGGTGGAAAAGTACTACAGAAGATATTGAAACAGACCCCCTCCTAATTGAAAACACCCTTTTATCTGTGTCATGAGCATCTGACAATACAAAATGAATCCTGTTGCTTCATCAGACATCTATCATAATCACAAGGGAAATGTGTGATCTATATCAGGCACTCGCTAAACATTTTGTGTCTAACACTGAACAATGATTCTTCAACAGGAATCAGAATAGTGTTGTCTAACTATTTGATTCACAGCACAGACACCACAAATATGAATATTTCATAAATACTATATGACAAAATGGAGGGGGCTGTAAAAGTTAATGTATTATTAAAGACCGGCTGTGGAAGGAGGAATGTCATGAGTGCCTCCACTAAGAACAGGTGCCTTATAAAAGATTCACACTACTGGAATGACTTTATGGCAGGGTTTTAATTATACATGAAGGGCTGAAGAAAAGTGACAGGGAAACTCACTACTGCATGCCAGCATGTGCAAACACAAGAAAATGATATAAATACACTATTTTCTAACTGCTTTTAATTATGTAAAAGTGAATTAGGGGGTTTGCCAATGAAGAAAATCCCCATAATAGTCATTTACTTCCTTTACTATGTCTCAAGCAAATGGGTTTCTTTTTCTCACTGAAACCTGAACCAAATCACAAGACTACAGGTTCAGCATATATTAAGGTATTTTAGTATCATATGATTATTTTTAGATTATGCCTCTGACTCCTCCCTTATTTATTTTAGATCTATTGAATCTAAATTTATTGGGATCATCAGTTATGATATGGTCTCTTTGGGGAACTATGACGCATGCCAGGGAATCGCCACACTGCACCAATTTAACCCTTCTCATACAGAGGCACAAAATGCAATGCTTTCTTCTTTCATATCCACAAAAATATACCGTATTTTTCGCTCCATAAGACGCACAGACATTTCCCCTCACTTTTGAGGGGAAAAAAAGTGTGTCTTATGGAGCGAAAAATACGGTATATTTTTGTGGATATGATGATTTTCCACACACATACAGAACTATAATTTTTTTTGTGTTTGATCTCAAGCTATGATTTTATGTAAGTTAGTCTGTAAACCTTTTAATTTAGGATGTATTTTTGTATGTGAAGCTTTACTTACACCGAGCGTGCACTTCCTTTCAGTCCCGCCGGAAACCGGAACCTGAACTTGAAGTTCCTGTACCGCGGAGCGCGCTGTGAAGCCGGCCCACGCTACAAGACAGGTAAGTAATTATGTGACAAGAAGAGGGAGGGACAATATGGGACATGGGGAGGGAGGGACAATATGGGACAAGGGGAGGGAGGGACAATATGGGACAAGGAGAGGGTGGGACACTATGGGACAAGGGGAGGGTGGGACACTATGGGACAAGGGGAGGGTGGGACACTATGGGAGGGAAAGTGCACTATGGGACAAGGGGGGGACACACACTATGGGATGAGAACACTATTGGACAAGGGGAGGAGGGGTTAACAATCACTACGGGACAGAGGAAAGGGGGGTTAAAATAACTATGGGACAGGGGAGGGGGGGTTAAAGATCATTATGGGACAGGAGAGGGGAGTGGGCGGTAAGGAACAAAAAAATTCCTTTAAAAAAAATATTCTGAACAAACTGTCCCATAGTAAGAAACACTATGGAACAGTTCAGAATATTTTTTTTTCTGGGTTTCCTCCTCTAAAAACTAGGTGCGTCTTATGGAGCGAAAAATACAGTACATATATACTTGAAGCAAAATATACATCTTATCTCTTTGAATGCTAGTGCAGTGCTATTCAAACAGTATGTCGTGATACACTGATGTGCCTTTAACCACCTCAAAAGTGCCATAAAACACAATTACTTCAATGCTGTAGTATGTGAATACAGTCCTTGAAGTTTTTCTTTTGGGAGTTTGAGCATTTAAAATAATGACAATTAAAGAAATACTCTGTACACCACCACCAATTCATGACAATATAGTGTTTTTGGTGCCTAGAGTTTCCTGGCATTTGCTCAAATAGCACTGAAAGAGCATGAG
Organism: Pelobates cultripes; assembly: GCA_933207985.1. Lineage (NCBI taxonomy): Eukaryota > Metazoa > Chordata > Amphibia > Anura > Pelobatidae > Pelobates > Pelobates cultripes. Next base: position 179,657,255 of record OW240916.1, on the reverse strand, counting down.
CTGATGCTCTAAGCCAGGGATATGCTACCTTCAACACTCCAGATGCTGTGGAGTACATCTCCCCTGATGCCTTGCCAGCATTATAGCTGCAAGAGCATTATGGGGCATGTTGTACACAGCATATGAAGAGCTGAAGGTTGCCCAAACTTATTATTGGCCACTCATTGCAAGTAATGCTTCAAAAACATATTTCTCCCTATGATTAATCAGTAATAAGCTAATTCACTTTTTACAAATTCACTTAGGAAGCATTTTATCAAGCAGCACAAGTGAATAAATGTTGCCATTATTTTTTTTGCACTTTGTAGTTTTTCTTCTTTTCTGTAACTAAACTAGATCAAAATGATAATTTATGTTTTTACACTTTTTTTTTTTTTTTTACATTTTACACATAAACAATATTGTCACCATTCATAGAATATCAGAAGAAAGCTCTATCTATCCATAAAAAAATAAATAAAAAAATGAAAGCACATAAATGACCTCTCTAGGCACCATAACTACATTGCAACTTTGTTATGGTGCGAAGAGGCCCCAGGCGTGATCTTATCCTAAAGGGTTAAAGCATTACCTAACAATTTAACTCAAAAGTCTGCAATATGGCAACCCACTGTTCTACCCAGTCATTTTCTCTGAATGTCTGAGGTTTAATTGAGGAAGCCTCAGATGGGCACTGCTGATGCTCTCAGTTTATAACTAGCTCCTAGTTCAGAAAAGTGAGTGAAAGAGATACATCTGACACAGAAAACAGCTGACACTCAGCCTATCCCTGGACTTTCTTATTGAAACTTTGGACATTTAGAAAAAAAGTGAATTGGTGGAGAGATTGAGTGCATTCTTCAAGACTTTGGGGTTACATTGTTCATTAAGGTTTAACCTCTTTGAGTTAGGATAGTACTCTGACCATTTTAATGGAAAAGCATAAAAGCGCAGTGGAACAACACAACATAAGTGCCTCAGAATCACAGCAATGCTTCAATCACTAAAGGATTAAATATTTACCAATTGCACAACAATCTAGTTTAGTCAGGCACAAAATACATTGGAGAAGGAGAAGCACAAGCATTTGGTGAGATTTATCAAAGTGTTGCAATCTGAAAAGTGGGCAAAGCCCATGAAACGAGCAGTTAAATTCCATTTGCTATTACTCCACTTTTTAGATCATAAAACTTTGATAACTCTCCCTATTGTTTCCCCTTCTATTCCTTTCCTATGTTTTCAGACATATATTTATCTTAATTACTGATATTCAGTAAGTAATATGAATGTGTTTAGCACTCACAAACTTGATGGCAGGATACCAGCAACAGAGTGGGAATTTCAAGGGAACCTCTACTAAGCTCCAGCCAAGGGTGAACAATCTTGGCAGTGACAAGCAGGACTGTCATAGTGGAAAATCAGACCATTATCGCAATAGAAGACATTCCAAGGCATATGTAGCAGTGCCAGAAGTCAGGCGACACCACAGTAATCTCCTACCAGCAAAATTAACATTGTAACTTCATAAAAATCGCAACTTTGCCACTGGACATTGAAATATTCAAAATCTATTTTGGCTCAAAAGACATCACTGAAAAACCCAAGTGTGCATATGCATCAAACCCAAGTGTGATGCATGATGGTTAGGATGCTCTGTATTTGCAGTAAACAGTTGATGTTCAAACTTCACTCACATACAAGTGATACTCGAAAAATTAGAATATCGTGCAAAAGTTCATTTATTTCAGTAATGCAACACAAAAGGGGAAACTAATATATGAGATAGACTCCAGACTCTGGGTCCTTGGTTTCCAAATGATATGCAAAAGTTGCTCTCATCAGTAAAGAGGACTTTGGACCACTGAGCAACAGACCAGGTCTGTTTTTCTTTAGCCCAGGTAAGACGCTTCTGACGTTGTTTGTTGTTCAGGAGCTGCTTGACAAGAGGAATAAGGCATCTGAAGCTCATGTACAGGATCCATCTGTGTGTGGTGGCTCTTGATGCAGCCTCAGTCCACTCCTTTTGAAAGTCCCCAACACTTTTGAATGGCCTTTTCCTGACAATCCTCTCCAGGCTGCGGTCATCCCTGCTGCTTGTGCACCTTTTTCTTCCACACTTTTCCCTTCCACATAACTTTCTATTGATGTGCCTTGATACAGCACTTTGGGAACATCCAACCTCCTTTGCAATTACCTTTTGAGGCTTTCCCTCCTTATGGAGGGTGTCAATGATAGTTTTCTGCACAACTGTCAGGTCAGCAGTCTTCCGCATGATTGTGATTCCTATTGAACCAGACAGAGACCATTTAAAGGCTCAGAAATCCTTTGCAGGTGTTATGGCTTACTTAGCTGATTAGAGTGGGACACTGTGAGCCTAGAATATTGCACCCTTTCACAATATTCTAATTTACTGAGATTGTGGATTTAGGGTTTTCATGAGCTGTAAGCCATAATCATCGCACTTATGACAAATCACGGCTTGAACTTTCTTGCTTTGCGTCTATCTCATATATTAGTTTCCCCTTTTCTGTAGCATTACTGAAATAAATTAACTTTTGCACGATATTCGAATTTTTCAAGTATCACCTGCATTAGAGAGTGCATTAAAACTTGCATAAAAAATACATTTTTAAAAAAACATGTGCATGGGCGGTCTGTCTACCCCTAACCAGACAGCATGAATTGAACATGATGATCACGTTTAAAGCAATGTTGTATGTACAGCATATATGTATTCACAGTACACTATTATGTTTTATGTATATGCTCTAACCAAGTACTAATGCACACATGAAGGTCTGTAACTGGCTTACGTGCATATGCAATATACTCCAACCTCCAGGCTCAGACCCTCATTACGGGCGCAAATAGAACTCCCTTCCCCTAAGGTAATGGGACACGACAAGGTTGCCCACTTTCCCCCTTGTTTGCGCTTACCCTAGAACCACTACTAACAGTCATCCGCTCAGACCCGCACATACAGGGGGTGAGAATAATGGGCCCACAATTCAAAGTCTCCGCATACGCAGACGATGTCCTGCTGACCCTTGGGGACCCATTGACATCCCTGACACGCCTAACTACACTCTTGCAATTATATGGAACACTGTCTGGATATAAAGTCAACCTCACAAAATCCACTGCTTTTGCCCTTTCATCTCTCGGCTCAGGACATAGCACTTATACGCATGACACACCACCTACAGATCTCCCAGAAGGAGTTCACCTATCTAGGTATGTGCCTAACTGCAGACCAAAAACTCCTGTATCACCGCAACTACCCTCCCCTCTTCCAGATCCTCACTAGGGAACTGGAACAATGGATGGACAAGCTGATCTCATGGCTGGGACACATTCATGCTGTTAAAATGAATATACACCCAAGACTACTCTTCCTATTTCAGGCACTACCGATGGGGGTCACCAAGGTAGACCTAGCGGGAACAAAGAGGGCAATTGACACATTCATTTGTCAAAATAAACGCCCCATATTGGCATGTAGCTTATTATATCGACCTCAGGCGCGGGGAGGACTGGGCCTACCGAACTTACATCTGTATTATCTGGCGGCACAACGGATACAACTTATCCACTGGCAATCACCACCTGACAAAAGACGATGGGTGGACATTGAGTCCCTGATGACAGGTTTAGATCTCCCCCAATTCTATATATGGATCCCCAAGACCCAGAGACACATCTTGAAAACCTCTTGCCCCGCGATATTTAACACAATACAACTCTGGAACAAATTTAGGTAAAAATACTCCCCTCCCCTGCTTACACCAATACTGCGAAATAGAGCATTCTCGGCGGGTATGATCACTTTTGAACGCTTAGGTTTCACAGAAATATCACAGACCAAATTAATTACCCTGCTATATGAACGCCTCAGTGCCGAGTCCAAAGACTGGGGACCTCTGCGCTACACAAAGCAATGGTAAGCCGATCTTGAGGAGACCCTGGAGGGGGTAGAATGGCAGAACATCTGGGAGGCATGCACACAAGAATCAATGTGCGTGACTCTTCAGGAACAGTCCTACAAGACACTGTTTTGGTGGTATACCACCCCAACAAAACAGCACCGTATAAAACTAGTCCCCACAGATGCCTGCTGGCGTCAGTGTGGCAACAAAGGAACCTGCATCCACATGTATTGGTCCTGTCCGGTGACAGCGACCTTCAGGCAAAAGGTGATAGAAATGGGATCTCACATTATGCAACGCAGATTGGAGTTAGACCCCTGGGAAGGTCTACTCTCAAGGCCGACTGAGGGCCTAACCAGGCATGAACAAAAACTCTTGAATATGATATATCTAGCGGCCCGAAGGGCCTTGGCACAGAAGTGGTCATGTTTGGACGCCCCTACACTCTAGTCACTAATAAAATCAGGGACAACTACCTCACGGACAAGTTAACCGCCCAAGTGCGGAATACTACAATGTTCAGCAAAGTTTGAGATCTATGGGAGCAATTCGACACTAGCTCAGACCCCACCTTGGACACTACAAAAGGTAACATAATATGAGATGGGGGAAGGCCAGGGAGTGGCATGCACCACACTTTTGGTCTGGGTAATGCAGCAATTCTCTTTTCTTTATTTCACATCCTGTACTATATAAACCTTTACGAAAGCATGCGTGGGATAGGCATAAGGCTATCCTAACTATAAGATAAGACTAGGGACTAATGAAAGTATTTAGAAAATTGGGCAGACTAGATGGGTCGAATGGTTCTCATCTGCCGTCACATTCTATGTTTCTATGTTTCTAAAGCGCAATGGGCCCCTAGTAGAGGGAGCAGCACCTCATATTATAGGGATTTCCATCCAAATCAATTTGGGGGTCCTTCTGATCCTATTATCGGAGAGCATAGGGAAGAAGAGGGCACGACCTAAAAGGACAGCTACCGGTTATCACTTAATTTCACTTCTGTCTATCTCCAACACCTATTTTTCTTCTCCTATTTCCTACTCTACTGGAAATCTAAAATGAGGCAGTAGATATAGTACACCAATGATGTTTAGCGATAGACCCTCATTGCCTGCGTGCGATCCATCATACACTACTAAGTACAAAAGGATCATTTTTACTGTATTCTAATGTTATGCGAAACATGTTGTTCAATGCCATTGTCTTTTGCTTTCTGTATTCACTGAACAATCTGATATCTACCTAATCTACTTGCCTTTATTGAAAATAAAGAATATTAAAATAAAAATAAAAAATACATGTGATAGCTTAACTAACGAGGAAGTGATGTTGCTTATCCTAAGGAGAGGCATGATTTTATCAGGTAATCACTGCTTTTGTTAAATTCTTTGCAATCGTTTGACTGGAGGAACTTCATTCATAACCACTAAAATAAATTTTCATAACCACTAAAATACATATTCAAAACCACTAAGACAGATTGTAGGGACTGCATTGTCTGTACTGTTCCTCCTATAGTTTTTTTGTGTTTTCCATTGGGTGGGGGGTGTCACACTTTGCTTAATGAATAGAATGGATAGTTACATGTTTTTATTAATGTCAAACTTGGTTTGCTTAATAAACTGTAGTTTTTGTGATGTTAAGATGTTACAATGTCGGTTCAAGATTAAATTGAGATCTGATTAACAAACTCCTCATCATTTGCTTTCAACTTGATAACTGTTAAAAATCAATTTTTCATCACTGGATTGTCTAGTAAGCAAAATGTTCCAATACAAGATGTGTGTTGCCATTTACTTTTGAAAATAAAAGTAAGATTATTTGTGTTAATCTTTGCTCAATTATTCCATCTCAATCTGGAAGTGTCATTTTCACATTCTGTATTCAACACTTTGGAAGGCAATGGTAGCCTGTGAGTAATTGGCTAACATTCCGCAATGCTCACAGCCTATCTTTGACATTGAAGATTGAATGGTCTGCGCAGATAATGCAGGAATTAATTTTCCACATTATCTGAGTGGCTGTAAGGTGTATATTCTTTAGACAACTGGGAGAGTGTCATTTATTTTCTAAACCACTGTAAAACAGAAGAAACATAGGACGCATAATCAAAACAAGCTGAAGTTGTTATGGTGCCCCCTTTAAATAAAGAGCCACTAAGTATGATGTCAATTTTTAAATTAAGTGTGCCACATATTCCTTTAGCAAACATTGCTAAGGGTAGACTACCCAACTTTGCTGACTGTACCCCAGTACTCCAGCTTTTAAAGTATACAGTCAGCCCAGACAGCACATGTCTCATCGGTGCTTCTTTTTTTAACAGAGTTCCAGGAGCTCCCTGCTAATGAAATGTTATTTACAAGTGCATGCAGTTTCAGAAGAACATTCAAGTAAGCCCTACATGCAGTCATTGAGTACCATTAAATTAGGCAATAGTAACATAACCAGGACGTATTTGGAAACCAGAGTAATTTGAATGTACCTTTCCTGGTTAAATACTTTGTTATTATTTCACACAGCATGTATAAATACAAATATGAGTGCAAGCAGTAGTAACTTACTTAAAAGTTCATGGTGTATGACATCAGCAAGGTTGGGCTCATCACCCCACCAAAAGACCCAAAGCTCTTTACGATCCGGCTTGACCTCACGTCTCCATACACAGAGCAGGTTGGCCTGCAAGCAGCGGATGAAGCTCAGCAGAATGGGGTCATCCTGGGCTGGTGCAGAGATGATTGGGCTGCAGTCTCCATGACCCTGAAAGTTGTAGCGACGCCATTTGATGCCAGTCAGTTCAGCCTACGTAAAGAATGAGAAATGGAACAAAAATGTTAGCAAAACCAGCTACACAAAACATGAATGGACACTTGTCCATTTTGGCTTTATTTTTGTTAAATAAATCATTACACGGTGTAATATAACATGTCTTATTGTTCATTTAAGGTTGTATTTACCTAATTTTAAGACTATTGTTATGTCCTAATATATAAAATCATAGAATTCAGATTACAGGCTCGGTATAGATTGGCTATTCAAATGAACTTTTTTTTCTTCTTTCATTCAAAAGATGTAGTGTCACAGTCTTAATTTTTGCTTATTCCGATCACGTTCACTTTTCCAAATCCTCTTAGGACACTACTACATATTTACACAGAGAAAAGACCTGTAAGGTAGCAATCTGACCACTTGCAATTATTGCCATCAGTGTCAAATCCAAGTAGCTTATTTCTTGGGGGAATACATAAAATTGTGACAATAAGAATCAGATACATTGATGAAAAGTTTTATTAGAAAACCTAACAAATTATCTTAAGGAACTGTCTTTCAAGTAAGCAAAAGCAGTAAAACAAACAAGCAAGAACAGTACAGGGAATTAAACACTTCATTATGACCAACAAAAGTAGCATTTCTGGTTTTATATTGCTTGGATAGTTGATATAAAGATGATCACCAGATGTTTTCTGAAGTTAACCAGCATTGCCTGCTCTCCATTTTCAAAGTCTAGTAGAAATATGGTTTTATTATAATGTAAAGTGAAACTATGCTATGCTGCCAGTAAAAGAAAAATACCATTACCTTCCAAAAGATATATAAACAGATTATAAACAGTTGTTCAAACAACAATTCAAGAGTTTTAAGAACAGATTTAGGATTATATGCTATGATAATTATGCAAACCACAGCCCATTTCCTGTTTTCCCACCATTGAATGCATGCCAGAGTTAAAAACTGAGCAATAAGAAGCAGGAATGAAGTTGTCCTCTTTATATGAGACCAGACACAATGTGTGAACATGATCTAAGAATAACACTGTCTTAGCTGCCTAGCTCTATTAAAATGTTAAAATGTTTTACTTTAATACAGATTACAGTAAAGGTTTGCTTATATTTAACAAGACAAAGGATGGTATTTTTTTAAAATCTTTTAGAAGGAATGCTATGCTATCTAGGCTATTATTTCCTCTCAAATAGGACACAGTGTTCGAGTTTAGCGAATAATAAAAATAAAGCATATTCAATACACAAATTGCTACCAAATTTATAGGTAAAAAGTTATTTCACTTTTTATTTTTCTTAACCTTTCCAATTGTCACCATGCTTTGTGCACAGTGGTAAATATGTTGGTATCTTATGATCACACAACCCAGCATGTAACCACACACAAAGAAACAGCAGAATGCACCCTCATGCCACAATGATTTTCAGGTGATCATATCTATTAATCTATATAAATCACATATTATATCTATGCCTACCAATAACTGATTTTGACATTCACATGATTTATGACAGGTTAATTTAAAGGGATAATTTAGACCCCCTAAAGCACTTTAGCTTGCTGAAAATCTTTATGTGTGAAGAGTGTGTCCTCTTTTTTTCCATTTTGGAAATAGTGCAGATTTCAATAGAAATTGGAACTTTTGTGAATTTACCTGTTTACACCCTCTAGTGTTTCAAGCAGACAACAGGTCCTGTTACTTCTCAGTTTGGTTATCTTATTTGCACGCAAATCAAGAGGTAGCAATTGTCCAGAGGCCAAGCCTTCCAAAGACATCTAATTGAGTTGCATTGGGAAGTCTGTGATTGAACAGTCACAGATAGTCTGGACAGGGTTAGAATGGAAGGGTTTGCAAAGGCAGCAGACAAGAGATCTGCAGTTTTTGCAAGCTGTTTCATATATAACTCCTATGGAAAAATACATTATAGCTTGCATGCAAGTTATCATTTGGGTTATATCTACTAAACAGTGATTTTTAGTTTGTATTTGGACAGTGGAGTGTCCCTTTAAGTATTTCTTCCACAAAAAAATAATTTACAAAATTTATTTTTGTAAAAGTCAACGGATTTCATAGACTTGGGATCTTTTCCCCCAAGCTAGTAACAGCAAATATCTTAACAGCTGTTTAAACATACCCTGCAAGTCAAGCGTAAGTTTTCTATATATTGTGGCACCATTGTCATTAAGACTTATTCATTAGAACAGCAACTGTTGCTCACTGAAAAGTGAATTAAACCGTGTAAACTAAAGCAGGTGAGCTGGAAAACCAGCATGGTTAGAGACATTTTCTAACTGGACCAGGGTTTGACAAATTTGCTTGGAATCTAGGAGCCAGCTAACAAAGTTTAATTTTAAACGTCCAAACACCAGCCAGGCCAATCAGTATCTCCTTATTGAGGGGAACTGAATCAATGCCTCTATATGAGGAAAGTACAGCGTCCTGAACAGCAGAGCTACGCAGTGTGCAGCACTAAGAAACATAGAATGTGACAGCAGGTAAGAACCATTCGGTCCATCTAGTCTGCCAAATTTAAAAAAATAAATAAATACTCTCATTAGTCTCTGGCCTTATCTTATAGCTAAGATAGTCTTATGCCTATACCGCATGCTTAAACTCCTTCACTTTGTTAACATCTACCACTTCAGCTGGAAGACTATTCCATGCATCCACTACCCTTTCTGTAAAGTAATACTTCCTGATAATTTTAAACCTTTGCCCCTCTAATTTAAGACCATGTCCTCTTGTTGTGGTAGTTTTTCTGCTTTTAAATATACTCTCCTCCTTTACTGTGCCGATTCCCTTTATGTATTTAAATGTTTATTGCAAACTTAATGTGAAAAAAAAAAACTGTGCCAAAACTAAACAATTAATGTGTGCTTTGATGTATATTGTGTAAGAGTGTGAGTGTGTTTTCTAAATCTGCAATTTGTATAAAATGTTGGGCTCAATGACAGCAGAATTGCTGAGAAATGCATGTGCCAGGTGTGCCACCAATTCACCGTTTTGCTAAAATAGTAAAGTGACATTATCTGGGTATATTACACAGACAGAATATATTATGTACAAGAAAGGAAGCTAAACTGTTGGGTTTATTTCTATTTAATTTTTTTTACACGTAAAATGCATTTGACTAATTTCCGACCAAATCTCATTGCTCAATGCGGACACAAAACTTTTTGCCAAAACCAATGGTAACCCCTAAAGCCCAAACTAGTTTCCAGAGAACAGGTAGGGTTCGTACCAGGTCGGCAAACGGGTGACAACACAAGAAGGTTCATGGACCTTGTTAAAATAATGAAAAGAGAACAAAGGTCGGGTCTTTTATTGGCATTAGATTTTGAAAAGGCCTTCGACCGCTTACATTGGGGGTACGTGACAGAGGTCCTTAAAAAATACGGGTTCCCAACTAAATTTTTAAGAGCAATAATGGCACTATACACAGTAACATCCGACAAAGTACTAAATACCGGCTTTCTATCTAAAAAGTTTTCATTATTAAACGGTACGCGCCAAGGATGCCCCTTATCGCCATTAATTTTTAGATTAGTGTTAGAACCCTTGGTGAAACACATACAAAGGCATGAAAAGATCACAGGACTAGACACGACAGTAGAAGAACACAAAATAGCGCTCTTCGCGGACGATATTCTCCTCTTGCTGACAAACCCTCCAGAATCGCTCCCCCAACTTATGCGCTTATTAGAACCATCAACCTGAGAAAAATAACCAAAAACACTCTAAAAGAGCAATTCTTTTTCGACCGGAGAGAGAACTCGTTAACATACCTGGGGGTTCAACTAGCAACCACAAAAAAACTAGAACGAGTCAACCATAAGAAACTGCAACACACAACACAATCCTGGGAAAACAAGAGGATTTCTTGTTTTGGAAGAATTAGCTCCCTGAAAATGATACTGCTCCCGCAGATACTGTTTTTATTCCGCACTCTCCCGATAGAAATACCGGACAGTATTCTTACTAACTGCCAAAAGGCCCTGAATGCCCACGTATAGAAACGTAGACCACCCAGCATATCGGCTCTCACACTACAATTTAGATTACATGAGGGTGGTTTGGGAATACCAGACATCCACAAATACTATGCGGCCACTATAGTATTAGGAGGCCTTCATGGCAAAACTGATTATCCCCTTTAGTACACACTAGAGAACTCCGTGCTCATCCCACACACTATCCTTACCCTATTGTGGATACCAGCACAGCTACAGCCCAACAAGATACAGCCATTAGCTACCACGTCATTACCAATACATATGTGTAATAAGTGGGCTAAAGCGCTGTTGGCTCAGAAAAACCCACTGTGGTATGCCTCTACAATGCCAGCAATATCACACCAAGGACCTGATGCTCCAACCATGGATCACTGCAGGTATCTGGAGAATTGCCCAGTTATTTGGAGAGTCTGGACTACAAGCATTCTCATGCCTACAGGAGGAGACGTTTGCACTCTCCAACAGGGAGCTCTTTACGTACCTGAGAATCACACTTATGGTACGGGAGATCACAGGCCCCACACCAAACCCGTCCCTGATGGAGAATTTTGAACGCTTATCTGGGGGTGGGAAACTTAGCAGGAAGCCGTGGTCTGCCTGCCACAGAGCCATTCAGGATGCTCAGAGACCCATGAAGTTCTCATATATGTTAAATTGGGAAAAGGAGGTCGGTCAGGTATTCACCAACTATCAATCGGTGCAGGCACTAACACAAACAAAAGCAGCTACTAGAAGTATAGACCACCTAGAGGCGACATATAAAGTTTGGATGAGATGGTACATGACCCCCCAAAGGCTCTCATGTATATATATATCAATTCAGCCTTGGCGTGTTGGAGATGCGGGGACAAGACAGGTTTAATTAGCCATATGTTCTGGTCTTGCAAAACACTTCATCCCTTTTGGTCACAAATCAAGGCGGTGATATTCACTATGACAGGGCACGACCTGCCGCTCCAAATTGTTTCCTACATACTACACATCTTCCCAAAGGTATACAACACAGGAGTTAGGTCGGCAATAATCCACGTTCTAATAGCCGCAAAGAACTGCATAGCTTCCTTATGGAAAACACTGACCATGGTACTAGAAAAACTCAACAAGACCAGAGTGTATAAAATAATGTCCCACTCACTAACACTAGCAAAACATGGGAAAATTGGTACAAATATGGGGATAAAGAGAGCGGTAAGGTAGACGGAGTGCAAGACTCTCCAATAGGAACCTAGACGACTATGCGAGGCCTACCCGGGGCGATGAAGGGAGGGGTAACACCCAGATGGGCTGAAGGGGAGACCAGACAAATATCTGTCGAGTACAGGATGGAGTGCAAAGGGATGATGCGGGGGGGGTACCTGGAGAGAGCGAACGTGGTCTGTGAGATTCAACAGAGCAACCGAGCACTGCCAACTATCTTCCTGGAGTTCCAGATTTATTTATTTTTTTCAGTTAGGTTCCTATTATTTCCTGTAAAGTTACTTTCACTAGAATGACAAGTTGATGTCAGAGTTCACAACATATGCACATAGGTCAACACACAGAACAAGACCCGGCATGAGGCCTTTAGTAGTGATGTAAAACCACTGGATTGAGAGGTCATGCACAATGTGCTATTGAATGAAAACGTATAATCACTGTATTGACACATGTAAGGCCGCCATATAATGTCTACAATAAGTCAGCTATGGTATCACCGAACCCACTTGTTGTACCCTATCCATGGCAAATGTTGACAAAATATGTTGTTTATGCAAAACTTATTGTTGGACCCACTGGATATCTCTAATGCTTAAAGAAAAAAAAAAAAAAATTGATTTGATGAAAAAAAAAAAAATTGATTTGATGAAAAAAAAAAAAAAAAAAGGATTTGACTGTGATAAAATCAAACAGGAGCTATAAAATAGACACAAACTGGATTGGTATAGTTAGAAGCTGCAAAACGTGTTCTTGCAAGTCTGCCTGCTACTCATTCCTAGCATGGGTATGGTGAACATCACTGGGAGACATGGCACCTATGTTAAAAGTGCCAGTTTCTTCTTATGAAATACTAAAATTGAAGCAAAGATCAATAGAATATTAGATAATATATAAATAAATATTTGTAGATTAATTTTAGCAGCCCTAGATTGTAATTCTTTCTACGTATGATCTTTACATACCTATATATGGCTTCACTCTCCATTGTTTTATGTCAATGCTGGCTTTGCTGCACTTTTGAGCAATGTGAGTAATTGCATCTTGCACTTACATTTCTTACATTTACATCTTTTTTCCCCTCCCTCTCTGCAACAGAACACCTTCCTGGTTTGACCTAACCTGCAACTACAGCAATGGAGTCTTAAATCTTTGTCACCCAGAGCCTGCTTATTGAATTGCTAGGCAGAAGACACTGACACCACATAAATAATGCTGTGCAGTTGCTAGAAACGTCTGTGTGAATCAAGTCACATCCCTTTTCCAACTAATTGAAGCCTTCTTGCAGCATGGACTACTATTCACTAATACTAATCATACAGACAAAGAAGAAAACGCCACTTACCAGTTGTAAAACACTAATGCCATTTACAACATACAGACATAATTAAATTGTGTGTTAATTGGCAAACTGAACTCAACAAATAATGTCCAACAGAATTCCCTGTATATATATATATATATATATATATATATATATATATATATA